>JANXJC010000088.1:41387371-41446749 GCA_027564655.1 Leptodon cayanensis
GGGGTTTGAGGAGAGCCGGCGGTGAGGGGACCCTGTCCTGGGGGGACTTTTTGCTGTTGTTCTTTTCGGTTTTATGCAAGCATGTAAAAAACATGGGGGTTGGAACTAGATCATCTCTAAGGTCCCTTCCAACCCAAACCATTCTATGACTGAGGAGATCCTGTCCTGGGGGGGGACACGACAGTGAGGGGACCCTGCCCTTGGTGGGGCTGAGGGGACCCTGCCCTTGGTGGGGCTGAGGGGATCCAGTCCTGGGGGGTGAGAAGAGCCTGTCCTATAGGTGAGGAGAACCGGGCAGGGGCCATGTCACTGCCAGCCCGCACGCTGACGGGTGGGGGTCCCTGGGGGAAGCACAGCAGCCACTGTCCCCCCCCCGGCCCTGTGGGAAGCCCCCACAAAATCCCCACTCTGTCATGGCCCCCGCACCCTGGTGTCTGCACGTCAGGGGTGGCTCGGGACTGCGGTGGGCTGAGAGGGGTCTCTCTGCCTCTGCCCCTGCCCGTGGGCCTTCAGCTCCCCCAGGGCGGGCAGGCGGGGCCGGAGTCCCGCCATGTCTCGCCCGCATGGCGTGGCGGCAGGCCGGCGTGCGTGCCAGCCTGAACGACCGGGACCGCTGGAGATCAGGTTCCAGGCAGCGCGAGCAGCGCCAAGGACAAACCAACAGGCAAGAAATGAGTGCGTGACACGCAACAGTCATAAGCCAGCTATTTCCATTGTTTTCCGGCAGGCTTTGTACCTTCTCAAACACACGTGGAAAGCCTCCCGCTGCTTAGAAATCCCAACCCGGAGGAGCAAAGTCCGTGCCAGTGAGCAGCTAGGGAAAAAGGCTAATACACACGACCTTCGCACAAAGCAGGACCGGCCGGTGCGTGTCTGAGGGTGAATAGGTGTG
The DNA here is from genome assembly GCA_027564655.1 of Leptodon cayanensis. Taxonomy (NCBI): domain Eukaryota; kingdom Metazoa; phylum Chordata; class Aves; order Accipitriformes; family Accipitridae; genus Leptodon; species Leptodon cayanensis. Next base: position 41,388,264 of record JANXJC010000088.1, read on the forward strand.
CCTGCGCCTGCAACATTTCCTGGGTAAAAGAAATCACACGTTTATACTAGTTCTCTTGTTTTAGGTTGTACTTTCATATGTTCAATACAAAGACCAGCGCAGGGAAGCGGTTTTGCAGCGTTGTCTGTCAACAGCTCCTCTGGGAACCTGCTGGCGGTTCCAGTTGTTTTGCTAGGGAGGAACAGAGCCCGAACGCTTATCGCTCAGACCTGCGGTGCCGTAGGTACGCGGGGGCTTTGCGGAGGAGCAGGAGAGGTCCCTGCGCTGGGGCCCTCAGCAGAGGCTGACACGAGGAGGAGAGATGGCAGGAGACGTGCAGAGGGAGGGGTCAAGGGAAGGACAGGGCTTGCACGGCGTACGGCAGCGAGGTTATTTCTGGTGCTGCATGCACATCGTGCTAGTTCCCGTTTTCGAGCTATGTTGTTTGCTAGATTGGTTTGCTTTGCTCTGCTCCCTTCTCTTTGCAAATGTCACAAGGACGAGACCGCGGTGGGAGAGCAGCCCCTGTGAAAGGATGTTTGGAGGAGGGATCCGAATGTGAGGGCTACCTGGGAGTCAAGGTCAGGCGGGTTGTTAGCTGCAGAGGGACAGCAGTAGGATAGAAACTCTCCAAAGCAGCGTGAAAATGATAAAATCGGGAAGGGTGTAAAGGAGCAGGGTACTGGGAGGTGTGTGCAGAAGGGCAGAGATAAGGTGGTGGTACTGGACTCCGAAGGCACCGTGATGCTGGCTTAAATAGCAGAGTGAAACAGGAGCATGCTAATGACAGTGGGGCATGCAAGGCAGGAATCAGATCATGAGGGAGGAGATCCCAGTACTCCTGTTGTGACATTGCCAAATCAAAGTCAAGGTTTTGGCCGCAAGAGCACATGAGGTGAATCAGAGAAGGAATCTGTATGATTAAGCAGCAGCTGAGTGCCAGAAGCGAAGAGATGTCAAGGATAGTATCAGGAGTGTATGTGTAGAGGACAGCGGGTTTATTTGCCACGATAGAAAAGGATTTGAAAGGGAATACAAGAAGCTTGTACTGACTCTGAGTTGGCAGCAAGAGAATTTGGGAAGGGTGCCAGGAAAAGCGTCACAGATACAAGGCTGAAGTGAGAAAGGAATACAGAGCACAGAGGCAGCTTCAGCAGTCAGGCGGTCAGGAACAGGCACGAAGGGCAAGAGGGCATGGACAGCCAGCTAGCAGGACGTGATTCGGGGAGGAAATGACCAAGCAAAAGCCCAAACCCCTGGGAGATGGGTGCAGAAGGGTTCAAGGTTTTGTTCTTTATCTAAGGCATTCAATGGCCTGGGCTCAGCATATCTAAAAGATCACCTAATGCTCCGGGAGGATGACGATGGTGGCACTTATGACAGCTCCTCTGGCAAAACAGAACTTTTACCATCAGGGTGAGGTTCATCTGGGCAGGACTCAGCAGTTTCCCAGGGGCCTGCTAGGAAACTCCCACGGGAACACAGAAACCCCATAAATCTTTCCCCTTCCCCCCATCCACGAGCAGAGTGATCTGCTTTTTCCTAATTTAAACACACAGTCTGTAGGGAGGAAAACATTTATACTGTTGGCTTCAGAAAAAAAAACAAACCCTGAAAATCCTGCCAAAATAAAAACTGCACACAAAGCCCTCCCCGTTGAAAGAGGGTGAGAATGGATGAAACAAGACAGATGTTACTTACAGGCTTAGTGAGCTACTGGAAGAAGTATCAGGCAATGATGAAGGAACTCTGGAGTCATTGTGAAACAGGCAAAGATAAAGAGAAAAAACAAATGAAGGAAGCCTGGATGTTTAGAGGACAGAGCATACCAAGGAGGATGGTGAGGCTGACTTGAATCGAGGAGGCAAGATCAGTACATATACATCATTCTGAGATCCAGCATGCAAAAACGATGCATCGCTCTCCCAGCCTACAATGAAGGGAATGGGACTATCCATATGACTAAGGAATGTTGAGGTTTGCAAGCCCTGAAACTGTATTAAGATATCTACTGTTGAAACAGTTCTGGAGCTTTTCTTGGGCTCCACTCCATCTCCTGATGCTACAGGCACCCTTTTAAAATACTAAATAACAGCATATAGTACTTTGCAGTAGATTAGGCTACTCCTTCCTCCGCTTCATGTTACTACCTCATGATTTGCGATTGCAGTGTAATGTCCTGGCACATCCTGATAGGAAAATGCAAATGTTGCATTTCCATGGCATGGCCTAACAATTTAAATTTATCTCCCACAAAGAGGTGACACCGTGTGTATGTTGATTGCATGCTGTTGGTACAACCTTGTTGTTAAAATACAGCCATACCCTTACACCTTGCTGTATGGAACTCAGATGAAAAGAAGATAGAATAAAGATTTTCTTGCTGTGCTTTAGAACCTGTTTCCTCTTAACACTCATCAGTTAAACCTATTGACTTCAAATGGGGCAAGGTCAAGACCCCATCCAAAATGGGGGCCTGTATTTTTGTTCCCCAAAATATAGGTAACATTCACTGAAGTGCAAAAATGGTTATTTCTGGGATCTAAAGATAGATGCTGAGGTAGATGATGGTCAAGTGCATTTGACTTGATTCCAACCAACTCCACTGCCATCAGCAAACGCCCTAAGCAAAAGAGCTCGGGAGCCATGGCCTGTGGCCACCTAAGGTAACCCGCATCGCGTTGCTGCTCTGATGCTGGCTAAGCTGGCAGCTCGTGAGAGCTCATGTAGTTAAATGAATTGTGGCAGGCATCACCATCATCGTGCAAGCTGGTTTATGAGAGGCCTGGAATACAAATCAGCAGGAGTTAGAAGGTGGTTGCTTCAGGTCTCCTGTAGCACGTAAGAAGAGCGTGATGACCTGCTCAGCACAGCAATTCATTGCATTGACTTAGCTCTCATTCCTGTGCATTATCTGTCAGCATGTCATGATTTATATAATCTGTTTGCCACTTGTAATTATCCTAAATGGTTTAAGAAAGGCAATTTTAGACAAAATACTTGCTTTAAAAGCTCTAGGCTTCTTTGCCATTTCTCCTGAAAAAAGCTATTGAAGAATTTGGCAGGGTTGTCAGCAGAAGGCCCAGACTGTTGAGATGTTTGGGAGCACGGGTGTGTTATCAGAGGTACGCGCAAGTCGGTGTTCATAGTTCCTGCTAAAAGCATACCTAGTGCCAGCCGGGCTCGGGCTGCAGCCTTTCACCAGCAGTGCTAGGCTCCAAGAGAGGTTCAGCGCATGGAGTGACCTTAGTTCTGCTGTCGGATTTCTACACTGCTTCACCCCTAGGCAGGGTTCATGACAGGTTAGCATCCAGCTGTTTACCAGCACTTGGTGCCTATGGTTTTAATTTTTAGCTGCCTAGCAGCTTGGCTCTGGGGAGAAACGGGAGGTCAGCAGTCCAGAGGCAGAGACATCTCATGATGTGCAGAGCGCAGTGCTGCTGAGGGCTGAATCCAGCGTGTCGTACTCACCTGACAGCAGTAGGTCTAGTCAGGAGAGCTGGAGAACTTGAGCCACGAGAGGAAAGAGGTGATTGTGAAATTGGATGGCATTTCCCTGTCACTATGGAGTCACTAAGGGAACAGGCATATTTTCTTCCTGTTTACATAACATTTCACCAGTAGCTCTGCACCCATCTCTGGTGAACTGCAGCCACAGTTTTCAAGCCACACCGACACGCCATGGCGATAAAACTTGCCAGAGCTTTTCTATGGTCTGAAATAAAGAGGGTCCCTGGTGGGCACGGGGCTGGCTGCGCTGAGCCTGGGCTCGCCGCAGGATGCTGTGGTGTGGGAGGCTGCATCACGGCGGGCTGAGAGGAGGTGTAGCCATGGCCTCCTTCTTGCTGAAACGCCCACTGAGGCTCCAGCCGCTGAGGTACAGGTGAGGGCAGACTGGAAGGTTGCCCAGATATGTCACGGGGGTGAAACTGCTCCCCAGAGAATCTGGAACAGCAAGGTACAAACTACATTTCGTCGGTACGTGTGCGAGGCTGAACCTCACTGGGAAGTCAGGCTTGAACTGGGGTTGCACCAGAGTGACTAAGAGGGTGCTGCCACACTTTCTGGGTCCACGTTAAAGTGCAGTAGCTCATGGCTTACACCCAAAGGTATTCACATTTCATTCAGGACTATACACACCCACATCATACCACACAGGGGACATTTGCAATACATAATTCACCATTTATTCACAACGCTGTGAATAAAAAAGTGAATTTATTCCCAGCGGTTGTGGCAAGTGCTTTAGTGATCCTCCATTTCATTGCAGAAACAATTTCATTGCAAAAGAGTTTTCATTTCATGTTGTGATGGTGAAAAGCGACAGAGTCCCCAGCTGCACCAGTAAGAGCAGCAGGCTCCAAGCACGGGGCTGTCACAGGGGATTAGTCATGTCCTTAGCCACAGGACGGCCGCGGAGAAGAGCAAATCTTGCATCCTACTGTTTACAGGCTCCTTTCACAGTCAATGTTCTTCTTCCCTACAGAATACAAAATTACGCAAAAATGTAAGCTTCCTGACCTTTACCTGATGGCCTTTCTTTCCGAATGTGAGAGAAAAGGCTGTGGTTTTGTTCCGCGAGGTGTGCAGAAAGCCTTCTCTACCCGGACCAACCAGCTGTTTGTTGGCGAACAGGTGAAGGCCACTTCCCACTTCCCTCCGCAGGGATTGAGGTGCCAGGCAGCTCAGCGGGCTGGGACCAGCTCACCAGGACAGAACGTGTCCCACTGTCCTTGTGCTCTTCCTTCTTAGCGTTCCTCTGCGGGAGGGCACTGCACTAAACAGTAGAATGCCCCTTTCTAGGATCCAAGCCAGATATGACTCAAAGACTCTGCGATTCTGGGGGTTCTGCAGTGTTCTACTTGCTGAACTGGGATTAGTGCCTGCAGAATAAAAGCACTCCCATGCTGTTGTTTGCTCTTTGTGCAATATCCCTTTGAGTACACTTTACAGTATCTTGGTTGATACTGTAATAGATACCCAGCATGGTATCTTTAACTACAACGACACACAGTCACACAAACGGAGGCTCAGCACTTCCCATTGGGGACACAAGTCACATTCCCCACCCCAAGATTAAAGGCACATTAAATATTTATATAGCTGTCACGCCTAGAGGCCCCATCAGGATTAAGGTCCACAGTACTTGGTGCTCTCAAAAGTTACGATAAGAGCCCGTCGCTGCCCCAAAAGAATGCAGCCCCAGCTCAGGCTTACCCACTGCCCTGGGGTGGTTGTTTGCCTGCGCTGCCCTGCCATGCCTGTTTCATAAACCTTCTGCTTGTGGAAAGACCAGTTGTGTTATCAGTGGTACTAGAGGGCGGAGGCTTCGTTTTAACACTGAGTTCTGGCTCCTGTTTGTTTAACAGATGAGGACCCTCCGCTAAAAATGCCTGACTGCTGTAGGATGCACCATTCCTGAAGCGGGCGGGATGGGAGCTGGGAAAAAAACCAAACCATACGGCACAGGAGATGCTTTCTGCATTGAGAAGTACCTCTTCCCATGGAACAACCTTCTCCCCGTTGCAAGAAGAGGATTTCTGGTCCTTGACCGTGGGAAGCCTACATTCAATTTCTGTTCCTCTCATGTCCTGGGCAAGTGACTCTGCTTCTTTCTCGTGCAGCTCCTTAGCTATCAAATATTGCTGCTTCACCCAGGTGTGTTGCAGGCATTAATACAGTCAAGGAAGCGAGACAGCCTCAGGCGGGTGGCCTGCACGTGGTAGCAGCACGGGCGCGCTTGCTCACTGCTGGCCATGATGTTAATCACCGGTTTCACAATTAGAAGAGGCTTCGGCAGCAGCAGGGCAGGAAGCAGAACCAGTGGCTGGAAGTGACTAAGCCCAGGACTGGGGATGGGGTGAGAGTAGCAGCTTCTGGTAAGGGCAGCCTGGCATTGCCTGCAGAGGAAATCCTGGAAGGAGGTGACCTTGAAGGGAAACGCAGGGGTGGGATTTGGACCTCTCACGGGCTGGGACGGCAGTGGCATCAACAGCACTTGTCTCTGAATACAAGCCTGCCTGCAGAAATACAGCCTTGCGAGTAAATAGGATCTAGCACTCAGCAATCCAAGCATGTGTGTAACGTGCCCTTAACCATCATCTTTATCCACATCTGGAAGATTAGTCTTCCTCTAGCAACTCGGAGCACTTGCTCCCCGCGGTGCTGCTGTGTCTGAAGTGGTCGGCTTTAGCACAACAAAGCCAGCGAGGCCGAGCTCACCCTTACCTCCAGCATGACTTGTGGCTCACAGCGTGCCTCGGGAAGACCCTTCCGTGAGGCACGGGGCATAGCTCCAAGGGACAGAGCCAGATGCAGCGCATCACTGTGGGCCAAACTGCGGAGGAGTAACCCAAGTACAAGACCTGCTGCTACTGCTGCATTTGTGCCTTTCTTTCTCTTGCTGCTTCCCACGACCTGCTTATTCACGCGCACGTTCCTGTACATTATCACGCTGCAGCACAGTGCGGCGAGGAGTGCTCGGGCATTTCTGCCAGCGTATTCGCTGGGACTTCATTAGCCTCCAGGGATCTGCTTGTGAGATGAATTTAGGTCTCTGATAATCCGTTCATAGGCTGCTGCCTCACACTCTGCGTGCTTTGCCAGTGGTACGCAAATGGCACGGCTTGATTTGTCAGTGTGTTTTAAGAGGTTACCCCAGAGATCCCAGCACCCCCAGAGCAGCACCGGCTGGGTGACTGGTGAGCTCTTCCCCCCGAGCACCGAGCAGAGGGCTGCTCTGAACAGCTCTGCCGCCCTTTGTCCCCCTGAGAAGGGAGTTCATCCCAGTGAGATAAACTGCAGCCCTTTTGATCCCTGTTCCAGGAACCGGCTGTCACAGTCCTCGCTGGACCACATCTGCACGAGCTGTGTTTTTGCGAGGGAACTGTGCCAGGGAGCTGGTACGACGCACCAGGAACCTTTCCCCGGCTGAAAGCGAGCTGTACAGAGCCGTGCCCCACCACGCACGCTGCTGCTCTGCGTTCCCCGCTAACCATGAATGTCAAAGTGCCTGGAGCTGCCATTTTGTTTATTTTAAGGATGGCAATGACTAACATTTAGGTATCGCCTTTCAGAACTCTTAAAAATAGAAGTTAAAAAACTGCTTCACGTAATCCTCCCCATGTAATACCTTCCTGGCTGGGAGGAAGAGACCAGCCACAGTAGCAACAGGACGTGAGTGTTTTGGAAATTAACTCTGATCCAGAGAGAAGCATAATTACAAGTTATTTATACAGAGCCTTTTTCCTTCACAGACTGCGCAAAAAGTGGATCAGCAGAATGATTCCCATTTCACAGCAAAACAGAGGCGGGTTGCTCAGACAGTGGCAGAGCTGGAAGAGGATCTGGATACTTCAGCTGATTTCAGCCTACTTGACTACAGCTTCCTTGCCTTGTAATAAATATATGATCAGTAAAAGATAATTCTGTCATGGTGTTAAAGGCAATTAGACACACAGGATTCATCATTTATGTTTTCAAACATTTAAAGCTCCCTGTAGAACGACTGCTTTCTGCCAGTTCTTCTTTATAGGGTTGAGAAAATAGTCCCTTCCCTGATTTCTTGCGAACCGGTGTTTCCCAGCTGTGTGTATCATCAGTGAATCAAATAAAGACAAATCTGGCCTCTCATTTCCAGTTAAGCCTGTCATGTTATATGGCACTACATAATATGTCAAGAAACCAACGCAGCTGATCTGGTGTGTCATTGCTGCAAAAGGAAATTAAAACAAATACAGATTTATGAAAGAAGGCCCATTTTTGGCACCAGGCAAGGATTTCCTGGCTGACTGCTAATACCAAAGTGCAGATCATCTATTTTATGTTAGCAAAGGGAAATCCCAGCAATTCATGCCATAGCATTAAACCACAGGATTCTAAAAATAGCATTAAAGAGCTGGACTGGAAACAACAATAAAAACGAAAAAGCAAAACTTGTCTTTTTGTTTGCTTGCTTGCTTTTTTGAAAGTAAGGGTGCTAAATTCAACCCCAAGAGCTAATTTCAAAAATGACAGGGCCTGAAAGGAGAGATGAGAATATCAAAATATCCAGGTGGCTTGCGTGGGACGGCTGCAGGAGCCTCTTCTCCCTCCTTGGCATGGTTTCTGCTGCAGTCCCGTCCTTCGTAACTAGCAAGGGAGACGAGCACTCTCCACTGACCTGGCAAGCGAGGACAAGCAGGGAGAGGACTGATGGGCCGTGGGCAGTCTGAGGATAAAGACGACACCCCCGGGTCTCTTCTTCACTGCGTTTTCTCATGGATCTCCCTGTCCTCCCACTCAGTTTCTCCTGGACGTCTAACTCTCCCCTTCCTCTATACCCAAGCATATTTGAAGGCTTCACTGTCTTTCACCGTTTTAGGCATCCCTGCACTCAGCCCTTACACTTTACAGCTTTTACTGAGCTAAATCAGCATACTACAGATGCAAATGCCAAGTAAGCCCCAACCAGGGCACGGCACAATTTAAGGTAATTGGGTTTCAAAAGCGAGTTAGTGAAATCAGTTCAGTTCCCCCAGAGCCAGTGTTTAGTCAGCGCGTTGTTTGGAGGAAGCACACTGAATTCGGTCTTGTCCTGCCCTGAGCCTAGTTCAGCGAGACCTGTCTGGTGCAGAGCAGAGATGCCGGTAGAGATAAGCGGACACTCAGGGTGAGCAGTCAGGAGAAAACCGTGGCAATTCAGAGATAGGTAATCCAGGCTGCATGGTTTTCAGAATTCAGCTTTTTATTTATCTGTCTCGTTGGAGGACATATAAATCCTCACACAGAAACATCGTAAAAGACAAATCATCAATTTAAGAGTGAAAAAATCGTCCACAGAGGAGCAGAAAAGAACAGAAATACTTTTGAAGATGACTGCAGGGAAGGAAAGAGAGTATCTGGATAGTCCTGAGACTTTCCAGGCCTCTGAGAATTACCCACAAATGCAGCTTGCTTTCATTTTAAAAAAGTAGTGAGTTGAATTTAGCGGGGTGGTGTACTGCCTCAGGTACCCCAGCAATTGCCTTCTGTAAATGGGTTTTCTCCGAGGGGACAGCAGGAAGGCATCACGTAGCAGAAGATAACATGTTGTGTGCTGGCAAGCAGCAGCGGGAGGCAGTTTGTGGTGGGATTCCAGCTGGATGAAACGATTGCTACTGCACAGGGACATTTTTCTATTTAAATCTTACGTTTGTTTAGGATTTTCAAAACTTGCTCCTTTAAAAAGGAGGGTGATTTCCCAACCTCCACGTGCTTTATCACAGTTTCGTCATTCCTTTTCGACTGTGTTCATTTTTGCCATGATCCTGCTAATTAATCCACATTGATACATGTTGAATTCAGATGCTTCACTGTTGGACCTGCAAGTTCGTAGTGTTTGGTCCCATACAACCCAGGGCCCTCACTCCAGGGTGCAGGGGGCGAGTGGTGAGGCAGGGATGAGAAACAGCTTCACTGCTGAACCTGCCTCCTCTTGCAGTTACATTCCCTCAAACCCGCAGGGTGAAGAAGAAACAGGGCAGAATCTTTCCTTGCTGTGGGCCCTCCAAATACCATTGGGAGACCACACATGAAAACACATATAATGTTATCCCACCATAACGTGGGAAAAATCAAGCATCCCTAGGCCAGAGAAATTATGTCAGCAGCTGCAGGTTTCTCATAGTTGTCTTAAATACACAGTGTCCTTAAAAATACCAGCTCAGTTTGCTCAAGGATGGAGGATGGTTGGGACTCACAGCGTTGTCCCAGGAGATGAGCAATCCTTGTACCATTGTTGTCCCAAGGAGATCCTCTGGGCGTTCTCCTATGCGTGACTCCCTTTGCAAACGCCTCCTCTTTGGCAGGTTGAGAAAGCAAAGTTTATGAGAATTTCTAGCGTTTTTTCCCTTGGAATCAGAGTTTCTCAGGGAATTACACTGTCTGAGTGGAAGAGGTCAGGCCCATGCAGTGGCGTATTTATACAGCTGGCTGATCAGATTGCCTTTGTATAGTTTTTCCAGAGGTCTAGCTATACATGGACCTATCAATTCATTCTCAAACCTGACCCGTTAAAATTCATTAAGTAAGCACTTTGCTATGGCAATATCCAGGATTCCTTTTCCATATTTTTTAGCATTCTTGCTAATCCATAAAATTTAGCAACTCAGAATGAAAGCCACAGTCAGAAAGAGCTAATGAGGTCCTCCTGTAAGGGTCTGGCCTCCACTGGGTGTGTATATACAATTCCCATTAACGTTAATTGGCCTTACACAGGCACAGCAAAGGGAAAATGTACCCTAGAAGACAGAAAAATCTACTTATTTGTCCAGACAGGTAATGATCCCCTGTTCCACAGCTACAGGCTGGTGACAGCCTTATTTGCTACAATAGCTATAGCCATTTTTGCTTTACCTCCCCCTCAAAAGCCACAAGACACATTCCAGACGAAAAGGTTGCCAAGTAAATTCAGTCACATTATTTATGCTATAACAGCACATGATTTAATAGAAAAAGAAAAATAAAACCCAAGCCCACCACTAACACCCTGTATCAGGGGAGCGCTTAGCATCTGCTTAACTTTCAGCACGTATTTGAACTGTAAAGAAGATTTAAATACATTTCTGGCTTGCACCTACAGCGAAATCAGCAAAAAAATCTCAACGGATGATGCAAGGTGTTGGGAGCCTCGCACTCTTTGTACCCGTTGCTTTGCATGCAGGCCGAGATGGCCAGCTACAGCTGGGCTGCTCCAGGGCAAGAGAGGAGAGCGACCGGCGTCAAGAGTTATCAGAAAGGCTCATCGCGGACGTGGCATTCCCCCCTGCTGTCCCCGTAGCCTTGTGCCACTAGCGTAGCTAATCTGCTGCCGTTACCCAGCTAATCCCCCCCCCTCCCCGTGCTCGCACGTCCATCGAGTGCTCTTCCCCCTGCACCGGCTGCCCTCAGCGGGACTCTGAGCCTCTTAGGGCAAAGATCATCTCGCTGGTTTGCACGTTGCCTTTTGCTGCGGGCTTGCTGTCCGCCGGCTGTTCCCGCAATACAGCTCCTTTCAGTCGTTATTCCTTCCCAAGACAACCTTCGTAGGCTTCCCTGTCCTTCCCCCTCGAGAAGAACAGCTGCCGTGCGGTTATCGCAGCCCCTTCGCCGCAAACACGACGGCGATGGCTTTGCGTGCGCGGCTGTAGGACTGAACAGCAGCCGAGACCTTACTGCTGGGTTAACGTGGATGGAGCCTTCACAGGACCTTGCAGCCTCCCTTTCCCTCCGCTCGAAAGGGCCAGACCCCAGAAAGTTGTTGATTTTCACCTTTTACTTCAGCGCTGGAGGAGATCTAACCAGTGCCTCCAGACCCAGCCAGAGCAGCTTCAGTGCTGCTAGGAGCTGAACCAAGCCGTAGGCTGAAACTTGTTCCCGTAACTATTCGAACAAAGTATTTCCCCAGCCAGAACCAATGACAGCAAACAGTCTGTGAAGTGACAAAGGAAGCCCTTCTTGAATAAGTTTCGTGAGAAGGAAAGCGAGAACGTGGACTGAGGAGTTTTGTTTCAGGTCAGATTAGGAAGCCAACTTTCGTTAGCTGATGTTTGCCCACGTGGGAAGGAGCTGGGAGAGACAACGTCCTTCTGCTCCGCGCCGTCGCAGGGGCACGAGAAGTGCCTGGGAAGGGGCCAATACTTCTTTGATCTGCGAGGGCCAAGACACCGCAGCGTTTCATTAGAAACCTCACGTGCCAGCAGCACCATTTACTAGACTGGGATTCAAACGCTACCTATTGAAACAGTAAATGGAGCGGCTATAATCCAGCCCCCTGTAGGCGAAGGTGGACTCAGCACGTGCTGTGAACTCTCCTGGTTAGCCGAGGACACAGACGGGTCTTCTCAAGCCGTGCAGGAGGCACCAGGTCTGTGCCGGCTGCCCAGCGAGGTCCCCCCACGTTGCAGCTGCCCGCTAAAGCAGTTCATGCTCAAGCAAACCTCTACTCGTGACACATGCAAAACTTGAGCCGTTAAAAGCCATTTCCATGACATCCCCAACAAAATTTCGTTCTTAGGTAAGGCACATTTAAAACCAGTCAGGGTTTTTTTGGGGGGGTGAGGTGTTGTTATTGAAACTACACAGCAACGAGAGGCAATTCCCTACGACTAATGAATTCTATTCCTCTGTCCCCTAATCCCACCAACTCCTACCGAAGGATGTCAGCGGCGGACAGGGCGCTGGATTACCCCGCGTCAGACTCGTAAAGGAAATTGTTAAAATTCACTATCGTTAAAAAGGTCAAGTAGTTTGGAGGTGTCCTGACAAGCTGAGTGAGGCTTTTTAAGCGCTGGCAGAGGAGCCGCTGGCTGTGCGGCTAGCCTGGGAGCTGTCGTGCAGCCAGCCTCCCTCGCACACATCTTGCTGACCCAGCCGATTGCATCACTCGGTCTCCTGAGGCAGAATCTGCATTTTTTCCACATGGGCCCATATGGTACATCGAATTGAATAATGAATTCCTATTTCCGGAGGAGAGGAGCTCTCCAGCAAAGTGATGATTCCAGGAATTTTGGAGGAGGATGGCGGCCGCGGCTAGGGAGGAAGGTCTGTGACAAGCAGAGGGAAAGACCAAAGGCTTTCCTTCTCACCCCTGCCAGGAGGGTGCCAGGCCCACATATATACATCTGTGTTCCTGGGTGTCTTCCAGCTGATTTTTGGAGAATGCTAGACAGGAAATTGATGCCACAGGGCAAATATTCATTCTCCCTGACTTCCCTCCCAAAGCAAGCACAGATTTGCACTGGCTAGACTCGCTTCCTGCAGAGCACCGTGGCTTCCCCCAGCACGTTCAGCGCATGGCCGAAATGACTAAAATGCGTGCAAGTGTGGAAAGACAAACAAACGAAAGCTTGCCAGATGTTTGCAACACAAACCTAAGGAACACAGAGCTCACGGGAGAAGCTGATGCTCGTGTTGCACTTCCAAGCCAGGCTGGAGATGCTGCCAAGCCTGTAGCCAAAGTGGTATTTTGATGCCGCATCCCTTAGAGTCAGGTAGAGTCAGTACTACCGTGTTTTCCATATTTGCATCCTGGAGTGGCCCACTGCAGGGAGAGGTTAGAGGTGATGAGGATTTCGCTCATTAGAGGCATCGAGGTGGCTCGCAGCTGCAGCCGTGCTCCTCTGCGCCTGGCCACGCTCCCCGCTCCCTGCCCTTCGGCCGAGATGCCCAGAGCGAGCTCCTGCTGAACTTGGCGCTCCTGGGCCGTGGGATTGACTGGCTCCGCAGGGCGGCTCAGCTTTGCTGGCCCTTGCTTGTACCTTATTGCCGCACTCCCCAGGGTTTGCATTCAGCGTCAATCGTAATCCCGCCCGAGTCTGTCGCCCAGCTTATGAGCCGGACAGCAGGCAACGTTCCCTGTGAAGAGGAGTTAATGGGTAAGAACAACCTAGCGTGGCATTTGTACGTTTAGTCGTGCTTACTTCAGCTGTTACTGCACTTTTGAAGAGTTATCAGTGAAAAATCATTTATGGAGAGCCCTTGCAGCTTTTGACACAGCCCCTCGTGAGAAGCCCTTAGCAAAGCGTGCAGGCTGTAGGGGAGAGGTAAAGCCTGGCTGCCAAGTAAGTGCTGCCTGTGTGCCTGAGAGAGAGGGGGTGAGAAAAAGAGAAAGGGAAACAGCCATGTACCACCCTGGAAAGAGCAGCCAGCCTAATGACAGCGTTTCCTCGCGCTTCTGTTAATGCTCAACCTCGAAGATGAAGCGAAGAGCAAGGCAGCAAATCCTCTCTGTACCGCAAGCAATTCGGCAAGAGCTTGGCAGGACCGTAGCAGAGTAGCTGGCCGAGCAATACGCCAGCGCGTGAAGCACAGGGAAGACACAGGCAAGCCCCCGTGTATCAGAAGGAACAATCTGAACAACTCACGCGCCGAGTTCTCGTGTTGTAACGACCTCTGCGAGCAGAAACAGAGACATCTGGGGCGGGCAGATGAACTCTGCGTGGTGTCGAGTGAGCCTGAAGCGAGAGCCGCGGCTCTGGCTCTTGCAGCCCCTCCCTGCCGCCAGCGATGAAGTTTATTTGCATTCCAGCCCCAACGGTGAGGAGGCTTGGGGGCACGTTCTTCCTCGAGGTAGCTCCATTCAATGCACACACAAGCTGGGCCCGTTGGATATTAAAGCAGAATGAGCAGCAGGTCCGTAACAGCACTGGGTTTATAGCAAACCCTTGCCTGGATACAGCCAGCAACAGTTTTAGTCTTCCTTCAGGACAGATTTTTAGCACCAGCTCAAGAGAAAAGTTTCAGCATCTGTTCCCCACAACCAGGGGAGGCTAATAGAAGGATGGGAGCATTAAGGAGCCTTTTTGGTGCTTCTGGTTTTGGCTAAAACTGTCGCTAGTTCTTCATTCTCCCTCGGCGTGAGCCTCTGCCCACACAAAAGCGTCTCCCCACGGCTGCTCTCGGCGAGACGTGCGGGTTCCCCGAAACCCCGGGCTGGGGCAGCCACCGCCGCCGCGCCCCACACCTCGACCCAGCAGCCTGGGCAGAGGGGCACCGCACCGCGCGCCTTCTAACCAGGGTGCGCAGCTGGATTCGGCCTCTTCTCAGAGGGCAAGCAAAACCAAAAGATGTTGGAAGAAAGGCAGCGGGAGCAGTTAGAGGTTTGGGAGGCTGTCTATGCAAAGGGAAAAGCAGGCAATCCTCTCCTTGACGCACAAGGGCTCAGGTAGCCTAACGCAGCCCTAGCAGCTGGAATACAGCAGCGCTAAGCCCGTACAGCTGTTATTTACATAAAGCCACTGTGATGGCTGAGAAGAATTTCCAACACCCGCATTCCATCCCCTTTTAAAACCAAAAGACACAGAAATCACTGGTGAACCCCATCTCGCAACCCCTCCTCAGCCCCGGCCGAGCGCTGGCAGGACAGCAGCCCCCTGCAAACCCCTGTGCTGAGCGCGGGGAGGGGGACGGGGCCACGTTCCCCCCGGGGAGGAGCTGCCGCCGTCCTCTGCCTGCCTGCCCTGTGCCAGGGCGGGAGATAACAGGGGAACAACTGGTTCCCAGAAGCACCACCAGTTACCCACGGCTTAGGAAAGAGCGGTGTCAACCGCCCGTCTTTGGACGTCTTTTCCTTTCAATCAGGTGTTTGGGTGCTGATGGAGGACCTGGCAGCACCGCTAATTAACACCTGCCCCATGCAACACTCGCTGTCCCAGCACGTACCTCCTGCACGCTCGAGAAATTTTGTCAAGCTGCATAAATATCCCTTGGCGACAGAACAAGAAACCTCCAGTACTCCTAAAGAACATTTCACAACTCAAGCAGCAAATTAAACCTGACCCGCAAGAGCTCTTTCACAAGAAAGTCCTGTACGAGAGGGGGGCGATAGGAAGAATTCACCTTCTCCCTCTGGAGAACCTCCAGCGCGGGGGTCAGACGTGGCGGGGAGCGACCGAGAAAGGTTAAGTGGAGTTCACTCCATGGCTCGCT
This sequence comes from Leptodon cayanensis, assembly GCA_027564655.1. Classification (NCBI taxonomy): domain Eukaryota; kingdom Metazoa; phylum Chordata; class Aves; order Accipitriformes; family Accipitridae; genus Leptodon; species Leptodon cayanensis. The sequence goes on from JANXJC010000088.1 coordinate 41,403,669, forward strand.
GCGTATCCGGCTACCTCAGCATTTTAGGGCTTACGCTGAAGATCCGAGGTGACGAAAACCAAGCAGCAACGTTTGGTAGGTACAGCTGGTCACCATTATGGAGGCGCGTTGCCAATAGTGCTGCTCTTCCGACTGTCGCGAGCGTTGAACGCCTTGTCATGGCCAACTGATGCTAGGAACCGGCAAGTAAGCCGGGCTGGGACACATGGTGTGCTTCTAATGCTAAACGATATTCATCATTGAACTGGTATGCTGCTTGCAATCATTATTCGGTTTTGTGTATTATAATGGCCTCCAGAATGTGGTAAAAAAACGTAGACTCCTATAAACACTTCTGCGGTTTTATCGAGCGTTTCTAAAATCTGCTTCGCACGCTTAATGCTCTGGAAAATGTGCAGGAACGAGAGAGAAAGCACCTGAAACATCTCTGTCAGCAGGAGTCTTCTGACTTCAGCAGATCACAGCCAGAGATTATCTGGAAAAGGCGTCAGCTGGTGTGTCGGCCTCATCATTACATCCGAGCGAAAATTAAAGCCGTTTGGTCTGACTATGCAAATATTGAGTTCATGGGAAATAAACAGGAATTTGATTCCATAGTGGTATTTACTGCAAAATTTTCTTACCCAGTCCTTCATGCATCCTGGCACGACAGGCGTTCTCTAATGGTATTTTCAATAAAAACCTTTTCCTGGTGGGCAACAGTATGAACTCTTGCATAAAACCTAGTTGTTTAGGATTTTTCTGAAGGAGATCCTGGTTCTTACACATCTGTACATGGTTGGTCTTGGCAAGCAAAACAAAAGAAATCCTGTAAGTCTACAGTATTCAAATAGCATTGCATTTAAATATCAGGCTTTACTTTTTCCATGAAGGGAAGAACATAAAATGCCTTACAAACCTAGGCCTGATCCACAACATTATCACAGCTGTTTAAATTCTCACCCTGCATCCCAGCTCCTAAAACAAAACGACGGAAGGTAGTCCAGCCTGTCTCCTTTCTGTGCTCCCCGAGAGATCCGCTTTCGTAGCGCTGATAAAATTCCTGCTACTGCTTCTTTATGGCTGTGATAGAATCAGTCACAACCGGAGCTGCAGGTAACGAGCACCGAAGACTGATATTGTGCAACAGCCTGGCCAAGAGCTCTTCCCCTGTGTTTATCACCAAGCCTTGTTTCCAGCGGCCTGCTATTCATATGGATGAGCACACAAGGTCTGCGAAGGTATACGATGATTCATGCTAATCTTACAGTGACTTTAGCTTTATGAAGTTATTTTTGGTGGGCGTGAATCCATCTTGCTATCAGTAGTGTCAGTACAGCAGATGATTACCTGTTTTCTGGCACGAGACTGATACTGTGCTCTCCTATTTAGGTACCACAAGCCCAAATACTCTTCCTCCAGGCTGCTTTCTGGCGACACATACAAGTTCGTGCAAGTGGGCAGCAGCTCCAGACTGGCTGTTTATGGAGGTATTGGCACTGCTCCCTCTCTCTGAAGCACCAGGGTTTGGGGTTTTTTTTATCATTTGGATGAAGGCAAACAAATATTGTCCAACAGGCAGTAAATTTCTCATGCTCCTTCGACATCTGTGTAGCCAGACAGTAAGACAGCTCTTTCTAAAAGCAAAGAGGCAAGAGTTTCACTGATGGGCAATGAGCAGAGATGCTGCTGAAAACTGAGGCGGCCTGTATACCAAGGTCTGGCCAAACAGACAAGTTCTCCAAGTTCAGTGAAAGCTCGACTAGACTTTGACATCAGCAGTACAAGAGCTCCAGGCACTGGCAGCCAGCCATTAGTTCCTATCCTGGAGCCTTTTTTGGAGTCACATACTAACATCTTCCAAAGAGGAATTGCCTATAGAGGGGACAGGGAAGGAGAGTCTCTTTGCACAAGTCCATAAAGAAGTTGCCCCAACAACCAAAAGGAAAATAAGGAGTAGATGACAAAACTCTAGCCTAGCATGCTGTGACCACAGCTACCTCTAATGAGGGACTATATTCACATATTTCTCTTCCAGATCTAAACCCTTGGGGTTGAATTCTTCTAAGTACTGAGCATCCACAACCCCAGAGATGGCAGGACAGTCCACTGATGAGGATACTGGTTTAGAAATGGAGTTTGATCACTTGTACTGGCCAAAAAATACATATGATCAAGCAAGAAGCTATTTATGCTCTCTGGACCTCTGTTTTCCATCTTCCTTACCAGATCTGCTGCACCTTGGATACAGCAAGGTTTGAGGGGTTCGTGATCGTCCGGTGGTTGGAGACATGCTGTACTTACCACAGGCAGAAATAACTTAGCAGATGTACAAAACAAACACATGATGTCCGAAACGAATGCATGATGTACACAAGTCAGGCCAGCAGAGCCCAGAGGCTGGAAGCAGAGACCTGGCAAGCAGCTCTGGTAAGAATAATCTTTCAAATGAGAGCGCAGCTACCTCGTGTTGTGCTGTGCCTGCTGGGAGCACCATTAGAGGATTTGCTACCAAAGGTTAGTGGTGTCGAACAGGGCTGCATTGCTTTTAAATAAAGACAGTCACAGGTGTCCGTAAGCCTTGTTCCAGGCACTTCTGAGCTGCCCCATCAGAGCCGAAGCAAGCGTAACTGGGAGACTCCCCGCTCCGTAATGCCCGCGTGGGCAAGGCTACACTGGGCGCTGGGAGGGAATGCTGCCTCTTTGCAAAAGCTGGGCAAGGCCTTTCAACGTGAAGAACCGTCTTTGGAGCAAAAAAAGAAGAGCTAATGATAAAGACGTTAGCAGAGCACATCCCGGCTGCCTGGGACAGCCCTGGGGAGCCTCTGTCCTACCCTGCGTGCTGAGCTTGCGTCAAGCCAGCTTTGCTCTCGGCTCCTTTTCCAGCTCTCTCTCTTCCCTCTCTCCGGCCGTTTCGGGCTGGAACAAGGAGGACCAGCAAAGCCGCTCCAAGAGGAGCCTCTTGTGCCGGGCAGCACGGCCGAAGCAGCGCAGTCCCTGGAATTCGGGCTTCTCTGGACATCGGAGGAGAAAAACCGCACATGGGCAGCAAGGCACCCGTCAGGCCGGGGATGCCTGGCGCCCTGCAGAGCAATGCTTGTCAGATAAAAACTCCCAGCCCGGCTTCCGCAAGGATGTTTCGGCAGAGAGCTCAGACTCTGCTGAAGCAGCCAGACCCTTTGCACGGGTGGCAAACGAGCTGCTTTTCTTTCCTGGAGACGGAGCCATCGCTCTTGTTCTCCTCGCCCTTGCCGCCGCGGTGCACGCCGGCTCCGCCGCTCTCCGGCACCAGGAGACGAGCTCCCCGCTCTCTGGCCGGAGTTCACGTTTCTTACTTCTCCAGCCATGAGAATCGCCACTTAAGATCGTTTCTGCACTTTGTAGTGGCTGCCAAGCCTAATCACAGCCCTGTTAACGATTCAGGGGTAGCCTCAAGGGATCCTGTAAACCTACCAGCACGTTTTTCAAGATTTTGCGCGGCTGCTCAGCTGCAGCGGCGGGGAGGCTGTAAACTCGCACCTTTCCCAGCCCAGCCTCAACATACAGAGTGGCTTTGGAGCAGTCTGCACAGCATTGCTGGACTGTGATGTTTTTATCAAAGCCAGTTTAGGCCGTTAGCTTTAAATATTGCATACCAACTCCCCCCCCCCCAATCCAAAATAATCTATCAACCACGCGTATCACAGCACTCTGATTTCACTGCAGCTACTCACATGAACACAGCAAGCAAAATCTGGCCCCATCACCGCGACCCTCCTAATTCAAAATCTCTCCTTTTTTCCTGCGAGTGTTCCTTTGAATGAGGAGAGCTGTGCTTAGGAGGGCACTGCAGATCCCCTGGGCCACTCGCTTCAACTATCTTGATTAAGCTGATCCGCAGGCAAGTTACTGTAAAAAGTTTGTGCACGGCTGAATTGGTGGCCGGTAGGAGGGGGAGGCACTGTCACAGGTTCTGGGTATTCAGCCATCTGAAAAATCCAGAATCAATTTTTTCAATCAAATAAGACAGTCAGCCTTTTGTCTCCCATAGCAGAGATGCTGCAAAAGTTGGGAAACTGTGAAGAAGGAGGAGATGGAAATGTGCACAAAGTCATATAGCCCAGCGTATCTGACACGAAGCAGAGAGGGAAAAAAATCCCTGCAGAGAGGATTTGACAAAGTTCTGCGGGAAATCGAGGGAGCCTGCCTGCTAGCATGCTGCTTCCCATGAGGAAACTCAGGGAAAAAAAAAATGCATCATTCAAAAAAAGAACAGCATGGGAGAAGCGAGGTGCCCAGTATCAAAGCCTACTGTTCTTTGGCCACCTGTGCCACAGATAGAAGATGCTGGAAGGCTGGCGAGACCCTGCGCTGCCCTGCTTTCTGTCCGCAGCGAGGGCACACGGTCCTCATGGCTACTGGTCAGGCGTGGGAGGGTGAGCCATAAAAGACCGCAGAAGACACAGAGATCCTTCGACTGGACATGATCTGTCTCGGGGCAGTTTTATACTCATCTGTGGTGTTCTACCCTCCCCTGACCATCTGCTGGTGGGGGCAGAAAACAGCATCAGCTGGACCCCTGCCACGATCCAGCACGCCTGCTCGCACGAGGCATCGGGTGCCAAGGCCAGGGACTGCTTTTGCGGAGTACTTTGGACGTGCAAGCCAAGATGAGAACAAGACGTCTGTACATAGTGCTAAGGCAGGTTTTGCTGCTCTAACGCCCACGTGTAAAGAAATGCATTAGAATACTTACCAAAAATTGCAGGTGTGTAAGCTGTAATTTAAGGGGACTGGCAGCAGAACTCCTCCATATGCATATATTTCAATTTGAGAACTGTTTTGACAGCTCTTCGGTAATACCCCGTTTGGGTTTTGCTCCGTGAGCAGCGTTCCACAGGAACTTCTATTTATAGAAGAGCAAACAAGGCCCCGGGTGCAATCTGCAGGATTACGGCGCAGAGCGCTTCGCTGGAGCTGGCTGGGGCTCTCGTCCTGCTGCGGTGGATTGAGCCGGTACCGGTCTATGGCAGAGCCCATTTGCAGATGGGGTTTGACCCCAGACCTGGATTGCCGGCGGAGGGGAAGGGCTGCCCGGCCGCTGCCGCCGGCTGTTTGCGTCCCAGGTGGGAGGTGTGGGTCGTGGGTCCCCTCCTTGCATCCCAAACCAGCCGCTGGCGCGGGGAGCGCTCAGGCGAGCAGCTGCCCACCAATAGGAGTAGGGACCCAAAAGCAGAGCCCTTGCTACCAGCTTCTGCAGAGCCATCCGTGGAAGGAGGCAAGCCTCAAAGTCCGGTTTGGTGCCATTTGTGTGCCTCGTGCCAGCCCCTGGACGAGGTCGAGACAGAGGGAGGTGATGGAGCAGAGTACATGCGTGGCCGGCAGCACCCTCACTGTGTCATCTCCGGCCCTTTCCCAGCCGTCGGGTTTAACTGGAGAGCGATGGATTGGACGCAAAGGCTGCCCGGTGCTCAGGGACACACGCGCCAGCGGGGCAGGGGGCTGAGGAAGACGCGTCGTCCTTCCACTGCTGCGCTCTGCCCACCCTGGGCCACAGCGCAGGGGTGAGCAACAACGAGGCAAAGCCACAAGGTCCTTAGCAGAGCCCGCATAGGCCAGACAAGTGGTTTTCACATGCTCTCCGAGCTCAAAAAAAAAAAACCCCAAACCGAAAAAACCAACCAAAACCCCACAACACAAGCAGCCCCAGTTTATTTAAATGGGGATGTCACTCCTTCTCAGCTGCTAATCTCCAATAAAGCTGGTTTTAATAACCTGTTGATATTTAATTAATAAGGACGCTTATTAAATTGAAATTCAGTACACATTTGAAGCGCAGCTCTGGATGAGCACGCGCCCTCCCGCAGCGCAGTGGCCCTTGTGCCCGAGCTCTGCCTCGTCCCTGAGCGCTGGCAGAGATCTGGCACGTCGGGTGCCGGGGAGAGCCTGCTGCTCACTGGAAAAGCAGTTCCTGTGCAAGCGGGTCAATAACGGCAGCTCTTGAAAAAAAAAAAAAAAAAACAAACCAAAAAAACAAACAACCAAAACCCAAACAAACAAACAAAAAAAACCCCAACAAACCCCTAAAAACCCCAACAAGACCAAAACAAAACACCAAAAAAAGCAAATATCAGCTTTGTTTTGTACAAGCATCGCTGAAGGATGTGTGCCATAACCCTGCTGCTGCTCCCAGCCCCGTGGGACCCCGCTCCGGGGCACCGGCGGTGACCGAAGGCACAGCCCGGTTTGGGCAAGCCCGAAGAAGGCAGGAGGAGCGATGGGAGGTTGGGGAGCAGAGCCTCGGGGAGCCCCCAGAGCCCCCAGTTTGTTTAGGCTGCGGCAGATAAGCCGGAGGCACGGCGTGACGGCACTCTCTAAGTATGCAAGAAGCTGCTGCAGAGGGAAGGGTACGAACCGCCGGTGACTGCTGTGGAAGGACGTGTAATAACAGGTTCACCTTTCAGCAAAGAAAAGTTAGGCTCGTCGTCAGGCTCGGGCGTTCGGGAGGCTTCTGTATTTCCCTGCTCTGAAGGATTTCAGAAGTATGCTGGCCTGACTTGAATCGGGGTGAATTCAGAAGCGGATCCTGCCTCAGGACAGGCGCAGAGGTCTTTTTACGATACGTGAAGCATACTCTTACTTCTCCTGGGCAGGGAAGGGCTGCGACCCAGACAGCGCGCTGCCAAGCCATCTAAGCGAAGGCTTGGTACGAGCCCGAAGCCATCTTCCAGGTAACGAAGGAGAGTGATCATCATTTAACGAGACCGCTCGACAGGCTCTGGGTATGAGCTGAGCGGCACTCCCCGGCCCCCAAACCAGCGTCGCGACGGCTCTCGGCACTCCTGCAAGCGACCGCCCCGGCAAGTGTTGGTGGTTAAAGGGTGCCCAGCGCAGCCCTTTCCCGCGCTCACTTCACTTGTAGTGTTCTGCTGAGCAAAAGACACCTGTAGTAACACCGGCAAAATTCTCTGGGTTTGCGCAATGCCAGTAACTGGAAGCCAGTCAGCTTTCTATTGCTATGCAAGGAGAAACAAACATCAGCTCGTCCTCAGCAATGCGCTTAGTTTTGTTGCCTGGCAAGGATGCTGTTCATCACTATGAGGTATTTTCACAGAACAAAAATACTCTGACAAATCACCCTATATTTTTTCTAAAAAGTCATTTCCAGTTTCACTCGATGGAAAAATATTAGCAGGACCACTCCAGGCAGTGGTTTCACAGTTTCCATTTCCTCTTGCCAAAGGCCTGGCCTTCCAAAAAAAAAAAACCCAAAAAAACCAAACCCAAAAAACCCAAAACAAAGCAGGAGCAGAGATATCTGCGTATCCCACACGCAGATTTACCACCCGCTGCATTGTGCTTCTGGCCCGGCTGCCTCGCCAGAGCAGCAGGACAGACCTCAGAGCCTCGGCGGAGCCGGCACTAGCCAGCCCAGAGAGCTGCCTTCTGCCCCGCGTCCCCCCCCCAGCTCCCAGGGCAGCAAAACCCGAGCACACGTATGTCTACAGCTCCTGCCGGGGCGCGAGCGATGGCTGCGGTGAGCTGGCCGTGGGTCCGCCGGGACACCCCCCCCACCGCTGCAGCCCTTGGGGGGAACCAGAGGGTCGAGCAGCATCTTCGTCCCGCTGCTGGGGCAAACCTGGTGTACGTTTTCCCGCGGTTTTAGACGCGTCTCGGCACGTCCTGTATCGACGCACGAAGGAGGGCTGGTGTTTCACGCCAAGCCGGTGTTGTAAAAGCGGCAGGGGACGTACAGGTGAAATTAGTGAAATTACGGCCGCAGTTTTTGTACTTCTGTGCTATTCTATGGGATCCACAAGGGGTTGAGAGAGAAACGAAGATAACAAACCAAAACGCACCCAAACGCCGCTCGGCCTGCCTCCCCTTCACTCCAGGGACAACGGGAAGCCCGTTGGGAGCACGCCAGCCCGGCACCGGCGGAGAGCATCCCACGGCATCCTGCACGGAGCCTCGCTGCGGGCGGGAAGGGGAGCAGGAGCCGACCCTCCAAAACCCACCCCAAGGCAAGGGTGCCCCGTGAGAGCCCTCCTTTGGGATGGCCATCAATGAAAGGGGAGCTCCCAGCGCCCCCAACAGCTGCGGCACCGAGAAAGCGTCACCCCAGCCTGGGCGTCTTTCTGTTACGAGCCCACTAATATTTTATCGGTCAGGAATCGATCGCAGTCGGCCCGCAGGCAAGGGCTGCGTTCGAGGCTCAGCCACCCAGGCTTTGCGCTCAGGTCACATGCTCCTCACTAGGGAGTTTTTGGGGCTTCTTTTCCAAGTAACGGGAAATATAGAACTTTTTTGAAACAGTCACTTATATTTTTGTTTCAGGAGTAGCCCTGAGAGGCAACAACGGGAGCAATCAGCTCTGACAAGACAAAGCAACGTGCCGTGGCTCAGGTGCTGGACAAGGCGACGTGAGCAGAAGCAGCGCTATGGGAAATTGGGAGAAATCGGGTCCGAGCCTTGCCCCGCTTGCACCCTACTGCCGGACGACCCTCAGAAAAGCCTGTGAACCACGGACCCATCTCCAGGGGATGCTTCCCATCCATCTCCCCCCGGCACAGCCCCAGCAGAGCTGCCTCTCGCCTGCCCACGAGCCCCCGGCCGCCGCTGCCAGAGCTGGGCAGATCTCCGTAACCTCGTGCTGGCGAGTGCTCCCTCGTCACCACTTCAACATCACTCAGCTCCTGAGGACAGGGATGTAGCGGGTGAGCCTGATGTGTGGGGGAAAAAAAAAAAAATTAAAAAAAAAAAAAAAATCACCTAAAAGCCCCGGTAACCGCTCAGTGTTTGGAGCAAAGAGCGGAAGGTGGGTGTGTGCAAAGTTTCCACCCAGCGTGCACAGCAGCAATAAACCCATAAAGTGTTAATCTGTCACCCAGCGCTCTCCCATGGGCTTAGTCACCCTTTCAGGAAGCTGCTGGCATGAGAGAGCTCAGAAATTGGCTGGGGGCACGAAACGCAGCCCCAGCCCAGCCCTGCCCTGCCTGCAACCCCCCCATGGGCTCCACGGAAAGCCGCGGCGTGCGCAAGGGCAGCGCGGTCCCTGGCACGGCTGTCGGCAGCCACCGGCTTTTGCAAAGGGTTTGGTAACGAGAGCGTGGCTCTGTCCAGGTAGAGCGGCTGGAATTGAACTTAAGTCATTAGCTTTTAAATCCAGGCTGAAATGCAGGATCTTTCAGGAGCCCCCACCCCAAAAAAATACTAAACAAAACCCACAAGTGCTTTACGGCACACCCACCAAGCCCTGCCCAGTCTTTCCCAACACACAGCACTCCCTTCATTAGAAGGCCGCGAAAGCCAGCGGTCACAGCAGAAACTGTGTGCACGAACGGTTCCAGCAGCTGCATCCGCGTTCGGGGGCTGAGGGCATATTTGCATCCTCCAACACAATGCCAAAAGTTAAGTGGAAACATTAAAAAAAAAAAAAAAAAAAAAGTTACCTGCCCTCCCTCGCTCAGTGGTGGGCGTCCGAGCCCTGCAGTCCTGCCCATGGCTCTCTGGTCAGCAGAAGAGCTGCGGGGCAGTGGATACCACCAGCGGCCAGACCCCCCCCGGAGGGGACGCCGGGCAGGTTCTGCCTGCCAAACACCCAACAGAGCCATTAAACACTTGCTAGAGGATGCGAGAAGAGCAAGACGACCGTCTGCCCCCTTGCAGAGCTGACGTCTTTGCAAGAGCATTAAGGCCAGCCTGGCCCTCGCAAGACCCCCGCGTGCCATAATACCATCGCCAGCCACCCCCCCCGCCGGCATCGGCCTGCCGGTGGGCGGAGGGGAGAGAGCCCAAAGCTCGGGAGCACACGTAAAGCAGCACCCAGTTCCGCAGAGGCACCCACTTGTGATAAAGCACCCGTAACCGCACCTGGGGGCTGGATTTCTGGGGGTTTTGCATACCCTTATTTTTCTGACTGTCAATGATTTCTTGCCATTGGCACCTCCATTTCCATTTCCTTATGTTTCCTCTCTCACTTTCTAGTTGTGTTTTTTCCTGCTGGACATTTCCTTGAGTGCTTCTTGTGATCCCTTCCCCTGTTTCTGTTTCTGCTCCTTTCGCCCCCTCTTCCTCCTCCTCACCAGAAACCAATTCTCACTTTTCTTCAATCAGTTCCTCCTTTCCTTCTGTCCTGGTTTCAGCTGGAATAAAGTTAATTTTCTTCTCAGTAGCCGGTATAGTGTTGTGTTTTGGCTTTAGCATGAGAAGAATGTTGATAACACACTGATGTGTCCGGTTGTTGCTAAGTAGCATTTAGACTAAGTCAAGGAGTTTTCAGCTTCTGACGCCCAGCCAGCAAGAAGGCTGGAGGGGCACAAGGAGTTGGGAAGGGGGACAGCTGGGACAGCTGACCCCAACTGGCCAAAGGGGTATTCCATACTGTGTGATGTCGTGTCCAGTATATAAACTTGGGGAATGGGCTGGGCGGGAATTGCTGCTCGGGAGCTAACTGGGCATTGGCCGGCAAGTGGTGAGAAATTGCTTTGTGCATCACTTGGTTTGTGTATTCTCTTAGTAGTAGTAGTATTTTCCCTTCCTTTTCTGTCCTATTAAACTGTGTTTATCCCAGCTCCCGAGTCTTACTTTTTTGTTTTTTTCCCTGATTCTCTCCCCCAGCCCACCGGGCAGGGGGAGGTGAGCAAGCGGCCGCGCGTTGCTTAGTTGCCAGCTGGGGTGAAACCACGACACCCTCCCATTCATCTCCTCCTTCGCTTTGCTCCCTGCTAGCGCTGGCTCTGCGTTGAGCTCTGTTGGCTGCAGCTTTTTACTTTCATCCACTAAGAAACACTCAGCCAGCTGATGCCAAGGGGGTATTTCTGCACAAGTCATCAGAGACAGCATCTCCCCCTCCGCTATCCAGAAAGTCCTGGGCATGTTTTCGGTTCAGACCTGTCCTCTCTCCCACATAACCCCTTCCCCTCATCTGGGATGAGGACGCAGTTACAGAAGAGGTCCCATATTTCATGGTGTGCCGGCAGCAGCATCGCAGCCGCGGGCTGAGCCTGCGTCGGCACGCCGTGTCTGCTCGGGCAGAGGGAGATCTCCTTCCCATCCACCAGCCCGGGCAGCGGCGGGGGAACCCAGCAGAGCGTCCCTCCAGAAGCCGCCGCGGCACGGAGATACAGCCAGGCACGGCCTTGGGACGCCGCAGCATGGATAAGAGAAGTGAAAATGGTTGGGAACTTCCCCGCCGTCGACTGCGATGGACAAAAAGAGAAGTTCGCTCTCCAAGCTGATCCGTGACCTGGTCTCAGAGCAGCCGCAGGTCATCTCCACTAACCTGAACCCGTGTCCTACCACGTGCCCATGCCAGAGCAGCTGCAGGTCCAGGTACCTGTGATATTTGGTTGTACGATTGACTCCTCTCCAAAATACCGCCGGGAGAGAGATTGCACATTTGTTCTTGGTGAGGTTTGGTAAACAATTTTGTGCTGGTCAGCTGCAGAGGTATGAGGATTGCACAAAGTCTGACAGACAAAACAAAACCTGAGTGTGTATTGATGCATAAGAATGTGTTCCTTGTGGAAGGGAAAAAAAAAATAAAAAAGGCAGAAAATGATTTATAATAGTCTAATTACGCTTGAAACAACTTGTACCCAGCTAGTTGGGGAAAAGGGAGCCCAAAGAAAATTGAGGAAAGAACAACCCTTAGGTCAACCTGACATTTGTTTTCTAGTCTATGGGAAAATATTCTCATAAAAGCAGACTTCGTAGCCATAAGAAAAAAGAAAAATATTAACAGAGAGGATGCTTTCAGTTGCCGTGATGTTAACGTGGCAATGACACCGTGGACTGCCAGTGATGGAGAAACCCCAGCAGCAGCCAGATGCTCCCTACTTCTGCAACCCAGTTCCCAGTTCTCACTACTGTGCAAGAACCTCAGATTTCCACATGAAAAAGAAAAAAAAAAAAACAAAAAAAACCAAAAAACCCCACAAAACCCAAAACCTCCTCAAACCCCCAGTTGCGTGCACTACTAGGGGTTTTGATACCAGGAAGCAAAAAGACTCATCGTGCGTTGTGCTTTGTCAAAGCCTCATGACTCAAAGCCTGGTTCCAGTAGCCCATCACATGAGGTCTCGACCCCCAGAGCCGGCGGCGTTGAATTCCCCGCCGGCAGAAGGAAACCCTGGGCCAGATCGTGACCGCCCTGCCGTGACACCGATGGCAAAATATTCTCCTGGCCTTGTCTCGCTCTGCTTTTCCCGGCAAAGTTGAGAGGAAAGAGCTTTTTTCCAGGGCTGAGCAAAGAAAGGCTCTAGCAAGCTGTCAGAGAGCTGCAGAAGTCCTACAGAAGTCCCTGGGAGAGCCGCCCAGCAGGACTTCTCGCAGCCTGCTGCCGGGAAGCATCTCACTGCATCGATTTATGGTCTCGCTCATCACCACCCCCACTTCCAAACCCCCCAGCCCCAAGTTTGGAAGTTATATAAACTGATTGCGACATACGGACCCCAGAAGCTGGGGCATGTAATCATGGGGCAGCGTAATCCTGGATACAAGAGGATTTTTTTTTTACCCCCCAACGAGGGCATTGCGGGTGGTGGAGCAGGTTGCCCAGGAAGCTCTGCAGCCCCCACCCTTGCGGGTTTTCAAGAACGGGCTCGACGAAGCCCTGAACTACCTGGTCTGACCTCGGCGCTGACCCTGCTTTGAGCAGGAGGTTGGTCTGGGCACCTCCCGGGGTTCCTTCCCACTTGAAGGCCACGTCCCGAGGAACCTTCCCACGCCGATCACCCGCTGCTGCCACGCTTCTTCGAGCCGCTTCCCCAAACACCTCCCGCGGAGCCGTCCCGACATGGCTGGAGGGGCGAGCTCCGCACAGCGGTCCTCCCGCACCTGTAAGGAGGGGACGGGGAGCACCTCCCGCTCCGTCACTATTACTCTTTGCAGAAATCTAGACACTTGACAGCCCTGAACATCACTTGCAGAGGACACAGCTGGGGTCCCTGCCAGGCGGTTTGACAGCCCCGCTGGGCTCGAGCCGGTTAGGAGAGCGGCTGCTCGCGGGGAGCAGCGTGCCCGCACGCGTGGGAAGAGCGGACGGGAATCACAACGGCCCAGCTGCTCTCGGGCGGCCGGGCACTCAAACTTCTCCTTGAGGAGCAGCCTCCTGACCTTCTGCCCGGCTCCCAGGACAGCGCACGCTCGAGCCGTTCCTTCCCCCCAGCCACCGAGACGCCTCTGTACTGCTGCCCAGAACGGTCTGTTTCGTGACAAAGCCCTCCGTCATCGCTCGCCCTGCCCAGGCGCCCACCACCAGCCACCGAAGCAGACGTGACCCCGTCTTTCGCCGTTGCCCAAGCCAGCGCTCCAACTGCCGCCTCCAGCAGCTGGGAGTCTCGACCTGGCAGGGTCCCCAAACACACAGGTAAGTTAGCGGAGCCCCCCCGGGATGCCCAGGGTACGTGCCGCATCCTACAGCCCACGCTGGATTCCCGCAGTGGCCCAGGAGGTCCCTCCCAGCACACGCCATCGTCACTGCCACCCCCAGCCCAGCCACCAGTTGCGCCAGTTGGCTTTTCCTAATGACACAGCTTTGCCCAAGGCGTGTGTCATCACCTACCATTTCAGTAATGACACAGAGAGATCTTTATCACAAAGACTCGTTTTTTTCACCTCGTTCCATCCTCGAATTCTTGAGAAGTGACACCACCAAGAAGAGGGCAAGAAAACGCTATTATTTATTCATACCACGGCAAACCCCCAGACCCCATTGGGCGGTGGTGGCACAAGCCCTGCGCAGGGTGCTGCGGCTCCCCGGACAGGGCCAAATCCTGCCCCAGAAACCTTGCGCACGGCTACAGGTGAAAGCCGAGTTCAATAACAAAGAGTGAGGGGGAAGTGGGAGGGGTAGGAAATCTGGTGACAGGCATTTAAATAGACCAGCTGCGACGGCTGCGTGAGAGTTTCACTTCGGTTATATTTATGTACGGTTTTTATATAGATGAACACACACAGAGGGAGAACTGCCCATTCCCAAGGTTGGGATCAGGCCCATTCTCTCCTGATGTTCCTCTTTGGGGCAGCTCCGGAACAGGATTTAGTAACAGCTGGTTCCTCAGCACAGTCTGCTCAGACACCCCTTGAACAACTGGTGCCACGGAAGGAGCTGGGAAGATGCACGTAGGAGGCAATTAACAGCCTGCCCGGTGATTAGGGGCACGCTCTGTTCCCGCCAGGCTCTGCCCCGATGCCCACGCGGCTCCTGCCCAGGTCCTGCCCCCCAGGGCAGGTTGGAAGCCGGGAGGGATCCTCCACTCGCCACGGGAGAGCTACGGATGGATGCCGGAGCATTATTGATCTTCATCTCGTTGTGCATCGGCAGCACGTGGCGACACGGCACCCCTCTGCCTGTCCTCTGCGGCCGCGGAGCAGCCGTGCCGAATTTTGGCCAGCACATCCCCGTGACCGGCCGGGCTCCCAACGGCTGCAGCCACATGAGCTACGGGGCCAGACTTACCTGGGCACAAAAGGGGAAAAAATCAGGTCCTGCGCCCTCCACACAGGACCGCGTCACTACACACCGCGTGCTGAGGAGCTGCTAATTTGATAAGCCTCTGCAAGATGGTTTATACACTTGGAACAGGTTGGCATGGAAACAACACAAATATTTTCAATACATCGTCAGCAGCGTGTCACCAAGTTCGTTACCGCTGATCCCCGCAGCCGTTTCAGTGTGCTCATGAAGAAAGTCTGAAAAGGTGAAGGTTCAGGAAAGCCAGCCCCAGAGCATCAGTGGGCAGCGAGCGCGGGGCTGCGGGAGCATCCCACCGGCTGGAGAAAACGGTCAGCAGCAAACCAGCAGCGTGGAAGAGAAGGTCCCAGAAGACCAAAACCCCATGACGACACCCGAGGAGAAAATACAACCAGTTCCCCCGATGACGGCTTGAGAACGGAGCCAAGCCTCCAATCCCCAGCGTGAGGCTTTGTAGCCCCCAACGAATGTGTTTCCCCACCCTCGGCAGCAGCCCCACCTCCCACACTGATCCCGTTCATCCGAGCCTCAAACCGGCCAGCAGCCTCTGACGGGGGAACTACTGAACACAAAAGCCACGAGAACATCAGATCTTTGTCCCTCGAGTAAATCTTAAATCTCAGTTCTGACGTAAACGCAGTATCCACTGTAAAGACATTTCTCAAATATGCCCACGCAGATACAGCTGTAAATGTAACGTAACCGCCTCAGACAACCGGCTCGTGCTGCCGGAGCAGCTCCCGGCCCCCGTTGCCCCCCCAGATGCTGCCCCGAGCCCCCAGAGAGGGCAGGGACGGGCAGCAGCGGTTGCCCACAACACGGGCAGCAGCAGTGCTGGCGCTGCCAGGCTCCACGGGCAATGCTCTCCAGCCAGGCATCCGCAGAGCGTACGGGCAATTACGGAGTTTCACCTTTCCAGCCCAATTCCACCACGGCTGGACCAAACGCACACGAGCGCGCCGCCGCCTCGCAGCCCCGGGACTGCCGAGCTGTTGCTTCAGCTACTGCAGAAAAACCCGATCATCACCAAAAAGAAGGGAAGGCAAGCCAGAAGATTTAGCAGCTTTTAAAAGGAGAAGACCCCGGCTTTACTTCATCGTCAGCCACAAGCCACCTTACCTTTCCAAAGTCAACTCTTGGGGAAGGCAACCCACAGCCAGGACCAGCTCCTCCGTGCGGTGCATCCCAGCTGATAGCTCCCACCCCACCGTGCCAACATCTCCTCCTCTAAGCCGAGCCTCCTCCAATTTGAGCTCTCCCTTGCGCTGCCAAGAGCCTCGGGAGAGACTGGGAGTTAAGTGGAACCAGCTGCTTGGATCTTCCCCCTCTTCTCACCTAGGAGCTGGTTTGATCTACTACAGGTGGTGAGGAATGATCTGCTGGGACAGAAACAAGTAGAGCACTGGTGGGAGTAAATAATTCTCTCCCGTGGCAAAACACTCCGGAGAGAAAGTGGATAGCGAGCAAGTTATCACAAAAGCGCAGCTCCGGGCTCAGCTGGAGGAGGTTTGCTGCAGAGAACCCAGTCTGGAGGTCCCATCCCACCCCAGAGACCCACTGGACCCGCTCCTCGGGCTGGAGGAGGTGCAGCAGCCACCTGGGCTTCTTGAGCACCAGGCCAGCGCTGCCAGGCCACACCTGCACTAATTAAGCAGGTGTAGCTTTTATAACGAGACACGTAACACTTTGTAAAGGTCCTAATGAGGACAGGGCATCGCAGGTATATCCAACCCAGGCTGCTCGAGGTGAACAGCTGTAAAGCATGGAAGTTCAGCTTGCTGGGCTGTAAGCTCTGCCACTTGCCACAGAACTAAAATTTCGTCACGCTAGCCAGCCTGTTCCAGACGTTGTAAGGTAGCAGCGACCTGAGCGTGCCCGTGACGAGCTCCTGATGATTTTGGTGGAACGAGCCCAGGCAATAGGCAGTGGGCAAGCCAGCTCCCGGGCTGGCCCGGTGAGCGCGTGGCACCGGCTCCGCCGCACCACGGTGCTCCGGGGATGACCCGGAGAAAACGGACCGAGCCAAGAACACTAACTATGCCAAGGTCCGGAATGGAGGCAATCCTTATTTACTTAACTTCTCTTGAATTGGAAATCACAGCTCTGAAATGGTTCCGATCCCACGTTAGAGACTGGCTTTTTTTCAGAAAGCGTGGTTAGATAAAAAACCCCCAAGTGCAGCGACTCCAGCTGTTCCACCGAAGCGTGCAGCGCAGCGGATGGAGCCCCTCCGACGCTCCGGCGAGCTGTGCCGTATGCCCACGGCATCGCTGCCGGGGTCGCTCCCGGCGATCGCCGGGTCTTTCCGTGCCAGCGTCCCCCCAGCGCGAGCCAGATACGTTAACTCCCCCCCGGGAGCGTTCCAGCAGGCGCTGTTCAGAGGACGAGCTCGTCTGCCCAAGCAACGCGGGAGCCGGGAATGACCGACTCGCCTGTTCCACCCTCCTCCCCGTCTGGTTCGGGCCAGCGGCAAACATCGGTCACTACTTTCTGGTTTGTTTCTGTACCACTGCTAAAGATACTGAAGAGCACTGAGCCAAGCACAGCTGCCCGGAAAACAAAAAATACCCCGATCAAATGAGGATTATGCATTGACAATTACTTTTAATGTATCAATCATTTTAAAATTCATTTACTATCAGCCTCATTACGTGACATTAACACAAATTTTCATCCTTGATCAAATTTAAAACCTCATCAAAACCAGGCTTTGCTTAGGGTTTCTTTTCCAAGTAATCCACTCCCCAGAGCTACCCGCCATTAACTGGGGATATCCGACGGTAACGGGGACTGGTGGCATGTGCCTGGGTTCAATGGCACAGACCTGGTGGCCTTCCCATCCCCACTGCAGCGGCAAAAAGTGATAAACTGGATGTCCCATCGGCTGCCGGGAAGCCATCCGGCTTTAAACCCTCATGGACTGCGTGCCGTACTAACCTCTTCCTAATTTTACTTAGGGCTGATTTTAGAAAATGATGTATTTATTTGTGTTGTCCTGTTTAATAATCCAAAGTATGAGCAGGATGTTACTTTTATAATCTCTCCCAATCTTTCGGAAATACAGTAATAAAAAAATAGTGGTTCGGAGAATCTCTTATTTAATATACTTGGGATGAAAATTATCTGGTTCTGATTATCTAGAAATGTCCATCCATAAGACTTCGAGATCAGGGCCTAAGCGATTTTCTCGCCGCTCTAACACGCGCAGAACGCAAATGATACACACACACATTTTTAAACATGAATATTTACTAACATAAATAAACAGTGTTTTATAACAAAAGGCACAGATTTGCAACTATAAACAATGAAAAAATATTTACAATTTGCACATACATAATCAAACAGCAAGTGCACAATTGGTCATTTCAGATCTTCTTTTCTATATTTTGAGATTTAGTTCCTTCCAAGCAAGTAATTTAATCAGTTCTGCAACGTCCAAATTTTTTTTTTTCCACAAAAACTGCTACTGATGCCGGATAAGAAAGTTTATTAAAATGAGTAATTTAGCAGCACAAGTTTTCAAATGGAGACAGTGTTGCTAACTTCTTCATATTGGATAATAAAATAAGGGTAGCTCTGATCGTCATTAAAAATGACAAAAATCTGAGGCTCAAAGTAATTGTCCACACAGGAGTCATAGAGGTCGCTGGTAATGCTGCCGGGGTTCACAGGCGGAGGTCTCCTCATGGTGTGGTTACCCACCGTGTACCTTCCTGTCAGTACTTTTGCCAGGAACATGTAATGAACTCCTTTGGGCGACCTTTTGGAAAAATTATGGGAATAGCTTGCCTTTCTGGCAAAGTAACTGCCCTGTCCAAACATGGTGGCGTGCTTCCCGCAGACGCGCGGGTCGAAGTTGTGCTTGCAGATTCCATCCACCACATCCTGGGAGGTGCCGTGGAACAAATGCCTTTCGTTCATTATCCTGTCGAGCCCAGACATTTTTTTTGACATATATTCCTTTTTCCTGGAAAAGAAAACGGAAAGTGAAGATGAGTATTCACTGCAGACCTGCAAGGGTAAAGCAGTTTTCACTGCATCTCTTAAAGTATCAGTATTATCTTCTAGAATAATAGAGCTGTAAGAAGAGATATGAAAACATTTCTATACAGACAGTAAAGTGGGTCTTCCACTTTCAAATAAAGCTTTCATGTGAAATAAGTATTTTTGGAAGGTCCTGAGCCGATACTGCTGGAGGCAGAGCTCTTTCACCCGCACAGTGGCAAAGGCAAAGCAGCTTGAGAAGTGCCTGCCTATCTTTGCCTGTATTCCACCTTGGGTGCGGAAGGAAATCTTCCTCAGACTGAAAACAAGAGCTGTGCAAAAATTAAACCCCACTAGAGCTTCAGAAGAGGCCACGGAGAAGAATTACTGAGAGACAGGGTGGGAGAAGATGCTCTAGACCAGCGTGAATACTGTAAGAACGTCAGTCTCTGCTCACACAGCCCATCCCTCAACTCCTCCTGAGATTCTGCCCTTCTTGAGAAGGGAGAGAGAACCCATAAATCTAATTTCCTATCAGTTATGAAGTGGTCAATGGATGGTAACTTTCAGACACAGCACCCTTGATTTGCACGGGACTGACTGACACAGGGTTTTGTCTTTGCAAGACCACTGTAAGACCTTGGCTCGCCTTGTTCTGGGGAGCCAGGGCACTAATGGCTGTCTTCAACAGAGAGATTATTTGATGAAAACAATGCCTCCTCGTTCAGCTTGAAAGTGAACGGAAAGATTTTTCAACTAGATATCTTAGATTTATTTTAAAGTTTCTGTGAAGATTATTCTACAGATGTTATCAGTAGATAAGTGTATTAAACCTCTTACACAGGAAATTTCAGGGGAAGATATTTTTCAGTACTTCTCTGATAAAGTAGTTCAACTGAAAATGCTCCTTTTCTTCAGAAAACCTGGAGTTTATGTATTCTACTTGATGATCAATGTCTATTTTGCAGCCCAAATTACATATTTTAAGGTATTTTTCCACAACTGTAAAAGAATGGTATTTGCATTCTCTTACCTTTTATATTTCTCCCAAAGAAACTGATTCTGCACTCTCAGAATTTTCAAAATTTTGTATTTGGTCTCTGGCACAGTCTTGTGAAACAGGTTATAAATGGTTCTATAGCTTTTATCTTCCTTCAGAACAGGCACTTGGATGAAGTCCTGAGATGGATCCATACTAATCCAGGTTTCAGGATAGAAGTTTGGAGAGGTAACAGCAGTTGGAGATAAGACATGTGAGGAAGCTGGTTCAGCTGACGGAGAGGGCACTGGAGAGTTGCCACTTAAGGTCCTAGTCAGGGAAGGAGAAAAAGGTTGTGCTCAAACAGTCACAAACAGAAGAGCTTCTAATCACATTTATTTCACCACCAACGTATCTCAAGCAGTTGCTGCTCTTCAGTTCTGTAACAATTTACATCTCTCTAATGCTTGTTTAAAACAAACATGCCAGCTATTTCTGCTATTTTAATAACACCTCCATCCACACAAACTAACAACAAAATCTTGACTTTCAGGGATGCTGTTCCATGGAGAGAAAAACACTACCAGGCAGTACGATTAAAAGCCTACTATTGTCATTATTCACATTCTGGGGTGGGGTTATAAACTACAGACAGGCAGAATGCTACCAAATACAATTACTTTGTATGTTAGCTATAAAGTATTAGTGATTTTAACATAGCAAGCAGGACATAAGGAATAAGAAAAGATTAATAATGTGGCAACATTTGACCTGATTTCCTTAGAATACAATACAAGGGGTAGATACACACACTTTCTTGTACAGCATGAATAATGAATAACCCCAACTAATAACATTTTACAGGCAAAACTTGCTGATATTTCACTGCATTATGCAGAAGAGGAGACACTATGATTTCAGTACTACCCAGTACCGTGCTGAGAAAGGCTCTCTCATTTTCCTTTGCATGGGCCAGATGTAGATTTGCATTTGCTTCTTTTCAAGCGCCAGACCAGCCCCTCCTCTGGGGAAGGCTGCCAGGTAAGGGGTCGGGAAGGGGAGCAGGAAGGGAGCTGCTGCCTGTAACGGCCGTGGCAGGGAAGCAGCACGGATGCCAGAAAAAGAACAGACACCAGTAAAATCCAGTTAAGGACATCAACTGTGGTGTGGCCAGATTTTGTTCTTAATAAATACCTGCACCTCTGTGGAATTTTTCACACTCTTGAAGCTGCTAAATTTAGATAAAGAGTGTGGCATTTGTGGCTTACGTTCCCCTGATTATAATCTGAACAAGCAAGCCTTACTCAGCTGAATAATCCTCACCCGTTGGAGTTCTCCCACTTACGTCAAAGAAAACACTCTGAACACATAAACCTTGCAGGTTCAGGCTCTGGTTTTCACTTGAAGCACACAGCTCTTCAGCTCCTGCAAGCTGGTGAGGTTCCCTTTCAGTTGCAAGAAGAGATGGGACTATCTCAAAATTTCATCAGATGAGTATTTTACCAACAGGAAAAGCTGCTCTTGACTCCAGGACTGACCAGCAATGAACACAAATAGGTAAGGTCCTCTCAGAAGTAGGCAGCTCTTTTTAGGGAACACTATGAAGTCCCAGGTACGCGCTGTCTGGCTGGAGGTGACCCAAGGGGAATCTTGTCTCTAAATCCCACAGACAACCTTAAATTAAACTTCATTAAATTAAATTTTAATGAACATTAAAGTTCATGTAATTTCTCAGGTCACTTGTGTTCTGATAACGTATCACTGCCAACGCGTAAGGAGAAAACCTGTTCTGACTAGGAGGAAATGGGGAAAGGGAATCCTTTGTGTACTCACCTTGGGCAAGCTGAGGCTTGACAACATCCAAGGCCAAATCCTGCCTCCCTGCCTATACGCAACGGGATTATACACACAGGAGCGGCAGACAAACTCAATTCCCTACGCCGTCTTCGTAAAAAGAAAGTTTACTGGCAAGCAAACAAACTCTCAAAGCTTTGCTAAAGGCAAAGCCATTTTCTCCAGAGTGACTCTCCAGGAATCAATCCGCTTTTGTTCAGGCATGATGCTGCCTGAAAAGCCACGAAACCGTGACTTCTGCACCCAGCCAGTCTGTTCCCAAGGTACACCGAAACACAATCACAGAGCAACTGCTGATTGTCCCTGCTCGTTAGCCTGCTTTTCTCTGCAGAGCCAACATAATTAGATAAATAAGAACTCTACTGCTATTCATATCTTACCTACAGAAACTTCAATTAAGGTTGCCTTTCAGAATATTTAACGCTAGTGATGTATGAGCCTGTGCGTGATTTTTTTGTGTGACCCAGAAATAATTTTGTGTGATTTTCTGATTGCAGGTTGAGCTTTTCAGGGATAGGAAAAAAGTTAGGGGGAAAATAGTATATTTTTAAACTGATACATTTGATCTGGATCAGAGACAGTCAACTGTAACTGCACTCACACTTTTCAGAGCAGACAGACTCTTTAAAAAAGCCTTCATCCGGCTTTCACCTGCTGTTCAAAGCTAAAAAGAGACCTCACTTCATTTGCATGGATTTGACTCAACTGAAATTCTTCTCACTGCTTATTAATAGTTCAACAGAAACAGAGAAGGTAAATTTTTCTAAGAATGACTGTTAAAACAGCAGTCTGCAATATTAGTCTGTATTTAATTTTTTTTTTCCCCCTCCTAAAGTCAATGGATGAAAAATATTACTGTAGAACCTCGTTCACTCACACTTGGACTGGAAGACCAAGTTTAGCAGATTAACAATGAGTTATGGATTAATGAGTAAGACATCAAACACAATAAAAATACTGCAATCCCTTGGTGTACTTTGTTCATTTCTTCTGACTATTGTAAATTACTTGTAAGCATTTATTATACAAGGGAAGCCATTAAAAAGTCAACATTTGTCAACCACTATCACCCACTTCCCACAGTTTCCATTCAAGAATTCTTTCCCACTTTTATAACAGATTTAAGCAGGCGGGAGGGGAGGGAAATAAAAAATCTCAGGTAGCATAGTGTGACAAGTGGAGGCAAATACTGACTTCTTAAGGATAATTCCCATAAATATTTAAAATACTCTTTTGTTCCTTGCTAAGAATTGGTAGATTTTTAAGTAAGCATCACAAGGTCTTTAGATAAAGAAAACAAGAATGAGGTTTACTGCAGAACAACTGAAATGTCAGAGCCGCATGAGTGTAGAACCCTCAAGGGTCCACTAAAATTAGTGGGAATTGTGTAATTTTAGCATATCTCAAAATTATAGACTTACACTGTAGTAAAGCAGTCACTGGTAGCAAAACATCAGCAAAATCGTTATTGTTCGTTAAGATGATAATCGGAATTGCTATAACCACAAAGTCCACAGTTGGTCTTTTTACCTGCATCCTCCCAGTATCTCTTCAATAATTTTGGGTTTCCTTCCTGTAAAACCGTATCTAAAATGTTTCCAACAACCATGTGTTTGGAAGCTCTGACCAAATTCACATTCACCTCGCAATCAGATGCGGTAACGACTCTCCAGGCTAATGAGCGTTCTAGCCCTACTGCAGCAGTTAAAGCTCCTTTGATTGGCCCACATGCCAAGCTGCCAGTCAGACTAATGACTTCCACCCCTTTGCTAACAGGACAATATGTTCCTAACTACTGAACTCTGACAATAATGTTTCCAGCTGTGCTGGTGAGATCACAAAAATGGTATTTTTATGAGTTGTAATCAAAAAAGACTACAGCGCAACACTTTCCTCACTATGCCTTTGATGGGTGAGCGTGTTCACCCCCAGTTGAGATGACAATAAAAACAAGGCATTCTTTAATTGTGCTTGAAAATTACAAAAAGTTTGTGAACGCTCATTTTTATGGGACCTAGAACCGATAGCCTGGCAGTCACTATAACTGGTGAGATGCTGAAAGCTGGACAATACTTTGGCAAACTTGAAGTACATCTGTGCTTCTGATCTTCCGAGATCCACAAGGTACCTTATAACCTTTAAATAATAAACAGAGCCTAGCAGTAAGGAGTTCCTCAGATAATATTTATCTTGAAAAGTGGCAAGCGAGAGCTGCCAGTACGACCGAGATTTTTTTATTATTGCTTCTGATTTTTCTACCCAGTGATGCCTATTTCTTTGTCACATCTTAAGGAATACAATTCTCATGGACAGACCAACATGGAGAACAAACGCAAAGTTTCCATTTTGCTGGGATACGTACTGTAAAAACGGCATCAGCACAACGCATGAGCGAAGAAGGGGTCTCCTCTTGATTTCTCTTCTGAAACACGCATTTTGCTGGAATCCATCCTTGATGTTTAGGATATACTGATTATGCCAGGTAACAAACCGAACCTCTTTCAGACCCCGGCAGCTGGCTTCTTCTATCAACCTTACAACAGGCTGTTTCAAGAAAATTAAGAAAGCAAAAAACATATACATGATAAATTACATGTTCAAAAATTATATTTTTGCCAGAGACCTCAAAGAATCCCTCTCTCTACTCCCTTCCCCTCTCCTCTCTTTCGCCTGCTCTATGGCACAAGAACATTTAGACCATTGAAAAATGTTCTGTTACCTGTTTGTAAGATCTGCCAACAAGGCAGGTTTCACAATTTTCCTATGTAATCGGTGCTATCATGTTTTTACGTGTCAAATGTTATTACCAGTATCTAACCCAAAACTCCCTTGCCACAAATTACTTACTTTTTGTCTTTGCCCCCTGAATGTGAAAAGCAGAAGTCTGCTGTAGAACAATCTTTTATATATTAATATATTCTCTCTCCTTTTTTTTTTTTTTCCCCTACGCTAGGGAAACCCAGTTCTTTTAACTTCTTCTCGCAGGTCAAACATCCTAAACTTCTTGCTATTTGTGGTGCTTTCTTTCAGACTCTCTCCAGTTCTTGCATTTTTTTGTCATTTGCAAAGCCCCAAACTGTATACAGTGCTCTGCCTTAACCTTCCTACCATGCTTATGAAGTCAGCGTGGCGTGTGAAAAAGAGGAATGTGATCTAGTTTACACTGGTGGAGGTATTTTTGGTACTGCCAACATTGTAAGACACTGAGGAGGTTTTATTCAAAATATTATGTACTGCTCTGGCCAGCCAAAGATGAGCTCTTAACTACCACAGGTATTTAAAAGGCTTACTGGAGAGCTTACTCGAATGAAATGAATAGAATTAATCTGGTTTTGTTTGGTTTTGTCTAGCACAATACTGTTAGACAGTGTACGTGACTTCTGTGTCCATAATTGGGGTTAAAGAGTTGAAAGAGAGAAGGCCTATTTAAAACCTGATATGGAAAACTGTGGCTGTTGCAGACCAAAGGGCAATGGTGACACTGGAATGAGTGTGCATAAACCATCGGTGAATAGATTTCAACTAGATATTTAGCAAAAGGTCCCTAAGGAGCCAGGGCTGGCAGCTGTGGGACCATCCAGCTGCAGCAGCGAGACAGCAAAGGGCTGGATCCAGCGACTCTGGAGGCTCACGTTCTGCATTGCGATGTCTTTGGGGACAGGTAAATAAATTAAAAACTGCAAAGCTTAGTGATAGTGGTGTTTAAAAGGCTGCAGAAAGCTGTCGCCCAGTCTTAAAACCAGATTTCTAGGCATTAGAAAGGACTTTCTTGGTACTGATGTGGGCCAGTTTGCTCTCAAATTTGACAATTTGGTCAGTCTCTGTGTCTCTGATTTCAGGGATAATTCAAGGTGCAGTCCAGCAGAGCACAGTTCTCCTTTTATTGCTTTTTCAGTTCAACACTGACCTTCTTGATTATCTTCCTCAACAATAACTCTAAGTAACTTTCCTGAATGTTTGAAGAGGAAACAGACTAAAAATGTATATATAGTTTATAGTATATACTGTTACAACCCAAAAGCAGGATTCTGGAACATGTTAAGTACCTCAGAGTACTCTCTCCAGCCAAAGTGGTCCCTGCAGAAGTATTTCCAGACCGTGTAGTAGTTGGAGCTGGAGCTGGGGCAGGAAGGTGTGGACAGCCGCCGCATTTGGTCAAACTCAGCAGTTTCATATAATTTCATAACATTCAAATCCACCCAAAACTCATGTCCCCTGGAAAGAACAAGAAAAACAAAGAACTCTCACCCTTTGTAATCCATTAAAAAGATCACTCTGAGATAACAAAACAGTCAGAACTACAGTTGGCATAGTCCTCTTCGGAGACACCCTCGGTCTGGCTGCACTCATGTCACACAACCCCTGTTGACCATGAAGATGTCCCATGAGCCTGAATTGGGCACAACATGGGGACAAGCGCGTAGAGTACGACCCTGAAGGGCTGTGAGGGCAAAGCAACTCTTCAAAAGTCTCCGGGGACAATGGTGGAAAATCCATGGTCTTCAGCACAGAAAAACAAAAACCCAAACCCACCAGCCTTCCTCGTCCAGTGGTATATATTCAGCATGCATGAATGGTACAAAAATCAATATACATACCCTTGACATTTTGAGCATACTAAGTAAATACAACACACAACCATATTTGATGAAGCAGCCACACGCTACTCAAAAGGTTATTCTTGTGAAAGTTAGTGTTTCAGGGAAGAAAAGAAAATGTAAATGGCTCCAGATGAGGAGCATCTGCTGCCAATCCACCAGAGAGTTCGAGTATCTTTCATCACGTGCAGCAGAAGAGAGCTAGCATAATACGAAGAGGAAATGTGATTTCACAATTTTGGAGCCTACACTGAGGAATACTGGCTTTTTTTTTTTTTTTTTTGAATAGCTATATTGCTGCTACAAAAATCAACGCCAGTATGCAACTTCACGTAAAGCAACTGGTGCTTTCAAAAGGACCCAACAAACAGGGTGCTACAAATTAAGAACCAGAGTATACCCTTTATCTGAAGAAGAAAATAAAAGCGCATTTCCTCTACACTTTACAAAGTTGTGTTTAACAGTGACTGTGGAACGCCTCAGCAAATAGTTTCAAATGCTGTTTCATTAGTCAGCGTGAAGAGAGAGACATCAAATTAAACAACATTCTCAAGTAAAGCATGGAGTTCTAAAGCTCTGCTGCTCATTAGACAATCACTGGTTTATTAGCAATCAAGAACTTAAGAAATTCATAGAAACGGAAAGAAATGACAGTAATATTCATTCCCTACAAAAGTCATTTTTTTAGAACCGGGATTAACATATTTTCAAAATAATGGTGTTTACATAATTAGTTTTCTACTTTTATAATCTCTTTATGAGTTGTCAGCTTACTGGCATTCATTAACAGTTACTAATCTTTGGCAAGTGGAAATGCAGCTTTTGAGACTATATAAAATATTTTCTTTGAATTCTTAACAGTAAACATAAATCAAGCTGATACTTGAAATCTACAGTTTATTTTTAAATGAAATTTGCCACATCAAGTGACAGCTATTCTAAACATCTATATGATTTTATGCATACAGATTTGCTTGAGAATGGCTGCAATTTTGCTAGCTATTTCACACTCTTACTGGTACAGATCCTGAAGAGTTTTATTATACTACTTTCACAGAAAACTACTGAAGAGTTCCCACTTTAAAAAATGATGATCAGCTGCAACGGTCCTTTGTTTCTTAACAGGAGGTACAGGTGCATAGCTGTTCTTAGTATTTATCAACATCAATTAATTGCATTTGGGTCTGTGAAGTGCTAAGCGCAGTTTGAAGTATTAAGCGCTTTCCTGACATAGACAAAGAGACAACGTGTCTGTTCCTATGGGCTCACCATCAGGGGATCTGATCCACTGCTGTTTGGGTAAATTTAGGTTGCTCTCTGTTTTCAATAAACTTTCATATAGACTTACAGAATAGTCCCAAAAGTCAAATCAAATGCCTGAAAAATGCAGCTCCATGAGCTACGTTGAAAATTCTTTGGACACAAAACCCATTCTTTTTGCAACTCATCCCCGGCCAGCACAAGCTCTGTCCGACCCCTTGGAGGGACAAGTCATCCCCCCCCCCCCAGGACGGCTGTCCCTGCCACAGCATCAGCAATGGCTCCAGCCACCTTCCTTCCCCTTCATGCTGAGAACTTGCTACCGAAAAGGAACATCTTGCCAGCTGCCTGCATGTGGTTCTCTAAACACTGTCATAGAACCACGCTAATTAAAATGAAAATCTTGTCAGGACAACACTATCACACCAAATCCATAGGTTTAACAGTCTGTTCCCTACTTGCAGCAATGGCACACAAAATCATTATAGTTAGAATACGAGTACGGGAGGACACCAGCTATTCTGCGTAGGAGGTGTATTCTAATAACCCGTGTCTTCCCCTCCTAGCTGCATCCCACCGCGAGAAGTTTGATACACTAATTAAAGCTGACATCCCACAGCCCACTGCATCAGTGGCTGGTGCACAGGTACCCACGCAGCTCAAGAAAACGCGTACAACAATAGCACGACAAGACAAAACTCAGATACAAGATCTAGTCAG
Source organism: Leptodon cayanensis (assembly GCA_027564655.1). Lineage (NCBI taxonomy): Eukaryota > Metazoa > Chordata > Aves > Accipitriformes > Accipitridae > Leptodon > Leptodon cayanensis. The sequence continues at coordinate 41,431,504 of JANXJC010000088.1, forward strand.
AAGGAAAACTAGCACTAACCAAAATAAATGACCAGTATGAAGGGACTGGAATTAAATGTAGGGCTTAAAAAAACCACACACCCTTTCTGGAATGAAAAAACTAATAACAGATCACCCCACCTTCCTGGTGTGTAGTCATTTTGTTCCATAACAACAAGCTACAATCTAGTTTATTTGAAAACAATGTGTGAAATCATGAGGAAATCATCTCCCCGAAATACCGAGTTGTGTTATTATTTATAGTATTTGCAGGCAGCACCGTAAGCGTGATTTTTTCAGTCAATTTGTTCATTAATATATTTTTAATGCTACTTTCTCTTATCAAAACATAGTCTTACAATTCTGAATTTCAGTGCCTAGTAAAGCTGTCATTTTTGAGACAGGCATGTTTAGCAATTGATATTGTTTATATTATGCTTTTGGAGTAAGGAGTTGGCACTCACTGTTTTGGGGTCATGTTGCAGCTACAAATCCAAGCTCTGAATTGAGACCCCCAGATACTGTGTTGCATGCTGTATGAAACAAATACCCCAAAAGATATTTCTCAATACAAAACCTCAAAATTCAAGCGTTCATTCTCACATCAATCTCTTTTCAAGTCAAATACTGTAACACGGTTCTCCCTACTCCAAAGATCTGTGACCTCCAAGAAAATACAAAGAAATGGAAAACCTTTTTGAGTAAATTGTTTTCTTTCAAAGGTGGTAAAACCCAGAGGATTATTTCATTTTACTATAACTTTTTATGTTGCATGCATTATAGTGAAAACTGATACTGAAAAAATGTTTGCAGTAGTTCTATGCCAATGCAGTGCAAAGTAGAGAGAATCAACATACACTCTAAACACGATCAAGATTATTCACTAGCATGCTGAACTCTTTTCAAAGTAATCACATACTGGTTAATATCCTAAAAAGTTAAAGGTCTGTAAACTTTTGAAGACTGGAAAACAAATTCCACAGGCACTCGAAACATGGCTGGCTTCCAGTACGTGACTTGGGTATTTCTAATATGGGTTTAACTGTGTTAAAACACAGTCTCCAAGAGACACACATAGCTCTGTAGCAAAGCGGGGAGAATCGAAGTAACGCAACAGGAGGGACCCTGTAGAAGGAAAACCGCTTTCTGACACGAACACAGTACGAGACTGCTTTTTCTCCTGCTTTTAACACAGAGCAAGCAGATCTTCAGGGTGAACTCCTGAAACTCTGGGTTGACAGTGCATATGCAAAAAAGGGTATTTGTGTGCAGACGGGTTCCAGCTGCAAAACAGGTGGGGAACTATAGGGTTTCTACGTGCCCCTCTTCTAGTAGTGCTGTAATAAGATGAAAACTTCACATACAATTCCAGTAAAACAAATTGTGGTAAGTTTTTTTTCCTACAACAAACAAAATCTGTGCACAGCTAAGTGTGCATCTACGTATCTCATAAGACTCTGTTTAAGATTTATAAGGCTGGCAGCTAATGACAGCTTACAGTGGAAATAGCTTCTCTGAAAGCTCAACATTTTTCTGCAAAACCTGCACAGAATGTGCCAAATTATTTCTCAGTACTGAGAAATGTAATGATTGTCTGCTGTTTGGAATTTTTTACATTTTTGGAGCTCACCATTTCTGCCTCTTCTTTACCAGATTCCCCTCCCTTATAAGCAAATTGAGAAGGGCAGGATGGTCATCGCTCATTGACTTGTGCTGACGATTCGCTGTAACGAGAGCCCAGCCATCAAGCACCGAAACTGCCGATTACCACCCCTTCAAACATTCTTCTTGAAAGCCTACCTATGATGCAACACATTTAAGTGTTCTTGTTCTCCCATTCCTAAACAGAACTGCTCTGACAGCAAAGGTCACACCATCTCTCAGCAACCCACCTTTCAGTGCGTGCCTCGCTCCCGTGCACCTCACACTGCTTTTCAGCTTCTTCCATCCAAACCCATCCCTCTTCAATTAAAGATGGGGATGCCAGCACTGGGCAGTTGCCACCTGGGTTTCCTTAAAGTTTCTCTCAGAGTAAGAGCTGCCAGCTCAGAAGCCAAAAAAAGCTCTAATTATTTCTTGAAGAAAAAAACATGGTCGAGATATTTCTTGGTATAGTATCCTCTATCCATTTCCCTTGGCTGTGAATAGGGAAAGGTTTAGCAGTTTCAGGATGTAACATAGCAGAATCTTCCTGAAACTCCAACTTCCGTTAAATTAGGGATGCTTTAAAAATGGTATTTTTATTTTTCAAGTTGGTAAAGTGTTTAGAATGCTACTTCCCATTAATTTTAACAGAAAATTAAGTGACCAAAATATCTAAACACCCCAAAATCTACACAACAGTGTTTTATTTTTTCCCTGAATACTTTAACTAAAAACTTTTCAACTCCACACACATTTTCTAACAATTAATTATTCAGCATAACACTGCATTACTTTATACAGCTGAAAATTTTAGCCAATGCATTTATTGAAGTGACCGCATCTGAAAAACACACTATGTGCCCAAAAGCCTACCTGTTTTTTTTTTTTTTTTCCCTAATTATAACACTGGGAATAAGGAAAGATACTCTTTCACAAAAAACCCTGATGCACATAAAATATATATTACTCCAATGCTCATTTACATTCTTTAACAGTGTGTTTCTCTGTTCAGAAGTATTAACTTTTTCAAATTATAACATCTACTGGCTTTTAAGCTCTGAAATCCTAAAATATATTTAACAAAGTTGTTTAATAATAGCTCTTCAGTTAAAGCACTTCCTCTGTATATTAAAAAGCCTATTACCAGCTTACATAATGCAAAGCCATGAAAAAAAATGAATTGTGATTACAGCAAGTGATTGCGTGATTACATTCCTGGCTTCAGCTTTAAGACTCCAGTGATGAAAGCAAATGTGACAACTGCACCTCTCAACTGCCCGGGGCCTAAATATAAGCAAAAGACCCCAAATTTAGGGTTCAAGACCAGTAAAAATGCGAGATGCTCAAGGTTACATCCGATATGTTCTTTAGCATAACATCACTTTATCGTCAGTACAGTATAATGATCTACTACTTCTTAAGTACAGCATACACTATCTATAGTAAAGGGTATCCTCCATAATGTATAGATTGTGGATAATATATAGACTGGGTAAGGGAAAAACCAACAATAAACCAGCAAGGCACACATCACCTTGTTTTGTGCCCTGAAGGGAGCATGAGAAAACAAGTAGCGCATCATGGGCACGTCATTGCACAACTAACAGCACCTCCGGGAGATGCTCGCATGCGATGGCGATGAAACACACGGGTACTATGATGGTGACAGCAGCAGAACAAACACACGCACAAACCCAGCAATTAAAATCCTTTCTTGTGCACAGGCACATCCCAACACCTCCTCTGCACGGCCTCCAGAAGATGAGCTCCACAAATGGGGTCTATAACTCTTTATACTTTTCTTGGGCAGTTTGCATTAAGTAAAAAGGAGAGTTTTGTAGCTAATGCGACAAAAAAAAAAAAAAAATTAAAAAAAAATCTAGTGTTGTTACTCATGGACTTTGAAGTCTCTATCTGGAAATATCAGCCTGGAGAAAAGCGGGAAGGCAATGATGAAGGCTACAATTTGTCAGATGCTTGGGAAAGCAGGAGATGTATTCCAGTACCTTGGTGGGGCAATGTCTTAACTCCCAGTACCTCTTTGCATCACGCAGCAGGAACAGCCTTCAGTACAGCTTGAAACCAGTAATATGAACAATGCTGTCTTTTTCTACAGAAAAATGTATTAAACCTCTCTGCAAACACCACAAAACTTTGCCTCACCTTGCTTCTTGAGGTAGAAAATTACTATCCCCGTTTTTCCCTGAGAAAGAGAGATACACAGAGAGACTAAACTAGCTCCTCCAAAGTCCCACAGAGGATCTGCGACAGAGGTGGGAACAGAGATTTCTTAAGAACTTCTCTTCCCCAACTAAGCAAATAAAGGTCTCTATTTATAAAATAAAGCACTTGGATAGAATTATTTGCACTGAAAGAATAAACATATTGATCTCTTAAGAACACAGCACACAAACCCAAATTTGGTGTTGTACAACAGCGCAGTTCAAACTAAAACTCCACAAGTGCTCTCAATAGCAGAACCCAGTTCCTCAAGTAAGTTACATTTTCTCTGTACCCTAACTATAAGAAATAACACAAAGACATAATCTCTTCAGGACACTGAATTGAGTAGGTACCTCGACTAGCAAGTTACAACACTGAAGTCCTTTTTCAGACAAGTGTAGCCTGCTAAAATAAGGGTATGTCGGCTCACTCTTCCTTGCATCCTTCTGAAGAACTTCAGTCTAATGTGTGAATCATCCGTCCTCTTTCCTTTCAATAAGACAAATGTTCGCTAGATGTTATGTACAAATAGACGACAGGGAGAAATTTTTTTGTAAGTGCTACAAAAATGCATGTGGTTTCCAACTCTTCTCCTAAGTTCAGTTACATGTCATGAGTCTTACCGCAAACAGGGTTCAGAAAAAAAAGAAACCTAGCAATCAACAAAGGTCTGTACAGGAAATGAAACTCGGTTCCCATCAGAACAGCTGTGATACGAAACAAGACTGAGAGTTAAACAGCACTTAGATGATGAAACTGTTGATTTTCTCTCTATGACTAAACCAGTTCCTCTCTGCAATAGCAACAACCTGAAAGCCACTCGGGAACAAATGAATTTAAAAGATCCAAACAGGTATGCAAACCCCTTTGTACTTAAGTTTTAAAGATTAGTCACATTGAGCTGGGTTACTGTAGGAGATGCAAGTCAGGCATTTACACTCTCTGGTGACCCAAACTCAGCAGTATTTCATCTTACTTGTAAAAAACAGTGTTTGCAGCTGCAGGCTGTAGTCCAGCTTTGGGTGAGGGACCAAGTGTTTAAACTCCACTATATGAAACCAAACATCACTTAAAGTATATTGTCTTAATAAGATCTTTCTTTTTAAGCAAAGGTGCTGAAACGGGATCATCAGATCTTAGACAACAGCAGCCAAAATTTGCTCCCATCAAAACCAACACTGATTCCGTAGGAAGCAACAGTAAGCAAGGGCCCAGGTAACACTCACAAAGGGACATGCATCAAACAGCCCTTCGCAACATAGCCATGAAAATGCAGCCAAAGCCTAGTTATTACTACAAGGAGTGTGAAAGGAAAACAGGAACCTTCCCTCACAGAAGCAATGCTTTGCATCAGGGCAAGAACAAAAACAAGCTGGTAAACACGATCCTGCAGTCCTGACTGTATCAGTTTCTCATCATTCTTAAGCTGAAGAGAGGGGCAGCAGGTAACAGGGCAGGAAATTAGTTTCATGTTTTACTTAATTTGTTCCCTCATCATGTCACGCCGCTTCTCTCTGCTGTGACTGTAAGCCATGCAGGAGGTCTACAGTGAGACTCAGAAAAGGGAAAGGTGCTACAGAAAGATTTACCTCTACACTTAAAAGACTCCATCATCAGCAGAAAAAAGAAAATGAAAATCTATCAGTATAGTAGTAGCTTTGCTGCTTTTCCTATATTTATTTTTTTTAAAGTTGGAAAGGCAGGTTTTCCTGCCTTTACAGTTGGTGACTGGGGGTGCTTGAAAAAGCAATCTTCTGTAATTTTCACAGTAAGAGGGTCTAGCCTGATTTGCATGTTTGTAAGTCTGAAACAACTACTGGGATACTGGTCCAGATATATACTCTGCTTAGATGAAAGCCTGGGCCCAGATTTTTTCTGGCAGGGAGAGGGGAAAAAAAAAAAAAACCAACAACAAAATTCAATCTATCAAGCTCTCTCACACACAAAGATACCACCTCTGGATCAGGAAGTCATTGAGGCATGACTGCTGGTAGATAAGAGACTGTACTGAGAAGTATGTTTGTTCTGTTCTACTCTTCCCAAGAAACCCACTATTGGCCACTTTTGAACATGAGGTACTGGGTTAAAGTGGTTCTTTGGTGTGAAGTACTGTTAAGTTTTGAAAGTCTGTAGCAATGAGGATGTCAAACACATGCAGATCTTCCAAGGATTACTGCAGGTACCATATTTCATAATTCAAATCCAAGTTACATCTTCTGTTTGCAGTAGAAGATAAACATGGATGTCCTTGTCTGAGATAGATTGCTAGCTTCAAAGGTCTCCTACCCACACCGGATGAGGATACGTTTTGCAGAGAGTTTTGTTTGTTAGCTGTAATTTTTATATCTGTGGATATTTTAGAGGCGGCATAAGCACAGCTCTGAGTGGCAACAGAGCTGCTCCAGGACAGTATTTTCACATCACGAGAGAGGCATTCCCTTTCACAAAGCTGCAATATGAACACTTCTAAAATGCTTAGCTGAAGCCCCACTTTCAAAGCCCCATTTTTCAAAAACGTTCTGCACAGACAGGCCTGGGTTTTTTTAGAATTCTGTCCACTCTCAGGACTTAAAATACCCCTGAGATTTATGATACATAAGGAAACTGCATCAATTTCATCAATGCTTTACATAAGATGATCATATAGAAGTTGAACATTGACCAGTGACCGTCAACTCTGGATGTTTTGAGTTTCTGAATGTTCCATCCAATGTTTCACATCACACCCTCCGCGTCCAGCTTCCCAAAACCAGGACTCCTTTATACATTGGACTACAAATACCAAATTCTGCAATTATTACTCAGCTCAAATCCCTGCCGATTTCAACAAACACATGTACCAATTAGGAGGGAACTTCACGACCACGGCTCTTGCTAAGAAAGTAATTGTAACAGACTCTTTGTGTTCCTCCTCCTCACCGAAACAGGCAGGCAGACAATGCTACAACCCTGTGCCTGCTGCATTACCTGGAAGCAACTCTTTGGAGCAATCTGTTTCACCCATTATAAATCTTTGTTTCAGAAAGGACTGTTTTATTACCATAAGTACACAGGGAACACACTGACCTCAACCTGAAGCCAGGTGACAGCTGTTTCCAAAACTGTAATCTGTTTATTGACATGAAACAAGAAAAGGGATATACGAGTGATCGTTGATTCCTATGGCAGCTCAGCATAACACTTGTAACTTCCCTAGATTTGTATAGCTAGAAGCCAATTAGTTTTATTTCATATGTAAATGATACTATAAAGTGGAGCAAACAGGAATTCATTGGAGCATACTATTATAAAGCACAAGGCAAACACTTCTAAAATCACTTCACATGCTTTTTATTTAGAGTCTCTGTCTTGCATTCCTTCTAGCAAGGAATTAAAAGAAGTTCAAAACCATTCAGCTATGTATATTCAAGAAACACCACACACAAAATCGCCAGGCACAATGAATTTCAGCTGTTTTCTCATCTCCGGTGTTATCAATAACACATGAGTTATCTCATACACTGTGGCAGCTGTGCAGACCAGAAAGATAACTTCCTAAATTTAACTATTAAATTGGTCAGATGACCTCCAGAAGTCCCTGAATGACTGAAATGCTTCCACCGTGCTCTACATCATTTTAAAATCATATAAGCATATTCTAACGGCATCAGAGAAACAAGTTATCCCATGAACACAAGACAAAGGAAACTTAGTTTCCTGTACATTCATTTTTGTCCTTACCATTCCTTCTCATGTCCCTCCATATGCCCATTGATAACCCCATTGGGGAACACACAATATTTACTCTGACTTCATCCAAGAACCATGCATGTATATTGAGTAATTAGTCAGCTGCTCCCAGGCAGAACACGTACCATTGGAGGTCCACCTGCTTTTCCCTGACTGGAGCCATTTCATTTTGGCCCTTCTCTTCTAGCTAGAAGCAGCCATTTCATAAAACTTACAGAAATTACGGGGGGGGGGGGGGATCAAAGCAACTACGAGAAGATGTTGTTTCACCTGAGTTGGCATATGCCAGGGTACACGTAGTTGAACTGCAGTTCCCACGGCACACAGGGATGTCTCTCTGCCAAACGAAGGGGTGGAATTTTCAGGCAAAGAAAGGGAACCGATGGGTCAGGAACTGCAGATTTGTTTTAAACAAATCCTCGTGTAATCAGTAATGATGTTGCTTATTTTGAAAAGCAACATATGCATGATAGGACAGGTATGTGTGGGAAAACCTGCTCAGTTCTGCAGCCAAGTATTTCCCCTTACTAAAGAGCATCTTAAAATATCCCAGCTTGGGTACTCTCACGTTGGAAAGCAGCACTTGGCATTGTTCTAATACTTCGCTGCAAGCTGGAACTTCTCCAGGGCCTCTCCTCAAATGTATGAAGAGAACTGAGTGCTTCTAAGTATTTTAACCTGCTGAAGTTCATATTCCCTCATTTGTTTAGACTGCTTGGTATTTGGCTTTAAGTACTTGATAGACCTAAGAAAGCAAAAATATAAACAATTTATGATAAAGTTTCATATTCAGTTTGAGGCCAAACTGCAGTATGAGGCAGTCGTATTACAAAGAAGTAACTAAACAAGGTTTACCACTTCTTCTACATTCAGATCGTGTTCCCTTAGGTGAGAGGCAATAACTTAATGTATATTTTACATTACTCATCTCAATGACATTAAGATGAAGAAAGATTTATATAAATAGCTAATTGAAGAATATTGTATTTGAATTCAGACCTTATTCTCTAATTGAGCCAACAGCCCAACACTTTCTTGAGCAGCCCCGCTTTCTTGGAGCAGCGCACAGTGGCAATATTATGCACACAAACTGTAATCACTACCTACTATGCCATATAAAGTGTGTTTAAAACAAAGGAGAATAAACAACTACCACCCACGGGTTGTCAGGCTGGCTTCTGCACAGCCCTCCTTGGACACACAAACTGCTGAACAGACATTTCCTTGTTGTACGCAATCTGTAGAGATAAGCCTGTAAAGCTAGTCTGACCACAAGAGATTAATAGCTTTAGCCAAATAATGCGGTAACCATGTGAACGATGAGCTGTTCTAGCACGTTTGCGAGCCTCTTGGCGAGGTTCAACGCGCTGCTATCTGCATCTCGTTGCCAGGAGACACAACATCGCCCAGGACGGGAGGGGAGCCAGCCGCTGGCAAACTCCGGGAAGAGTCACTCCAACTCCAAGCAGTCCACACCGAAAGGTTCAGCAAGTTCTTCCCGTGCATAAGAAGAAACTGGAGACGGTACACAGTCAAACATTTACCACCCCTCGCTTCAAAATCTGGCTTAAAACCACGCTAAGTCTTAAGTTGTATCAGATTCAATGATTGAAATCAGAAGCTCTAGTCTTAAAAAAAGTCTTACTCCTAGGTTCTCACTGATACTGATCCACAAACATGAAGCTCTTCCAAGGGATCAAATACATACAAGAGTTACAGAAACTGCTAATATGTCATTCCATGGTAAGCAGATACTATACATTTACAAGGGCCATCCAACCTTGCGTTGGGGCACGATTTTGTAGCACTGGCTGAAGCAAAGATCTTCACAATGTCTTTTAAGAGAAGGAAGAAGAGTACAGGCCATAGAATTAGCAGCTCAAAACAGAATTTAGTTAGAAAACACTGCTGTTTAAACTCTTTTTAGTCTCAGTAGTCTACTGGTCCCTGAAGAAAACAGTCAGGCAGACACTCACTGGGTGGCCAGCTCAACTCAACAAGACGAAGCCTACTTTGAACTCAAAGAACCTGCCCTCACTTTGTCAGCAGAGTTTCACACCCGCTGCAGAGGCAGAGCTCTGACCCAGCACACCTGGCTTTTCTGAGATCACACTGCTTCTCTGACTTCACTCCCCTTAACAGGATATCATGTGTCTGGCAACGCACCCAGTAAGTTTCTTCCCAACTGGTTCAGACAGACAGAAACTCTGTGTACCAAGAGACCAAAATACCCACCAGACTGGAAACCTGCAAAGTAAGTGTAAAGGCGGACAACGCTATTCAGCCAATTTTACAGGCTGGAGATGAATAAGCAATTACGAAGCATTGTTTCTTTTAAAATTAATCATTCTTAACTCCATCATTTAGAACATGCAGATCATGTGTGTAGTGATGGATTCTGTGATACGGGCTTCATAACGAAAACTTTTTGCTTGTTTGCACAGAGCTCATATTTAAATTACTTGCATGGGCTTGCCTTACTTCTACATTTGCTGGTTTGTTTTCAGAAATCATTTAAAATACTTGGAAAAATGGAAGTTTCTCTGTTGTAAAATACTGCAAATTTTATCTGCTATGCAGTCACAAGATTTTTTTTTTTTTTTTTAAACAGACTGGCATATTTTTTCAAGACCATTCTATAAAATATGATTATTCCCTATTATATATGATTCTTACTTCCTACTACACTTTCATTTGCAGTGTGGGGTATCTATATTCTGGTATTGTCTTCAGTAAAAAGGATGAATCTGTAGGCTGATGGAGCCTGAGTTTTAGTGCCTAATCCAACGTCCAGTTAGGTGAAAGTAAAGACTCACATTGACTTTAAGCATTAGATTGGGTCTCTGGTGCCTAATGACAAATCTCAGCACAGTAAATGAAAAATTAAAACATTAAGGAAGAAGGGATATACTTCCTCCAGGAAATGGAAGGAAGAAGAGGTAGGGAGAACAAATCCACAGGGAATCAGACAGCAAAGGCATTTTGAAGTTTTCACTACAGAACTACAAAGCGTCACTTTGAACTGACGATGACTAGAATGAGTTGCACTAGGCTCACAGATTATGGCAGGGTTGAGAAGATGAGAGAAGTTTGCATTGTATGCTTCCTCCAAGCAAAAAAAAAAAAAAAAAAAGGCAGTCTACACCCTGCACTCACAAGAACACAGACCATATAGATCTGATGAACTTCTAAACATCAGCCCTCCCCGCTACGATTTAAAATGGAACCTGCATTATAGAAGTTGAAGAAGCTTTGGTTTAGATCTCAGGGTGCAGCATCAAGCCTAAATTGATACCATAACCAGGGAAATTTAAAAGCTGTTTTCTAATTTCAGAAAATGAGTAGATAAACGCTACTATGTATAGAAGAAACAATAACTTTTAATAAATGGTTTAACATTTTTAGATGACAACTTAAATAGATGATCAGCATTTCTGAAGGTATTGCTCAGGTTGTTCATAGTGAATTAGCTGAAACATCACCATGTATTATCAACTATATGAAATTTCCAGTTAAAGGACTTAAGAGAGCACCTATCTGATCTTAGTTGCTTAGAATGTAATGACGAAAACTGTGGTTGGAGTACATCCAGTCAATCTGTATTCACAGTGACAGAAAGCAACTGCTGTATCGTTCCTGTTTCAATTGCTGCAAAGGCTCATTCATGCTGCCACTTTTTCTAATCAGGAATGTCAAGAACAAGTACAATATCACACAACAGTCCTTCAGCTTCAAAGAACACCTTCCAGATCCTAAACAGGAGTTGTAATTAGGTGTGCAAGAATTTTCTGTTGTGGCAAACTTGTTAGATATCATTCAGGTAACATCATCACAGGGTTTATAAAACACTTGTATACAAAACACCAGGAAAATAAGAACACACATTCTGTTACATTTCTGCACTGCTGCTCAGTTAAGCACCCTTGCTAGTAAGGGAGTAAATTCAGTTTACCTACCGATATTTCACTTTGATCCTATCATTGTCAGGGTTGCAGTAGAGTCTTTCCAGATGCTCCTGGGAATCATTGGTCACACTTTGCCATCTCTGGGTTGCTGTCCTTCTCACTTGCCAATGGTAAGGCAAGACCGTGTGATGTTTGGGACAATCACTGCCATAAACACAAGTGCCCTGGAGAAAATCCACACAGATTTCTATTCCATCTTCCTGATGGGTGTGATATTGCAGCTGGTTCAAGAGCTCAAACACCAGATCAAGAGAAGCTTCTTCACTTTTATCCTGGAATATCCCAGCACTGAATTTATTGCTTGGGTTCAAATTGTATTGCATCGGACAGCTATTCTCTTGGAATAAGCCAGATGTGTAGCTTTCCAGAATCTTGTCTGGGAACAAAGGACAAGCTGCACCGTCACTAGCAGTTGGGTGCAAAGGATGATCCTGGAATGATTCATTACTGTTATCAGCAGCAGTTCCAGGAGTAGTTTCTGGTGAGAAGCCCTGCTCTCCTGACTGGACATCCTGCTCAGGATGCCCAGAAGAAGGATGAGCTACTGGCAATTGACTCTGCACATCTGGAGCTGTTGGCACCAGCACAGTCACATTATTTTCCGGTTGGGGGCAAGATGTACCGAGGTCCAGAGGCTTTTTCACAGCAGGTTCACATAAATCACTATGACCACCACTTTGGCCTCGGGGCACAAAGACCCTGTCCAAGCTCCCAGCTCCCAGCAAACTGGTGAAGATGGGCCGCAAAGCCCGGAGAGTTTCTGTGTCCAGTCTCTTCTGCACTTGCTGCTTCTTCTTGAAGCAAGGCTTCACTGGTGGTATCTTTTCGGACAGTCTTATCTGAGGAGGAAAGTCCTCTGAAGGAGGGCACTTCATTCCTGGGCAGTGAGCCTGTTGCACAACACATGCTGGCTTTGGTTCGGTGTCCATCAGACACAGATTTTGCTCTCTCCAAATCACTTTCGAATGTCCCAGAGCCTCACAAGAATCAATCTAGGGCAGAAAGGAAAACAAGACAGTTAATCTCTCTAATTGCTCATGGTTGACACGAACAAGATCACCCCTGGAGAGGATTTTGAGCCAGCAACAGCAAACTCCTCCCTTCTCTGTGACTGTGGGTAGCCCCTAGGCACGTAAAGCATGAAACCAGCTAAACTCAGGCTAATTAATCCCAAACACACACTCATCGTCTTCTCACACATGAAATCTCAGAGACACTCAGGCACGCACACACAGTCCCCAGAGGGGGGTCAGGAAAGGGGGATGGTTGGACGTCCTCCTCCTTGTGATGATGTTTAATAATAAACAGCACTTGAGTTCATTATATTCCACAAAAGTGAACATTGCACTGCTCATTTTTATGCCTCCCTCCTCACACACAAACCCGAAAACAGAAGCGTTCACACACATACAGCCCTGAATGTTCCCATCGCACTTTAAACAGTCATGCACCATTTCTTCTCCCACCAGATAAACGCGCAGACGTACACATTCCCACTCCATTCACACAGACCTTCCCTTGCACAATCTCACCCGGCAGCATCGTCAGAGAACCACTGGCTTCACTTAAACGAAGGGCAAACTTCGTACAGACTTCAGCAGGGGCCAGGATTTAATCCTTGGCTTTTTAGACACAGGAATTCGAGCACTTACACCCTGTTCCTCCTGCTACGCATCTGACACGGACAGTCTTGTACATGTCCAGACACTCCCACCTCACACGCAGCCCTTCTCGCATGCCCACACACTCTGACTCAGATGCACAGCCTGCACTCCGTCACCCTGCGGGGACACACCAAGCTCATTTGCCTCTTGCGAGGCTAGTCAACAAGAATTAAAACCAGGCAGGGAAGAAAACAAAAGGGTGCTAGTTACTCAGGAGCACAGGACAGAAATTATTTGCAAGATGAAAAAAAATTTTTTTTTTCCTAAAGTACAAATAAATAGTATGCCTCGTACGTCAGCAGAAAGCAAGCTCTATACCTTTTAATCAGGAATCTTGTAATATTTGATTACGTTTAATTAAACCCTCTTCAAGCTCCTCACACGTAGCCTCAAAGCTTAGAGTGGAGCACCTTAAGGATTACTTCCTGGGTAAGTGCACTCCAAGCAAAGCCATTTCTCATTTCAAAACAAAATCCCAGAAAACAGATAAAATCTGGCAATAATTTCTTCCTGCTGATGATTTGCTCTGGAAAAATTCTCACCGAGCCTTCCTTATTTTGGAATGTTCATTTATAAGGCTTTTGCATTACCCTGGGAAAGAGCACATTAGGATTGCCAGGAAAAAGAAAAAAAGCCGTGGCTCTCCAGTTTCCCATTTTTAAATTAAAGCAACTGGTATACTTGTTTGCCAGTTAAAACAAACTCCAAAATTATTGGTATCTCTGTTACTCTTCCACAGAGATCCGAGGCAATTCTCTTTCTAAAGCACCAAGTGTACCTTAAACCTTCAAGTAACTCCAAAGGTTTAAAAATCCTCAACTCCGAAAGGAACCAGACGCTTCACTTCACCGTGCCCAGGTTTAACAGCCCCTGCAATACGCAGAAGGATCTCCCGGGCTTCAAGGAGTCCTGCTGTGCCGAGGAGCTAAATAAGTGACTTCTGGTCATTTTCAGCCACATCTTTAATGCTATTTCAATACTGTTATTGCTCACTTGATTATCATTTCAGTTTTGGTGCTATTTTTAAAGACCTGCCTTACTGTCTAGAGTCGAATCGCCCACCAACTCTAAAAATAGAAAGCAGGGGGAATGTAGAGTATCAGAATTTGTCGGCGTTTCCATTTCAGGATTTTAACATCCCGAATCAGTTGCTATTATTTAGAAACAAGAGAGCAAGGCTGGATTTGCAAAATATATTTCAACAGAGGCAAATCTCTTGGGGAGAGATTTCGGTCCCCAAGTACTCGCCACCTCAACGCCAACCACACCTCCTCATCCTCTGCTGAAGAAAGCAAGTCTAGCACTCCGAAAAATAAATTAAAAATAAAAGCAACAGCCCCCGCACAAGACCTGAGAACAACCAAAGCAAGCGCAGCCGGACAGACAGACCACCCCGCAACTTTCTGCGGGGCTGGAGGCTCTGCCAGTCGAAACCTACCGGCTCTTTGCTCCCCTCGAAGCGAGATTCCTCCGTTTTGACCCAATTTAAGGATACCTTCCACACAAGATTAGTCTTCAGGAGGGGTGGTGGTGGGGGGAGAAATAAATTAACCAACAGCTGCAGCCGGGCGCTCGCAGGCCAGGATTTTCCACCTTAAAACTGCAGAAACGCCTGCCTCTCGGGTCGCACGTCCCGGGCTGTTTCTCGAGTTGCCTTCGGGGTTACCAAGAGACGGCGGACGGACAGACAGACGGACGGGCGGGCGGGCAGGGCGCAGCCGGAGCCGAGCCCCGGCGCTGCGGGGAGCGTCAGCCCGGGCTCACCACCGCCGCCGCCCTGCGGTAGGTGACACGCCGCCCATCCCGCCCCGCAGCTCCTTCTGTTCCTCACATGTTCTCCTCGCTGTTTTTAAATATCGCTTCCCCACAGCGCTCGGCTGCGCGGCCCGGGGAGGAGCTCCGAGGAGGAGGAGGAGGAAGAGGAGGCGGCGGCGGCGCAGCTCCACCCGCCGCCGGGGCCGGGAAGCCGGCCCGCCCCCTCCTTCCACACACACAGACGCAGCCCCTTCCCGCCCCCTCCTTCCACACACACACACGCAGCC
>JANXJC010000088.1:41446849-41468824 GCA_027564655.1 Leptodon cayanensis
CACACCCACACGCAGCCCCGTCCCGCCCCCTCCTTCCACACACACACAGCCCCTTCCCGCCCCCCGCACACATACACACCCACCCCCACCACCCCCCCGGCCCGCCCGCAGCAGCGGGGGCTCCGGAACGAAGCGATAAAGGCGGCCGGGCTGCAGTAACGCCCTGTCCCTCGATCCATCCGGGGTCCCCCCAACCGAACCCCCATCTAAGCGGGGACACCGGAGGCAAGCGAAAGCACGGTGACCGGCTCCCACGAAAACGCCTCGGCCTTCGGTTTACCGGGCACGAAGCGTTGGGTTTCGCCTCTGTAAACCTTGGCGAGCCCCAGCCTCTCGCAGAGGAGGATTTCCTCAGGCAAAAAAATAACTAGGAACAGGCCGCTGGCAGCGCCCGGGCCTGCGTGCGTGTGCGCTTACACGCGAGGAGGGAGCCGCTTCCCAGAACACGCAACTTCAACACCACGTCAGCCCTCGCCACGGCTCAGGAGTCACGCAGCGCGTCGCAAGAAGCTGAGGCCAAAGACACGGCGCTCTCGCCTTCCAAACGTTACTGGTTTTCATGGCGCAAGTGATTGGAAGAACGCTAATTAACGACTTAAGAGGCAAACCAGGAGCCCATCCTGGAACGAAGTCACCCTGACTCATTTTCTGTACCTGCGCGGCCTGAGCGCAGTCCCCTTCTCGCGTGGGGCTGCCAGGATGTGGGCCGTGCTAGTTACTGCCCGTGCCACGCACCGAAAAAGAAAGCGCAAAGTACAGCAAATACAATGAATTACAGTAAGTTACCACTTACTTGCATGGCATATTTTATAGGTGGAACTCGTTAGGAGCATAGTTAACTTTCTTTTGTCCAAAAGCCATTAGCATGCTGTCATCTTTTGGCTGCAAGCTGTGCGTGTGAAAGAGCACGGTGGGTTAGTTCTGCCGCTGGTGTGAGGGCCTGGGACGCTTCCCCGGTGAATCACACGTTTGTTTTGCTGTAGTGAATTTCAGCAGGACATGCCCATCAGCTCACACGGATGTGACACCACCAGAACTAAGTGCATCTGCATCACTAACACGGCCAGGTAAAATAACTTACAAAGAGGTAAATAACTTCAGAAGGTGAATTCTATGTTGCTGGAACACCTATTATTTGTGTTATTGTTTTCTTTTTAAATAAAGCCAGCCTTTTCATTCCTCATGCTCAGTGATTTGATGAAATTACC
Organism: Leptodon cayanensis; assembly: GCA_027564655.1. NCBI lineage: Eukaryota > Metazoa > Chordata > Aves > Accipitriformes > Accipitridae > Leptodon > Leptodon cayanensis. The sequence continues at coordinate 41,448,058 of JANXJC010000088.1, forward strand.
TATACAGAAAATACAGGCACCTAGAAAGAAACTGTCATTCTAAGATGGCACAAGCTTTACAGTGCGTTTTGAAAATGCTGCACAGCTGTGTTTATAATGCAGGGAGAATATGGCATTTCTACAAACAAATTACAAAAATTGAGCTTCATGCAGTTGGAGCTGACTTCTTACAGAATGACACAATAGAGGCTGAGTAAAGAAGGCATCTGTATCTACAGGAGCTGAAAACAAATTATCATCTGTAAATTAATTGAACTCTTGAGTGTCTGAAACATCAGACAGGCACAGCCTTACGCTCCGTCTGGACTCGGCACAACAAGAGCTGTACCAAGCACGGTGACTAGCAATGTGTCATATCCTCATTTAGTGAGAAAGAACTGGGTAGACACTTGCATTCATTATCTATTACCAGAACAGAAATTATCTGTTTGAAATAGCTTATGGCATGCATGAGATATAAATAAGTAGCACATATGGCTGAACTACACACCAAGGTACGCACAATTTCCCCTGCAGTGGGCTTGTAAGGATGTAACTGAGGAAAGACGGAGGCCTGGAATAACCATCTTTCTCAAAACAAATGTATAATTAAAGGAAATACATCACAGCACACCAGCAGATCATGCACCCATTTCTGAGGCTACCCCACACAAATACATAAAGTAACTATGACCACCATGAAAGTATGATCTCATTTTTAAATACACGTTTAAATCTTAAGCAAAAGAAAGCAAGCTTTAATTATTTCTTTCAGATGGTAAACTGCATCAGAATGAATGCAGCAATTTACAATTCTGACTTGCAAATAATGGAATAATCAGTATGCACACTTCTTTGCTGATGAAAGAAGGGAAATGTCTTTGACTTAAACGTTCACGCTAAAAAAAAAAAGTTCTCAGGCTGCAACACATTTTTTTTCTAGTGACAGAAACAATAAGCATTCTTAACTTCTTAAAACACATCCCATTATAGGAAGGTTACCTGTCCTTTTATGATGTTTCATATGAAATGAAGTCAACAAATGTTGGTGGGAACTGGAAGAATGGTAGGGAACAAGGCAGCACACAGAAGGTGTGCTGCATCTTCTCAGTTCCTCTGAAGCCATTACATCCTAAGTCTATCTTGCACAGACTCTTGCTCTCTGCATTTTCAGCAAGGAAAACGGAGAGGAGCAGTTGCTGCCACAAGCTCTTATTTTAGCTCAATGTATTTCTGCCAGCAGAAAAGCAAGCTGTTAGACTCCACATTCTCTGTGCTCTACAACTTCTCCCCTCCCAACAAGTTTAAGAGTGGTATATACCACCATTCTAAAATCAGGCAATGGTAAGAAGGTTCCAATATAACCCAGTTAACAAAGAGACCCAGAAATCAAAGTCTAACCTTTTCCACAGCTGTATTTCACATGTTCTCAGGATGCCTTTACCTTGCAAACTGCTTCTTCACAACCTTTTGTTAGGCTGCTGTAATGGAGCACTCCCTTTAAGGTACACATTGTGGAAGAAACAATGAGAAACTACTGTCAACTTACTTGTCAAGGGAAAGTAAAGGTTCCTGAAGGAAAGTTAAAAAAGAGGGCCATGGTGATGCTAGATGTGCCCACTTACAGTAACCCATGGGGAAAAAGCTATGGTTTTTATCACGTAAAGGTAAAACTGACATATGTTGAAAGATCTTCTGCCATTGAATCAGAGGGAAAAAACGTTGGCGGTGGGTGGCTAGCAATGGATGTGGGGAAGCCCTCTCACTAAAGATTAAGAATCCCCGCAGATGCAGTTGTGGGTTGACATTTTGGGGAGCAAAACCAATGCAGTACATAGACAAACAGGTTTTAAAACCTTTTTCTCCTGATTCTTTGTAACCAGGAAAAGAAGTTAATGAAGCTAAAAATACTTCCCTGCCTTCAGGACATCTTTCTGAACTGCACAATCTAGTTTAGTCAACTGTCCAAAATGTTTACCATGTTTACATTTTCCTCTTCTCGATGATGGAGCAGGTGAACATTGAAACTACTGAAAAGAAAAGGCAGGATGTTATGTGGTGTTATGTGGCACACCCCTTTCTGTAGTATCTAAGGTGGCCTTGCCAGAAAATATGCCAGCTTTTCCAGAAAAAGTGCTTCAAGGTCATCATGCAAAGCTATCAGTACTGCAAGACTACTGTTCATTGATAGTACGATTATTCATTTAATTGATAATACGATAATCACAAAACCACTGCTATCAACCCAAGATCTTGCTACTCAACACAGAAGCTGCGTGACTGAAACTCATGCTTACAGGAAGTTATATTGGTTGGAAAGTAACTTGTTTTAAGACTACATGTAACGGTGTTCTTAGGTGGTCTTCAACAATTTCAAGGCATCAAAAAAATTCCTCTTGCGAGGAATCTCAGTGCTACTGTTCCTAATGTGCTTATACTCTGTATGTCTAAAACAACCTACCTCATTTTACACAGCGAATCGAGAAGAGATTGCAGTTGACTTCAGTAGTACGAGAGTTTCCTCCAAGAATTTATCATTTCTCCAATTTAATCAGTTACTACGTAACATTTTACATGTTTTTTAGCACTGGATTTTCCACTACATAAAAGTAAAACAATCAGTACATATTATTACTACATAAAATACTGAAATCTACAGTTCCAGGCTTTTTTTTCTTAATACTATAATTATTATATTATGTAATTATACTGATATTTTCTTAATCTTAATTGTCTGGTATAACAGTTAAGCAAAAATACAGGATGAGACATATCCAAGGTTAAGCAACAATTCAGTAGCAACTGGAAGAGGACACAGGTCCCGTGACTCACACAACAGCACTTGACACACTGGATCAACCATTTAGCACTTGAAAATCAAAGAGAACACATACAAATGTATATGCCTTCCTTTACTATGTAGCAGCAGGTATGAATGCTGAAAATAAGAAACAGGGATGAAAGTTGTTCTTAAGCTACTGAATCATTATTATTTGCAGTAGGAAACAACAGAGTACAAAGTCATACCACCTTTATTTTAGTAAAAATACTGACCTTCTGACTTTAATTTAGCAGTGGAAAAACAATCAATCTATTAACGTTTTACAGTACTGAATAAAAGATGTACATTTATTGCAGAAATCAATAAATTTTTATTTTCTGTGCATATTTTTATCCTTCCTCTTAATACTAAGACTTGTAATTTCAATCAGGTTTTTTTAGAAGTTAAAAAAGTGCTTGCTGTGTTTATATGAAGGTGAAATAATGCGAGCCAGTTTTCACTAAGGAAGAGAGGAGGGCAGCAAAGGTTTACTCAACACCTGTATTCGGGTAGCCTTTGCTGGAGTGACACCTAGTGGGTTACATCTCACTTTGGTCCGTCCTGAAGATTAGGAGGGCAGAAATGTCAAGGTCCAAACATGCTGAGATGAAATTTTCTATTAATTAAAGTCTCCCTCCACTGGAAACACTCAACATTGACCGAACTTTGGCCAGGCTGGTACGTGTAACTTCAGGTCAGAAGGAGGACCTCTGGGCAGTGGTAAATGCTTCATGCCACAGCCTTTTAGAAAAGAAGCTGGAACCCTACTTTGCTGGGGGGCATCTGTGTTGTGTATCTATGTTTTTAAAAATGGCTGACTTCCACATACTGTCAGAATGAAGAATTGCTTCTGAAAATGCCGCTACATTCAGAGCAAGATGATCAGTAAGTAAATAACTATAGCAATTACTATTCCTCCTTGTGCCCTATTGCTATCAGATATAGCCAGGAATCATAGATAACTAAGCAGTATCGCATATCTGACTGGTAGATGTATTTGGCTCTTTGGACGACAGCAATGACCTAAAACCACAGTGTTTTTAAGAAAAATATAAACACAGATTATTTGTCTGGTACTATCCACAAGCAATTAAAAAAACAAACCCTCATCTGCTTACACATGATAATCTAGAACTGGTATAAATGGGAAAAGGTGGCTAGTTCATAGTCTTTAAAATAAAAATCTCTTGCTAGTTAAATGACATATTCACTGTGTGGTGGTGATCTTTTAGTAGAACCTCATATTCTTTTCTTTTACACTGCTCAAAAGAAAAGTATCAAAACTAGAGTAGTTCCAATTCATCAATGTTAGTAAATGAAACATTTTGAATCCAGACACAACTTCTACTTTGCAGCTAGCCGTAACAAAAAATAGTAATGTCCTTGGTCTCAAATTCACCTTCTTTTAATATCTTGTACTAGTAATTAAAAGCTTTAAAACCACACCATTCTATTTCTCTTATTTAATAAAAGCCAAAACTTTACCGAAAAGAGCATTTCACAGATTAAAAAAAAAAATAAATCATGTATTACACATATAAATATCACCACACTTCTAGTTATTTTGCTGAGTGTCAGATCCTCTTATCTCTCTAAGTGATTTATGATTCATGTATTTGGTCAGGGAATGCATGATTCAAAAGTGAGGCCCTTTTGCTGGAAAATTTGTTAATCATTTCTGCAGAGATATCTTACTACCCTAGGACTGCAGTCTTAGAGGAATGGACCTAGAACTTTGGCCTATACATGCAGCAGAACGCTTTAATGGTTTTAGCGTATCAGTACAGTAACATTATACAACTTAAGGTGAAGTATTACTAAGAGTTCCCATCTATCTTTTGAAACACGAAATAATTTTATCACAAACTAGAAACAGAAAAAAATTGTATCGGTCATATTCAAGTCAGCAATCTCTCAAGAAGTCAACTTTCTAGGTGGAGTTTTCTTCTTCAGCTGTACTGTCCAGTGTTGTACCAGTCTGAGGGGAAAATTAATGATGCTTCAAAACTAAAAAATAAAATGAAAAAAAAAAAATCCCCAAACTTTATTCTTAAAATGCATGTAGTGAGCATTCGCAGGGCATCAGGCATAAATTAGGAACAGGTAACACGTTCCAGTACACTAAAAAACCCCAAACATCTAAATATAATTTTGTGACTGGAGTCTGAAAACAGCTTTTCACCAGCATGAACGGGACTTCTGGAAACAGTGCCTTTTGTTCGAAATTAAACTTCCTGACTTGCTCACCAGCAAAACATCATGTATCCATTCATGTATCTGTTACAGACTGGAGAGACGCTCTGGGACATTAAGCTGATTAAAGCATCCATCCAGTTTTGAAGTTGATTTAGATACATGAGTTAATACATAAAATGATAGAAAATGTGCTCACAATGGGGACATGCTCATTTAGTTTATATGGGATTTTGTTGAACTTGTGCACCCTCTTGTGGAAGTCTCTTAAATCAGTGTAAGCCATGTAGGTTTCGTTAAGGCCAAGGCAACGCTTACCATGCATTCTTAACTAATATGAGCAATACAAACTGATTCATATAATATCATGTAAATTTTAAGATTTTTTTGAAGGTTAGTACTAAAACGCTGATGATCCTGGAACACATGGATCCTGCCACAAAGTAAGTAGTAACGTGTGGATGACAGTGCTTTGCTCCTCCTTTAGGCTGACTCCTATTTAAACTAAACAATGGGAATGCTCCTTTATAACGCAGTGTTGGCCAACTAAAATTTAAACAGTTCTAAAATTAACAGCTAGTTCTGTCTAACAGACAGGTAGTTAACTACCTACATGCAAATAACGTCCATTCTTCAACCAAAAATTCCAACAAATTATAAAGGGACACCTGGAAGGTAACAGTACCCTAGTATTTTACATCTGAAAAAACAGCTAAGAGCTGCTCACTATAGCAAAACTTCATTAGAGCTTTAGTTACCAAGTAAAACACTGATTCTACAAAGACCTGCAATACCCTTGAAAAGTCGAAGGTGTGAATGAAGATCTCTGTAGACATCTCTTGAAAAAGTCAATCCTTACAATATAAAAGTGAGAGTATTACAAATTTGACTGCCCTTTCTCCCAAGCTCTGCATGATTCAAACAGCAAGGAGGAAAATAGCAGCATCCACATCTTAAATTAAAAACAAAATAAATGAACAGAAGAAATTAACACTAAATTCAATAAAACATTTTTCTTCTGAGATGGAGGAGATGAACAAAAATCTGAAGCTCAGGAAATATTGTTAATGTTCAAATCCTCAAACTTCATTGTGCCTCCTGAAAACAGCAATAATAATAGAAATTATTCACAAACATACCACATGCATTCAATGGGCTAGGCATAGTTCCAGATTAGCTGTAGCAACACAGTAAAGTTCTAACCCTGCATAATGATACAAAACCATCTGGAAGAAAATGGGACAAGTCCTTCATTTTGCCTGATACATATGGTAAGCAACCAACTAGGAGACACACACACTGCTTAGAAATCCTGCGTGTCTTCCTTCAGTACTGCATGGCATACAGTTTGTCTCAGTGGCGACTCCCAGAGCCTCCCTGCTGTGCATACTGTAAGCAGCTGGATGGATACAGTCTGCAGAACACATAAATAAAACCACAGCATTAGACAGCATCATGCAGAAAACAGCAAAATGATTGCTATATTCAGCAGCTGCTCTTTGTCTGAAATAGCCTTAAATGACTGTGAGTAGGAAAGATGCTCTGCTCTATGTTTTAGAATGAGAATATGCATTTGACAGATTATTTCTTTATGGAAGAATTATTGTGTGGGAATACACTATAAAGCTTTATTTCTAGAATTCAGCAATCCGTGTGTTGCTGAATTCAGCATTCCAGAAGGTATAGAATACTGCCCTGCTATATTAATTCTGTTCATGAAGAGTTTTTCCTTTTACATTTCCTAAGTTTTTTTAAATTAGGACAAAAACATAACTTGGAAGAATTTCCTCTAACACATAGGTCCAGGCTGAGTCTAGCCATGACTGGCTAGCTAGAAAACACAAAGCTAAATCTTGTCTTCTGTGGATGGATTAATCTCCAATCTATACCAACATTGCATGAAATAGACGAACCTGAATCAATTCTGTCCAGAGCTAGCTCAAATCTGCACCATGCTCAAGATCACCACAGGCATGTAGCTATACTGCTGCTAAGAGCAGTTCTGTACAGCTGTGCCGCAAAAGTTTCGAACTGCTTTCCTGTAACATGGGCTGTACATTAAGCTCAGTAGATCCAACCTGGAGAACTAGACCACTGCAGTCACCTGAGAGGCTGTCTGTAGTTAGCCTGGCTCCTGTCCTGCTCATTAGGTCTAGCTCCACTCCAGACTCCCTAGATCCAACACTGCTGCTGCAGAGCACACCTGCATATACCTGGACCTTGCTTCCTTGCAACAGATACCCTGTGAGAGCTTTCTGTGCAGCTAGGAAGTGATGCCCTTCTCAGTGCTAGCACAGCTACACCCAGCCCAACTCTTACAGAATCCTCAGCATTCATGTTTATCAGATTTCCTCTTATCTCCAGACTTTTTATTAACTATGCCTGAGCTCAACTGTTACCTAAAGTTCTAAAAGCTGGCTGGATATCATTCCTATGTACTTCATTCTGTACAGACCGTTATAGTGAAATGGGTATTACCATGATGAGTTCAAATGTTTGCAATGTGCAGGGCTAGTCTGTGTTACATATGATTACAAATAACCATTCAGAAGATGAGGCAGTCAGAAATACCCCCTTTTATTCACTCATCCAAACATTCTTCACATGATACTTTAGTTTCTAGTTCATCCTTCTTACTTTAGATATTAGCATTTTAGGAGCCATCAGCACATGGATGACCAACTCTTCTGACTACACATCATAGGCTAAAATTTTCCTATGGCTAAGATCCAGAAGGCTTTTGCCGAACGCAAGGCTGCAGGAATGGGAAACCCCAAGGATAACTTGCAGGTGGAAAGTGACACCAATCACCATGAGATCCTCCTACACTGCTAAAGGATGGAGCAGTAGTGGGTGGCTGGGTGGCAGGATGACACATTTCAGACTCAGAAATCCCATCTGGCTGACTTCCTCCCACTAACAGGGACTCAGACTGCTGAACTGGACTACTGCAGATAACCTGATGTATCCCTAGTGTGGAGATGTACACATGAACTGCTTATAATCTGCGTGCTGTTAAAGCCACCAAGCCGACCATCCCACATTTAAATGACTGTTTCCGATTGCCTGGCATCCTTTGTGCCTAAATATATAATCACAGGCAGCAACCAAATGGATAGACCCGAAAGGCAGCAACAGACCTGGCCCCTACACCAGTTCTTCACTGCCCCAGTCACACCCTTGGCTCATTTTGCCATCCTACTGCCTACCAATCGTCTTCTGCACACAAAACACAATTTGGTAGGTCTGCTTACATTAAAGGCTCATTCATTCAACTTCCTCGGCCTCCCTTAGTGCAGCCCTTGTGCTGAAGCATTCACGACACAGCCTCCAGGCTTACTTTCACCCTGTATTTCTCCACCACGCCATAAAATGCCAGTGTGACCTGTAAGAAAGCTTACAATACCTCCATGATAGGTGGCACACCCACCAAGAGTCCTCCTAAGCAGGTGAAAGTTACAGTTCCTCAGTGGCCTCCACAGAACAAATGGCTTGACTGCCATCCTCGGATCACATCTGGCTGGAAAGCATACATGCACAGCGTCAGTCTGCACAAACCTCCGCAGGACCCAAACCAGGTGATTTTGTGCTTGAACAGAATAAGAAACAAAAGATATGCAAAAGGATGAAATAAAACACCATAATTTTGTATTTCCTGCTTTCAGAAGCTTTTATTTGGATTATCTGCAGGATACACTTGCAGATCTCAAAGCAACATGGGAACCAGACCTTGATGTTTAAGAAATAGATGCCCCAAATCTTGAATATTAGGTTCACTCTTACCTGTAGAGTTTAGTTATTTTCCAAATATTGCATTTGATATTGCTTTTCAAAAGTGTGGTCAGTTCCATGCTCTACCTGGGATAAATGCTGAGCAGCCAGGCCCCCCTGAGAATCTATTAATAGATATTATTTCATTCGTTTGGTCTACACACAGAAGAACCTATCAACCAAAACTTGAGAAATGCTAAAGGGGGAAACTGGAGCAGATGAGAGCATTTCAAGACACCAAAAATGGGTCACATATGCTACACTGAGCTCCCTTCAGATAGAGCAAGTGTCACAGAAATCCAGCAATTCCCAGCTTTTAGAAGTTAAAGGTGAGCATAGCAATCCATTATTTCAATGCAGTGTTCTCAGAAGGTAAAAGAGAACATTTGTTCACCTCAGTGATGATTGCAACTATCTTCCCGTTTCCTAACACAGACAAGGATAACTCAGACATTCTCCTCCCCTTACAGAGTCACAGATTCTTCCCAAATTACTGCCCAGATAAGAAATCTATCCTCTCAAAACTGTGTCTGCTAACAACACTGGTTCAAGACAGTGCCATTCCTTACCATCCCCCATACTGCCCCTCCAGCTGTGACAGCTGTGCTCTTTTTGGGGCTACATTCTAAACCACATCAAGGAACAGATTTGGCTGAAAAATAATACATCCAGATTACGCCTCCAATTTTAAACCTCAGACTCCACAGAATGCTTCAAAAAAAGCACAGCACACAGAAGAATTGGAAAGCTTCTCATCCACCTAGTTCATACAAAGATAGCAGAAGCTGCTCAGTTTGAGTGTCATGCATGTTTATTCAAAGGTTTTTCTTTTGTATTTCAACAATCCCCAATCAGCTGATCCAAAACTCAGAACACTAATCCCTTACTGCATGATAAATTTCAATACATCCAAGTAAACACAGGGATTTCAGAATAGTAGAAGAGTTCAATTTTGAACAAAGAGTGGGTTTTCAATCTTAAGTATAGTGAAGCTTTTGCTCTGCTCCAATTTAATTCTCGGACATAGTTTAGTCCACTGACTCTGGAATGAATGCCAATGAGAAAGTTTGTTTTAATTTAGATGTAGATGCGAATGTAAAAACCCAGCAGTTTTCAAAACTATAGAATTTATTTCCCAACTAACAAGTGTTGGGGAAGAGGGGAGGATGTAAGAGAAAACATGGGAAGAAATTTGTCCAGATTTCTTCTAGCCAGAATGAGGAAAATACACAATTTCCCCCGAGAACTGCAACAGACAGCTGCAAGACTGTCTCAGTCACGAACTTTTGGGGCTGTATCTACACTGCCAGGAAATGTTCTCAATTTCAGTGAGTTACTTAAGTTAAAACAACTGACTAGACAGAGGTCTTCCAGATACGTTAAGTGAAATGGTTCAGCTAGAACAATTAAACAAGTGCCAAAGGAAGCGATCACCCCCGGAGGACTTGGTAGTGAAATGGTTACTGAAAGCAAAGAATAGCTTAACAAAACCCCTTTTAGAGAAGCAAACAAAAACTGAACAGCTGGTAAGTAGACAGCAAAATTAACAGCTGCAAGGTCAGCCAAGTTTATGCTTTAGCTTTGGATGTAGGTTCACAATGTAGTTGCACATGGAAGATAAAAAGGTATTTTCATATGAGTGAGATCATTCCTCTGGCTGTGGTATGATTTAAACTGAAATCCATATAGTACTAGCATATAGATAATGAACTGAAAAGGATGCAAGAGACTGCACAGATGCTTCAGCTCCATGGTAAAACATCAAATCCAGAGTAAATACTGACACAAGACCAAAGACATAATATCCTTTTTAGACTAACTTGAAAAGAGGAAAACATGCACACCCCCCAAGTATAACAGAATATAAGCCACTGGTACTATTAAAAAAAAACACGTGCAAGCATCTGGAGACAACATCAAAGAAATGAGACTCTCCTCTTCTGAAAGACAGCTGGACTCATTGCTGTGTTACATTCTATAACTGGCTGAAATAAACAATTTTAAAATATCAGGTATCTCTTAAATGTATCTCTGAAGATCTACCCTGACAAACTAATGTTATAAAAGCAAAGAACACAGAGGGTGTATCAAAGTCCATGTTGAGAACATTTGTTTTGTTATAGAGATATTAAGGGTGTGCACTGTAATTCCACACAGCACACAATGTTCTACGTTACTTTTACGAACATGAATTGTACAACAACAACAGAGATCAGCTATAACCACCACTGGGGTGACATGTATTTTAATCACAAATATTATTTTCTGTGGGACTCAGGAGAGGCTTCTTGCCAGTCAGTATTTCTTTTTGATACAACTGTTACTGTTGGAATGTGATAGTGATCACTATCCTGAAGACAACACATTCCTGTCTGAAGGTTTTTAAGAATTCTTCTGTTAAACAAGATGTCAGCTACCACGGTAACTAACAACAGAGAAATTCACTTAACCATAAGAAACACGGGATGTCCTAATATTAACACTAGATGACAGCAAAAATGGTCCTATTTGGTCTGCTCATACATAGTGTATTAATCTCAGTGGAGTTTTTTTCCACAGGTTTTGCAAGGTAAAAAACAGTTACCAAGAGCCTTTGAATTAGATTAGAAGGACCGTATAAACCATCAGGCTTTAAGAGCTTGTAATCTTTTCAGCAGAGCTATGCCAAGAAAGAACCATAGCTCAAAGCAATACAGAATTTTCAATACAGTTGAGAAGTCTTACTTGCAAAAACAATCTCTGTGTGCCCCCAACGGTTTAGGCAGGCATAACTGGGCAAGCGTAATCAGAGTCTGACAGAAAGGTCACTTCACACAACGTGAAGGAACACAGCAAATGTAGTTTGAAAGAACTGCTACACTAGATTCTGTAATATATTAATTCGATGGAATGCATAAACAAAAAGGAGAGAGAGAAATAAACAGATGTTCAGAAAGTTGCTAATCAATGACCAATAACATTCAAGATGTTCAAGACTGTTGGCTATGTAAGCACAACTACATAACCTCTGGCACCCGCCTCAGGAAGGCCCAACTCCTCCCACCCCGCACGCAGTCCAGACATCAGGATATCCTAGGTATTCCTGCACTTACCTGTTAGAGACACGCAGGAGAAAAGGAACCATTATCTGGTCAGAACAACTCCGTATCACGGTATTGCTGTTTGCTACTGGAGCTACAAAGACTCATAGCTCTTCAGTCCTAGGGCACCTATTCCTGGCACTGTTACGGTGTGAGAAAGAGCCACCACAACAGCTTTCTGGCTCTGTTCTTGACCCACCTGAGGTTGCTCCCTGCCTCTGCTGTCTTACAGGAATTTCCCCTTCTGCACATTAGGGATTCTTTTAGGATGTCAACACCTAAAGGAAGAGATGGCACAAATTAACCAACTAGAAAAAAAATAGTAATAAGTTATGGACTCATTAGGGTTTGTTTTGGTTTGGTTTTTTTGTAAGATAGTCATATTAATGAAAACCAGCCTTAGATCTTGGGACATTAAGATTCATATTAGCACAGAAGATAACAAATAAAACTTGCTAAAGAGCAGACTTACCTGCCTTCCAAACCAAAACAAATGTGTTTTGGAGTCTATACTTCACACAGATAAGTGGCAACAATAAAATAGAAAAAACAAGTCCTGCTGGGAAATGTCACTGCCCTCATTTAAAATTTTCAGCTTGGTCCAGCTTAGAGATTTAGAGAAAAAGCGAGAGCAGTAAAGATAATCCACGTATTTCCAGAATATTTATCGCTGCTTTCACGTTTTAGAAAGAAATTTGGTAAGAAACGTACTTCATAAGTTACAAAGATAACAGTATTAATATTTCTATTATCAGGAGAACTTTTGCTTTTGAGTCAAGGAGCCATTGTTCCACTGATTTTGATGCCTTATGCTCCCAACAGCTTCTGAATGAGGATTCAGACAAGATGCAGTCAGCACAATGCAGATTTAGGCACTTAAAACATAAACTTGAATTGTTTTGACAGAAATCGGTGGCCCAATTTACTTTTGGGGAAGCAACTATGACATACTTCAAGTGAGTATGAAGCTTCAGTGACAGTTCGTTGTATGCAGTGTTCTGCTTAAAGCTACAGTTTGCCAGTGCCAGGATTTTTAAAAAAGCAAAGTGCTCATTTGTTTTTTCAAGAAAATTCTTTCATCATTTCACTGCCTAAAACAATGTCATACTTCATCTTAATGGAGAGACAGATGGTCACCAGGCAGATTTTGTTCCAGAATGACAGCATCCTTCCCAAGTAAACCTAAACCAAGAACAAAAAGTTAGACTTAATTACATTCCACCACAACACAACACAAAACAAATTTACCCAAATGAGCGGAAGGAAGAAATCTGTGCAAGAGCAGAGTCAATGACTACATCTGAATCTTAAAACAATCTTAATCTTTCCCATGATTTTCAACTACTTTATACAACTCTAACAAATGTTCTTTAGTAAGGCAATTCTTACGATTGGTAACATTGATCAAATAGTGATGTTAGCTACTATCCGTTTAATTTTAATGTGTTATACAAAGCAACCAAGACCGATCTCCGCTCTTGTTGGAGTACCATCCTCAGTACAGATTTCAGAATGCCATCTAATGGGCAAACAGCATTTCCTGCCAGTGGGAGCCAGAAACGGCTGAAGCCATTGCACAACAGGTTAATGTAACCCAGAGAGGCAGGGCACAAGTGTTTCATGCAACACATACTCATCAAAAATAAATAAACTGGTGAAAGTCAGACACGTCTGCAAGTCCAGTGAAATACACGCACGCACCTTCAGGTGCTTAAACATCTTGAAATAACAATCCACTAAGACATCTCTGATGATCCCAATAATTTCCATGAAGAAAATTATTTCACTAAAAAAATCAAGTTCCGTATTATTTCTAAATGAAATTTGATTTGGTTTTTTGGTGTTTTGAGGGAGGGGTCCGTTTTAAGACAGCCACAGAAATATTTAGCAATGGAGAATACAGAGCTCAATAATACTAGAACCCAATTAGGTGCAGAAGCCATCACCAACCACTCAACAGCATTAAAAGCATCTATGAAGGACAAGGCCCAAGTTAATATCTAGGCAGAGGAAAGCCACAGACACCAGTTAACTGCAGCCACAGGGAGACACCTACCACCTGCTGATAATGAATCCCATAGGCCACACACTTCCCAGCAATGACATACCCATCAGCGGTACGTGACCCATGGCATTACTCCTGACCATAGGCAGCTACCACTGCCCGTGTGACGTGGAGCAGGGGGTGGGTGAGGGGGGTAGGCTGGGTTGCTGGCTGCGGCAGGCGGGGAGCCGCAGGCCCACCTTCTGCGCACAGGCACGGCTGCGGTCGGTACTCACAGGTGTTTCTGCAGGTACTCAGACCTCCTGCACTTCATCCGACGGGCTGATGTGTCGGGTAGCCCAGCGTGGGAGCCCCTGCTGTAGAGGTATTTCCAAGCCAAGAAGGAAGGTCATGCTAGCAGCAGCGTAACTCCCATAGTTGCCTGTAGATAATATGACATTAGCGCTATCATTCTGCTAGCACACTATGTTCAATACACTTTGAATCATGAAAATCCACTCTCAGTTTGATCTTGGAAATTTATTACGAGGTCAAGCAGCAGAGTCCTACTGCACTTTAATGTTTTATAGATCTCTATTGTAATGAATTATGATTTTTGATCATATAAATTTAACTTCCTCTCCGGCTACCATTTCGTCATTGCACGCACCTCCTAACTTTTCTTGCAAAGGGTAACTGGGGGGAAATAAGTGGGAAGAACGACTTTAATTGAATTTTAGAAAGACACACACTTTGTTCAACAAAGTCTCCTCAAAAAAATGCTACAAATATCAAGGAAAAAGTGCTGCCCCAGGAGACAAGAAGTGCTACAGTCCCTAATGCTGAATCACAGCGGCGAAGCCCTCCACACTTTCGAGCAAGCCACCACTGTCAAACCCCAAACCTTCGGTGGGCTCCCACGTGCCACAATCACAAACTGCAGGCGGACCGTTAAAAAAAGAAAAAAAAAAAAAGCGTGGAGCTAAGAGGTTAGGGAACACTTCTGAAACAACAAAGAAATGCTTTTTAGAAGCATTAACTAGACCTGAACGCGTTTTAAAAAAAAAAAAAAAACCAAAACAAAACCAAGAACACAAGCAACTGCACCCCTGCTACGGGCGCTGGAGGTTGGGGGTTTTGCCGGGTGACAAAAACGCGCTTTAAAAATAAAAAACCAAGAACACAAGCAACTGCACCCCAGCTACGGGCGCTGGAGGTTGGGGGTTTTGCCGGGTGACAAAAACACGCGGGGGAACACACGGGCCGGTTCCCCGCCGTGCTTCACTCCTTCCCCGAGCCAAACCCTCACGCCTACCGCCACCGCCGCCGCCACCGGCAGCCCGTCCTCCGGCGTTCCCCACCAGTACTCACTTGCCTCAGCCACCGGCTCCCGTGAGCCGCCGGACCGGTAACGGCCGCTAACGGCCTCAGCCCCTCAGAGGGACGGCGCCCTCCCGCCACCACCCGGAAGTGTTATGGGACGGGTCCGCCCCGCCCCCGCCGGCGGACGTGACCCGGAAGCAGTGGCGGCAGAGCTGACGGTGGCAGGGCCCGAGTCCCCGCCATGGCTCCCAAGGGCGGCCCCGGCGGGCGGCAGCAGTCGGAGGAGGATCTGCTCCTGCAGGACTTCAGCCGCAACCTCTCCGCCAAGTCCTCCGCGCTCTTCTTCGGCAACGCCTTCATCGTCTCCGCTATCCCCATTTGTGAGCGGCGGCAGGGGGGGAGGCCCTGACAAGAGGGGGGGAGGCCCTGACAAGGCGGGGGGTGGCAGGCCCTGAGGGGGAGCAGGGGGTCCCCGCAGCCCGCCTCGGGCTCCTGGCCCGCTGCCGGGTGTGGGTGGGGGGTCCCCGGGCTGCTGGGGTTCCCCCTGCCCCGGGCCGGGCCTGGCCTTGAGCCGACCCCCGGCGGGATTATTTCGGGTGTCTCCGTGCGGCGTTAGATCCAGCTTCGAAGCGGGGTCCGGCTTGGAACAGCGGGCGGGGGGGGGTCGTTCTGTGGTTTGCAAAGATGGACGAGGCGCTGATGGAACACTGACGTGTCAGTCTCAGCGCAGCCTAAAGCTGGCGGGCTGGCTGCTGCTCAGCCGGGTTTGACGGGGTCTCATAAGGCCCCTTTCAGCCACAAGCAAAGCAGATTTCTCTGTTGGGAAGTGTTTTTTAATGTAGTTCGAGGATCAGCCCCGCCCCTGCAAAGTGATTTTGCAGGAACTGGCTTTGATCTGTCAGAGCCGGTGCTGAATTGCAGAGCTGGTAAGCTGCATAGGACTCCTGTGGGGGCTTTTTTCTTGGAGAGAGAAACCACTCAAAATGTCTGTCTTTCTCTCTTTTAAGGGCTTTATTGGAGGATATGGCATATGGATCTTGTTCAGTCTGCAGTCCTGTATAGCGTAATGACCCTCATCAGTACTTATTTAGTAGCTTTTGCGTATAAGAACGTCAAGTTTGTTCTCAAACACAAGTAAGTTTGGTGGCTGCTTGAAGTAGACTTTATTATTAAACAATTTAACAAAACCAGCATTTACAACTTTTTTTTTTTTTTATGAATAAGAATGTCTGAAAAGTTACTCCAAAAACTATTTTACACAGAAGTATCTCCTAACTGGTTTCTGTCATCTGTCTTGTAATTGTGGAATAGACTAGCCTTGTCAGTTAAGTGTACAATGAAATGGCAAAACTACCTTCCTTCTCTCTCTGGGTATTGCCACAAACTACGTTTGACTAATACTTCTAGTAATTTGATTATTACATGTTTTCCCTTCAACTTGGCCGAATGGTTTAGTGTGTTGGCAAAGTTTTATTCTTCACTGTCAATACAACTTCCTATAATCCCAGGGTTGGTTTTTGTTGGGTTGTTTTTTTTTTTTTTCATTTTTCAACTTCATCATAAGTGGTGTTTCCTACAGAGTAGCACAGAAAAGAGAGGATGCTGTTTCCAAAGAAGTTACTCGCAAGCTGTCCGAGGCAGACAATAGGAAGATGTCTCGTAAGGAGAAGGATGAAAGGTAATCCTCTTTACTCTCTTCATTCTTTCTCTTGTTGTAACACTGCCTGGTATCTTTAAGGCTGTAGGTAGGATATTAGCGACTGTTCCTCAGCCATTGGTTTTTTTCTGTGTTCTGGTAAGTAGAGGCTGTTCTGTCAGCTTTTTGTTCACCTGTAAAGCCTTTTTGAGGCAAGTTATCAATGAAGGGTCTCAAACGTTGACGCCTTTATCAATAAGGTCCCACAAGGCAACCTCTCAGTCCTTGAGTTGCAAAGCAAAACAACTTATTGTACAGGCCTTGTAATAACTTTCTGGAAAGCAAGCATCACAGCTGTCTTCAGAAATAAGATAAGGTCCTTTTCTTAAAGACAGGCTAGTGTGATACATTTTGCTTAGTGGCATGCAAGTTCCTTCAGAATAGCATTTCCATATACTGCTGGACTGCACTGCTAATCGCTGGTTGTACTTGTTACCCCTCGTGGTTATAACTGACACGTCTTGGTATGCAGATTTCCAATTGAATAGCTCATACTAATACCCAGGCTATGCCTGAGGAGTGTATTGGGAAGCACTTAGTATTAGAGTAGGTGCCCATTAGGACTGTACAAGATGTGAGCTAATGAACTATCAGGTCTTTGGAGCAAAAAGCCTTATCCTCCCTTCTAATTGCCAGGCACGCTGGTAGTATCTAACAGATAGAAGGGCTTATTTATGAAGGGCTGAGTTTGACATGCCTGGTAGGAAAACAAGCGTCAGTCATTTAAGTGTACAAGTGCACAGTATATGCTGGGTTTTGTCTTTAATGACTTGACTGATAGTTCTTGCTGCGCTCTGTCTTCTAGAAGCTGGCTATGACGAGCAGCAGTATGTGGTTTACGACACCTCTGGGTGTCAATTGCTTCATAATGGTGGGTGTGCCAGGATATGCATTGATTTAAATGTGCGTGAAATAATGTCTCTACTTGTTCCTAGAA
The DNA here is from genome assembly GCA_027564655.1 of Leptodon cayanensis. Lineage (NCBI taxonomy): Eukaryota > Metazoa > Chordata > Aves > Accipitriformes > Accipitridae > Leptodon > Leptodon cayanensis. The sequence continues at coordinate 41,465,842 of JANXJC010000088.1, forward strand.
TCCTGTGGAAGAAAAATGAAGTTGCAGATTATGAAGCAACAACTTTTTCCATCTTCTACAACAATACTCTCTTTCTGGTCTTGGTCATCATTGCTTCATTTTTTGTGCTGAAGAACTTCAACCCCACTGTGTATCCTTTATTACCACATGTGAAACAACCAGGGTCCTACTCCTATTTGTTGTCGTTAGTAGCTATATTTGTCATGTGGGTTGTGAGATTACTCTGTTGATACATGCAGTTCATTGTAGTACCTCAGCTTAGAAACACTGTAACATAAAAATAGATATTACCAAAAAAAAAGTCTCCCAAGCACATAAAAGTTTAATGTCTGACATGAGATGTTTTAGGCATATCCCTTGGACGATATACAGAAATTCTTAAGGCTTTGCCATTTCAATTGTAGCTGTGGAACAAGGAGGCAGCTCGTGTTCTTACAGAAACACTGCATCAGTGTTAGTTGCCAGGTGCTCTTACGTTACAGGATTGTTTAGTTTCAGTAACTTCACAAGTAAAATTTTTTTGCTACTTAAGTAAATAAGTGCTGCCAATCAGGGCCACGTATGTTAATTACAGAGCTTCTGTATTTAACTGTATTTATAAACACTTTTAAGAGAACAGGCTAAACTTTATGGGTGTCTTAATTTTGCAGTTAAGTACATTTCAGCGTCCAGCCTTGATTGTCAGCTGTGTTTCAGGTTACGATGTTGCAGTTTTAAAACTCCTACAGAGAAAGACTGTCTCAATTCCTCCTTCTTTTTCATAAAACTTCTACTAAATGCTCTGTACAAAAGAAGTATAGTATATGTATATACATATAGTATATGTATAGAAGTATATGTATCTTTAGAAGTATATGTCCTTAACCTTTTGCCTACAGAAACTATATTCTTTCTATAAGTGCGTCATCTGGACTGATTGCTCTGCTATCTACAGGATCCAAGTAGACAAAAAAAAAAACAAACCCACAGCAATTCATTTCTGTGAGAGAGTTCAACTGCCATACAAAAGTTTAAGGGTGGAATAGGAATACATGTTTTTTATTGTGTGACTGCTTGAGGGTATGGGGGGGAGGGTTTGAATCCAAAATGATTGAATTATATTTACTTTACATGGTATTATTCAATAACTGAAATAATCAATTTTTTTACTTAGCAAAGAAAGGAAATGGTGTGTGAACAGTTATCAAACATAACCTTTCTGAAACACTGCATGGGTGTGATGGTACTACAGACTGACTATTAGACAGGTACACTGTAAGGGACTGCTACACAGCGGTACAAACGGTTGTACTTAAAACCTGTAACAGAATTCCTCTGTAAGTTCGGTGACTGGTATAAGAACCAAACTCACTGATCGTAAAAAGTGACAATCCACCATTTATCATTGTAACTTGAAAAGTTTTAATAAAAAGAAGGCTTTTTTTTGTCATTTAATTCCTTGTATTTCCGTTCTTAATTTAAAAAAAAAAAAAGGAGGGTATTTTCATGGGCAAGCAGCATGTGTAGGTTTGTCAAGGCTTTCTGCTTCCAGAAGAGAGGAGTCTTCTAGAAGCTCGCATATGTACTGTTTTCATTGGAAATACTCATTTTTAAGTAACTTGGAGTCAGGAGAAAACCTAAACAGTGTCTCCTAGAAAAGTATTTTTAAGTGGTTTGAATGTACTTTTTTTTCATTCATGTCCAAAGTCATAAATACAAAGGAAAAAAAAACAAGAACAAACCCCTGCCAGTTTTCCTGGCACAGCTTAACAAAAATGCTTTAGCTGGCTTTTTATAATGGGTTTATCAGACAATCCTTTTGCTTTTTTCATGCTATCAGTGAAGCAGCTGTTACGTTAAATGCTAAACTGTACTACTGTTAATGGAATCGTACTGTAGAAGTTACAGATTTTGCCATTACAGACTAGTGGAATCCTAAACAGGGAAGACAGAGAAGGTTGTAATCAGATTTAATGTTACAATTACTTTGCTAATCCTTACTTCAATAAGATTCATATTTATGTAAAGTATAGCAAAATGAAGATTCTGAAGTGCAGGAGACAGTGTATCTGCATTGCCTTAGAGTATGCTGAGGTTGTAATATCTCTGTTTCTGACAAATGCAACCAGGACAGTCTCACAAAACTATTCCCTGATTACCCAGTGCCTGCTGACTGTTGCAATACTTCTCTCTTCAGCATCCTTTGGGACTGGGGTTGGATGAGGGTCTTCAGTCTCAACTCTCCACTGCATAATTTACTTTTACTTTCCTTCCCAGTAAAGGTAATACTATTCATGTACTTACATCATGAAAATTCCAGTTGGTTTGGTGCACTTTAGAGCCGCTGTTGAAATTACTTTTCTGGTCAGTCATTTAAGACTCTTCAAATTAACTTGATTGTTTTCCTTCAAAATATGTGGATTTTTCTTTATCACTTCTGCCTGCTTATTTGCTACTGAAGGGAGCCTTTTCATATTGCTTGCATAATTTTACTTTCCTTGGCCTATCACTTTCATAAAGGATATCATCTGTATGTATTTTAGTCTAAGTGTTTAGCACATGTAAAACAAATTTCTAACAAACTTCTGTAAATGGTCAGAATCAAACATGAGGCCAAGCTGACTGCTCTGTAAGCAACAGGACTTGAACATTCCTGTTTTGCTGGTCACTGGTGATTTGCCTAGCTCCTACCAGAAGTACACAGTACTTAAATTTAGATGCATGAACAGGCAATGCCAATATATTCATTTTACTTGTCAGCATTGGTAGGGATACTGCCCTACTGGGCGTTTTAGAAGATGGCAGATGTATTTTGCAGGAAATCTGCCATCTAGAGAAAAGTGATTTGAAAGCAGCGCTTTCTTCTGCTATTACTGTCAGTTCACTGAGTCTTTTATTAACGGCTTTTCATCTTACCTTAGTTTTTTGGTATTGACAGTTGCAGAGGCCTGGAGCGTAGTGTGTGTCAGAATTTTTCTGGAGGGAGAACTTTGCAGCACTGACA
>JANXJC010000088.1:41468852-41522262 GCA_027564655.1 Leptodon cayanensis
GGTGGGCTGGGTTGTTTTCTACAGAAAGCCTAGTCTTTTCTGTGGACTTCTTCACAGAAAAGCGCAGGGGATTTTGTTGTTGTTGTTTTGGGGTTTTATTTGCTTTTGAGGTTGGTTGGTTGTTTTTTTCCCTTGCAATCCCCACTACAAGCCACACCCAGTTTCTTCAGTATAATGCTGAAGTTTAGCCTAAAGCTAGGCTACTGCTTGGCACCCCATTACCCCAGAACACTAGGCAAGCTGACTTTTAAGCTTTTGCTCTAAGTAAGGGACAATCTCCTTTTCAATGCCATCTTCCTTTTCAATTAAAAAAAAAAAAAAAAAGGTTGGGAATTAATATATTTTTAATACGCTGATGGATTCCCATGTATCTGAGAAGGGGAAGAAAGAACATTACATTGTACCTCCAGAGGGGAGAAGAGGAACTAGTCTGCTACTGGGAAAATAATTCTACTAGTAAAATAATGAAGCTGTTAACTGTATAATGGTCAAAGCCTTTGTGCTGCCCATGAAGCAGATTTTAAAATACTGAAATAGTTAATTTTCACAGCTAATACTGCAACATTAGGGGATGTGGCCCAGGGCAGTGAAAGTAAGTAATAGCAGGGAGGTAAGCAGTGCCTTCGGTGGCGGTCTCCACCTCGGCTAGCTGTGACTGACCAGCCCAGCGTCATTTTGGAGAGGCTGGTGACGGAACAGCAGTGGATTTCGGTGAACTGTCAGGAGGACGTTCACGTTGTGTTTATTTCAGGACAGAATGTTGTATACGACTGATACCAGTCTGCCTTAGGAGACTAACTTCCAGAAGTACCTTCTCCAAGATGCACGACCAGCCCAGCCCATCGCTCCCCCGCGCGAGGTCGTTGTCCCTTGCCCAACATGGGTACAGCTGAAGATGAGAGTTTCCCTGTGGAACGATACGTATCCAGTTTCAATGTAAACCATGGCTGTTTCAAAATCAGTCTCGCTATTAGTAACAGGTCTCTAAGTATAAAATCAGATGCACAAAATGCTTTTATTGTGTCCAAGCAGAAGTCAAAGTCAGACTGCATTTCTGGATATACAGCAGCTAAGTTCATTTACACATACCATAGCTCATTGGATTAAATACAGGAGAAGACAACTCAAGTATTAATATCTGTTCACGTGGCCCCCCGTGAATGCTGCACGCGCTCTGCAGGTATCCTGGCGTTAAGGGGACTAGGATACAAGGGTCCTACAAATACTGTACATAGCTGTACCCCCTTAGGAAGTATGTGCCCAAAGTACGCGAGTCAATACGAGCGAGGAACATTTACCGAAATCATAGGCGTGTTTTACAAAGCAAACTCATGGCAAAACATGATGTGGTTCTTGAGATGGGCAAATTAATATATAAATGCTTACTATCAACTCCTGTAGAGGCATGAAGTGCTCACAAAAAAACTACCTGTTTAAACTGTGTCTTAAAAATACTATGCATTTACTTATGCCCAATTCCAGAACAAGTTAAAGCAAATGTGACCGTCCACCAAAGTACGTACCTGACTTTTTTCTGGTATTTTTCAGCAGCTATATATTATATATATAAGTATCTATATCCTTAAAAGCTCATGAATATTGAAATTTGCAATAGCTACATCTACAAGCAGGCAGAAGTAGAGGCAGGTTTCTGTAGATGCAAAACCCAATATTTTATCATGGCTTTCTTGGTTTAAGGTTTATGTGGAATTAGAATTTTGCAAACAGCCGTTGTTTTTATTAACCTGACATGCATGTTTGGGTTTTCTAACTGTGCTCTTCTGGCTTGTACTCAGAAATACTTCCCAGGAGCGCTCCACAGCTGAAATAATTGTATAGTTAGGAGTTGAGCTATCTAATTTCTAACTAACTATCTGTCTTACATCCTTTATTCAACTACAAATGAAATTTAAAGCATATATTCAGCATAAAAAAGAAAATGGAAAATTTGAGCTTGCCCCTTCTATCTGTTAACCTGAAGAAACTTTATAGTTGAGATTTCCCAAATGTGGTTTTATTAAAACCTTAAGTTGTATCTGGCTTTTCTTCATTGAAAAAATAGAACTGTACATCCTTCTTTAATTACCAAGTACCTGAAGGTTATAAATTATTTTTTGCTTTACAAGTGTTTTTCACAGCACAAGCATGAGGTGCTAAGAGTAAAGTAAAAATTAATGAACTCAGTCGAAGGTAAGAAAATACAAGGTTGTTCTTGGTTAGTAGAGAGATCAACTGTGCTTTTAAATTTCACTGCAGATTAGTAGCAACAGCACACATCTCGAAGGATCCAGTGACAGTAGACACCGAGCAGCAAGCTGCTGAATGATTCTCATGACCGGATATTAATTCGGGGCTGTACTTCTGTACAGAGCACTTTTAAAACCATGCAGTCCAGGGAATTCATGCATTGCATTATGATCTGTAGTCCTTCTTGCTGTAGGGCTTATTTCCCAGAATATTGTCTATTTCGTTTACAATATGGGATGTCATCTTTGGAAGGACCTAGGGGTAGAAGAAAACAGATGTTTAATCAAGCTTCCATTAAAGGTTTTTCCAAATTTAAATCCAGATTTTATCAAATAACGTTTCCTCTGTTCTTTTGCGCAGCAGATATTGAAACATTCATCTAATACCTTTCTCCCTTAAAGGAAAAACTCCTGTTGTATCTTTACCCAGTGAGAGAATCACAGAAATGCTCCTAAAATTTATGTGCACGGTGTTGCTCAGCTGCAGCAGAAAGCAAGCCGGCGGCAAGAACATCAGAGGAGGCTCTTGTTGTGAAAAGCAACAGAGAATAATTAAGGTGTGTGCAAGTAACATGTGCCCTGTGGGGGACTTAGCACAGAATATATCACAACATGTCCTGGAATCAGGTCGCTTGCTTTTTCAGATATGTTAAAGCTGCTGATGCCACCCTCCTGTTGCTGGATACGGCTATAACTACCCCAAATGGTGGTAAGTCACAGTGACACGCCGTAGGTTTGCCTAATTAACACGCGTAACTAGAACTGGAAGATGCCTGGAACAAAATACAAAGTATTAAAACTACATTAAGAGAAGGAGGGTGCTACTCTCAAGGGGTGCTGGTGTTACCCCCGCAGGGAGCTGAACAGCGGCTAACCCCCCACCTCTGCTGAGGTGCCACCACCACCTGCACTTGCCTGTATGGCTCCCAGGTTCTCTATCAGCTGCTCTGGGTTGGAAGATCCTAGAAGAACGGAGCTCACTCCCTCGTTTCTCAGGCACCATGCTGGGAATAAAGTCACAAGATGGTCAGGAACATAGGTGTCACGACACAGCGTTACTCCAGATCTTAATGTTCATCAGAGCTTCTATCTCTATTTGAAAAAATAACGACAGCATTATTTGTCTCAACCTTCACTTTACTCCTCCGGCACTACCAGGAAGAAGATGCATGGGTCGGATAACAACCCATATCGCAGATCTTCCAGCATCCCATCTGACCCTGGTCCCTGGCCCAGCAGTTGTCTTAATAGTGGGGTTTGGGTTTTTCCCTACCACAAATCACAAGGATTCACCTCTTTGCTATTTGAACCAGGGATCATTTTTCTAACAGACACGTGTGGTATTTGTCAGCCTTGGCTCTCAGCAGCACAAAGATAATTATTAAAAAAAACCAAACTGAAACAAACAAACAACTCTCTTTTTAAAAAGTAGCATCTCTTGTGTCCATCAGCCCAGCGCGCTGAACAGCTGAGGGCTTCCACCCGGGGAGGGACCGTTCGGAGAAACAGGCAGGTCAGGGTTGGACCCCTGAGGGTGCCCCAAGATACACTAGCCCTCTTGTCAATCAAAACCTGATGATGATGCTGGAAACAATCTTATTTTAAGTAATTTTTAACTTTACTGCTCAAAAAAGAGTTATTTTGTGTGAGGCTAATGGACCAGGGGTTACCTCAAAAGCAATACATGGCATTTTAATATCCTACAGCGTGTTTTGTTTGGTTTGTTTTGTTCTTTTACTGTGTTCCTTGAAATGCATTAGCATTTTCCTTGAAAGGCATTAGCCTTCTCCTAACAAGGTGTTGCATCGCCCATCCTCAGCCTTTCTACCTTTCTGGCATTTTGTTCCATAATCCCTGATAGCAAATAACGATTTAAGCGTTTAAAATAGATACAGGCAAAGACAAAGCCATCCTCTGTCCTGTTTGAAAGACGACACATCTTTTTCTGTCTTACCATTTGCCTAACCGTCACTAACACTTACGCAGAAGACGGGAGCGCTAACAGACCGCCCGTAGCTTTAGGGGTTCGTACGAGGTTTCCCCTGCGCTCGTCTCTCACCGACCCGCAAGGCACAGGCTCCCTCTCTGCGTCGCAGAGCGTTTCCCTTCGCACTACAAGGATGCGAGCTAGGCGATGCGAGCGGCGAAGGCGCAGTGACGTTCGTCCCCGTCCCGTCACCTACCCACGGCCAGCTGAGGCAGCGTGCAGCCCAGGCGCTCGGCGATGGGCGACAGGTCTTTCAGCTTCACCTGCTGCTTTCGGCCTTCCTCGCTTATGATTTTCTCTTTCAGCCACTGGTAGCACTGGAGGTGAATTACATTGCAATCGACCGTCAGCTTTAATCTTCCGCAGTGGAAAGTTCAAGGCAATTATGAACAGCTCTTAAAAAGCCATATCCAACCCAGGAGGTAGCGGAGGCTGAATAACACAATGCTTTGCTACCCGAAGCAATTAGGACAGGACCGGGACGTCTCCTGTGAGAGCCTATATCTGTATCTTTCTGGCTTTATGCAACCGATGGACTCGGTCTGGAATCTGGAACCTCTGCAATTTTATTTTTGGACCCCTGGATCCCATCGCAGAGCGGAAAGAAGTGAAATATTAGTCAACTTGAGAAGATCTTGACGCAGACCCCCCACAACAATTGTGAGAGAACAGCTGATCTTGTTCAAGGTTGACTATTACCATTCAAGATTAGAAAATTAATTAAATGAAGCTGAGATCGCAGTTCTCCCAGCTCCAGATTTGAAACTTGTTTCTGCTTCACTCTCATCAATTTAATTTGGATGCCTCTCTGCAATGCTACCTGCTTAGCCAGCTTTTACCAAATACTAATAATGTATTTTATTTTGGAAACAAAATCACAAATGCAATGAAATACCACATTTGAAAATGCTGCCCTTTGTAAGCAACTCAGTGCAGACTGCATCTTTCCTTTAAAAAGCACCAAGCTGAGCAAAAAGCAGCACAGGGATGTAACGTCAACCTGCCGGCACTTGTCGGGCAGGGTTGGCTTTCGCCCATCAGCTGATACAGAGGCTCAAATACCATTTGGGTTGTTTTTTTTCCCCAAATCCATGACATTTTAGCGCTCCGCCATTTTTCAAGCCGCTAAATAACATGCCTGCCACAGGCGAGATATGGAAGGACACCCCATAACACCCAATAAGAATAAAATCCGGACAACTGTGGGAGAAAACAAGCGCTGTGGCGATGCTAAAACCTGTTAGAGAGGGCTGCTGCCCTGGCCGGCAAAGGGCAGGCCAGCCGGGGACCCACAGGTTTCCTGGGGTGCTGGGGGTCTGCCCTGCCTGCGGGGCTCCCTGGAGGGATGCTGCGGGGCTGAGCTCCACCGCTGCTCACCCCCATGCGCCCGCTGCCTGCTAGGCTGGTGCCCAGGGAGGGGTGGCAGAAAAATAACGTCCAAGTCTGTTTTACCCGCGCCGCGTGGTTAAGAGGGTTTGAAGTCACAGCAGCTGTATCGATTAACGTCAGCTGGGAGCATCAAACAGGACAGAAAACCCTGGGCTTGTGCCTTCTCGTTAACTATGTCTGGTCCATGGAAGGGTAGTAACGCATCCTTCTGCGGACCCCCCCAGAGCCTGGCTCCAGTCGCGTGCTGGCCCACAACCAGCGTGAACCCGAGCGTCTTTATAACCCGGATTCTCCCGCACTTCGAAGCGTGGTTGCCAGAGAAACCAAGCTGATCCATCAATACAGCAGCACACAGGCCAGCCTTCCCATGAGGGATCCATTTTCCCTTTGTTATTTGCTTGCCCTCGCAAAAGCAGCACACCTACTTTTCTCAAACACGCAACAAAAAAGTACCTTTAGTGCAGCCCTTGAGGTTTCAGGGACCCCGTTGCCGTATTTCCCTGAGATGATCCCACAGGCTAGTGGAGACCACGTCATTGCTCCGACCCCTGCAGAGAAGGCAGAGAAGGAGATCTTAGGGGACTGGGGGAAATCAGAGTGGTATCAAAAGTAGGACTTTCAGTTAAAAAAAATAAAAGCAAAACAACTGCTGCTTGCTTCTATTGCCGCTGGCAGTGACGTTCAGTTGGTGTCTTCCAGGAAGATGCTGCTGATGCCCTTAAGGGGCACCGACTAGGTTATTCATCCAAAACCTTGTCGTGAGAGCCTCCAGCCCCATCCCGGCTCCTGCTGCAGCAAAGTACCTGAACTCCCGACCAGGTATCTCCTGCACCCATCCTGCCTTACACCATCACACCCTTCCTGCATTGGCCCCCCCTTGGCAGGGGCACCAGCTTCCCCCCGTCCCTTCTCAGCCTGGTCCTCAGCCCAGCTGCTCCCGACACCCCGGCAGGAGACGCACAAGGAGGCACCAGTGTTTTCTGATGCCAGGGAGAGGTGGCACCCGCACGGTTCACGGGAATCAGAGAGTAAGAAGAAATAGGTGTTAATTGCCATGGCTGCCATCAGAGGCACAATAAGCCGGTTTTTCTTTCATGTCATTAGATAGATACTTGTCTGTCCCCTTCAGATCCAGGGAAGGCGAGCGCTGTTCCCATGTAGAGCCCCAGGTCAGCCTGCTCTGTACTTCTTTCTGCAAATGAAATAGCCGAAAGGTACAGCAGTCTCAGTCTCACCGATTTTGTGATACAATTCCGGCAGCTGAACCTCCACTTTCTCTCTTTGGAAGAGATGGTATTCAGCTTGCTCGCACACGGGCGGTATCATGTTAAACTGCCTGGCTACGGAGTAGGCTTCCTGGAGAAAAGAAATCGGTAGATAAAACACTTCAGTAAGTAAAACCATCTTGCGGGACATAACCTACCGGCCAACCCTCCTTGAGCGTGCAGATGCCAACGAACTCATTTTGCTACCCCTCAGCAAGGCCGCGCACATCCCTGCGAACGCTGCCGTGCCGAGGCAGAAGCGCAGCCGCATCCCCGGCTGCCCTGCTTCCCCCGCTGCCCCTGCACCCACCGCAGCGGGCTACGTGCCCACCTCCTGCCCGCTCCAGCCCAAAGGTGCTTCAGCGCCAGCGCGGCGACCAGCCGAACAACTTCCCGGCTGAGATGGCTGGTGTCGAGCTCGTTTATCGTGTTTTGACCCCACCACGAGAAGCAGGGACCAGCAGGACGCTCTTGGCATCTCTTAGAATGGCAGAACGGTTTGGGTTGGAAGGGATCCTTCACGGTCATCTTGTCCAAGCCCGCTGCCGTGAGCAGGGACATCTTCCACTAGCTCAGGTTGCTCCGAGCCCCGTCCAACCTGACCTGGAATGTTCCCAGGGATGGGGCATCGACCGCCTCTCTGGGCAACAGCAAATGCTTCTGACAAAGCGTTAAGGATGAGCTGTCGGGACGCCGGTTCCCCCAGTCTAGGGTTTTTCAGGTAAAGCCAACTCGGAGGTCCCTACAGGCGAGCAGGGATATTTCCCATCTGCACCTCTGGACGTGACATATTCAGAGCAGTGCCGCCCACGGGGGATTCTCCCCTGCACGGGGACCTTTCCCACCGCAGCAGTAGCTCCAACAGTCCCGCGGGTCACGGACCTGCTGCCGGGAGCCACGTCTGAAACGGGGCATCAATGGGGCACGGCCATCAAACGGGCGCTTTACCAAAAGTCTTGTCGTCAGTCGAGTAAAACCAAAATGAAACAAACCCCAGTTAAGTGAGCCAAGAGACCCAAACAGCCAGATCAGTTCATCTTCTCCTAATTAACACTAGACTCATTCTGGAAGAGGTTTTAAAATTATTTTAGGTGAAAAGATGCTGGATGGAGTAGAACGCAAACATCCCCAGCCCAGACACCCGCTTGTGTTTCAGGTCCCAGCGAGGCTTTCAGCAGACTCTGCAGCCTCGGTGGAGAATTACCAAGTGCCAATGCTTTCTTAAAAATCAACTTTACCATGATCTCCATAGCACTCCAGCGTGACGTTCCCCAGTACATCGCCATGCCTTGATTTATTACGTGTGTCATCGCTCGGACAATTTCTAAAGGAGGGGAAAGAAGAAGCATGAGAACTGCACAGAGGCCAATTTTTCAGCACCAAATCCTCCCAAAGCCACTTACAAGTGCCAAGTCCGCTGACAAGCCTGAGCAGCTTTGCGTTAAACACTACTTCTGCTGTGTTCTCTTGCTCGAGAGTGGATGAAAAAGCATTGACAGTGTGAATGTAAAGACATTTATCCTGCAGTTGTTTAAAAACTGCTTTTATCAACTGGCCATTGCCTGCCACCGCCTTATGATAATAACTCTTTTAAAATTTAACACAAGAGGGCAGCACAGCCGAAAAATAAAATGAAAGATAAATTAAATTTATTTTAAAATTTGTTTACTGAAAGCATATATCTGGTCCTGCTTCTTTTTACTAGGAATATTAGGATGCTGGGGATAAAGTTGCAAAACTGGATGATTGAACCCCGCTCCGCCAAGGACCCCGCCGCCCGTGGGAGGAGCAGGCGGCACCTCTGCAAAACCCGGCACAGCTCCTCAGCGCAGCAGTCCCACGGTCCTCATTTTGCTTTGGGGAAGATGGAAGCCTGCAAGGCTATACGCACCAGGGCAGGATCTTTAATTTCCATCCATCGGACCCCTGCTGAGCATCCCTATCTCCTTGTGGGGGGAAAAAAAGCCATCATAAACTTTAGTTCGCAAGAAAAGTAGAAAAAAAATTGTCTATCCCTCATGGTTGCCCAGGAGGTTACAGAGCCTGGTAGGATGCCTCGCTAATGCTATAAAGAAAATAGCCCCTGCTTACTGTTTGCAACTCATTTTTAAGGCTGATTTCTCCCTGGGAGCAGCCTGCTGGGTACGCAGCATCGCGGGGAGCCCAGGCAGCACCCGTCGCATCGCCACTGCAGAGGAGCGGGGTCCCCGGGACCGAGCGGGGTCCCCAGGGCACAGCAACCGTGACAGTATAAATAACTGCCCCGGCTGCAGTAATAAATTCATATTTCTTACTCCCTGCCCTTTGGAGCTGAGCAGCAGCTCCAGGGCACTGGCACTACGCTGGCCACTAACAGCACATCATTTAAACGGAGAAAAATGGGCTAAACTCGCTCTGAGAGGCAAAAGAAACTAGTACTTGGTCACCGCTCCCAGTGCCACACAAGGCACCTCGCCGTCAGTGGGAGGTCAGTGCGCTCTTCCCTTGGGACAGGGGCAAGGAGCCAGTGCTCTACACCTACACCATGAATTTCTGACCCATCAAACTACAGCCAGACGACTCTGGTCGGCCGCGGGGCTGCACGGAGAAGCCCTGCGAGCTTATGACATCCCTGCCGTTACTTGGGCAATGACTCTGGGCATCGCTGTCTCAAGATCAAGATGAGCTGCCTTTTATATCATGAGGATTCTCGTCCTATTTATGGAAAGGAAAAAAAAAAAAAAAGGAGCTTGGCAGAGGGGTGATTACACTGCCAATCTTGACGTTATTGTGAGATTTCTTCTGCAGGAGGCGACAAGCAGCTAAAGATGATGAAGTCTCCATTTATAACCTCGGAGGGCTGTACAAGAGACACTGTACCTCTTGCGCCCGGCTTCTGCCTTCCCGCTGAAAAGGGACATTTCCTCTCAAGGGAAACGTTGGCTTGAGAAGTTTTTTCCCTGGTGAAGAGTAGAATTCACATGACAGATATTACTTTCTTTTTTTTTTTTTTTCTTCTTCATTTTGGCCAAAGCCGCACTTTTCTCTATTTCCAAGCATTTTATTCTCGGGCATATACTAGTCCAACAAAATGCCCCATTATCAAGCAGCTACCCTGCTACCCACAGGCATGCTGTGTGCGATGGGCAGGGGTACAGCAATCCCTCTCTCCTCGGCAGCACCGGCTTCTCACTGGGTTTAGTTTTCTATTTTTGCCGCACTACCATTTAGGAATTCTGATAAGCATTTCATCATGTGCCTCTTACACATTTCAGTCCATGGTTGTTTTCATTTCTCCCACCTCTACTCCTTTCAAGAAAAACTGAAGTCAACTCAGAAAATATATATATATATATCTTCTTGTTTACCAGAAACTGCTCCCATGGGTATGGCGATGGGATGCTTTGTGAAGAGCACACGCCTGGATCGCTCGGTCTGCCAGCTGGATGGCACAAATGGCATCACTTAAGAAGGGGAGATTTTTTTTTTTTCAACACAAATGGATGTTTCAAAACCTGGAAAACAGCCTCCAGCAGCATAATAAGAATTGTGAAGTAACTTAAAGTTCCCTGATAGGAACCACATCACATTCCCTCCCTGCTTGCCAGGGCTGGGGGCTGGCTGTGCAGTGGGCACCCGGTCCCCCAGCACGGTGACAACGGGGAGGGTGTCTCACCAGGGGACCCCAGGGTCCCTCCGTCCCCACAGCCGGAGCTGCCCTCCTCATCTGCTGGAAAAGCTGCTTGGGACAGAAAAAAAAAAAAAAAAAAAAAAAAAAAAAAAAAAAAAAAAAAGCACCTGCTAGCGCAGTTGGGGGGATCAGATCTGCAGCCTGACTAACAAGGCATGAGACTCGCAGAAATTCAGGAGAGAAGCACGGACCCTTCCCACGGCCCATCTCCCCAGGTCCCCGTGCGGGGGGACGGCGGGATGGCAGAGCCCCCGGGCACCGGGGGCAGGGTTGTCCCCCCGGATGGCCGACCCCAGCGAGGGCAGCCCCCCATCCTGCCGGCCCCGGCAGGGGTGTGCAAAGAGCTTTGCGCGGGGTGCTCGTCTCCAGATGTTCCCTGAAGCTGATATTGCATTGCTTTTACAGTGAAAAGCTTTTTTTAGCTTGCTCCAAGACTTCTAAGAAAGGTAAACACATTGCTGGTTTTTAAGATTCAGCAAGCTTTGCCTGCCGCTTTGGGGACCGGAGTCACCTGCAATAAAGAAATCTGTATGAAATGCTCATCTCCCCTTATTCGCTCCCCGTTACCCACGCCTCCGAAGGCAGCCTGAGCGGGTCCCTGCCCAGCCTGGGGGAGCGGGGAGCGATTCTGCCCCGGCCGGGCTGGGCCAGGTGAGTTCGAAATGGCTGGTCCATCGCCCGCTGATGCCCGCAGACACGCACATCGCAGCAGACGGAGGGCCCCGAGCCGCAGCAGAGAAACCTCACCTGCCTGCGTGCGGCCAGCGAAGAAAACGAAATGAACATTCACGGCTTATCCTTGGATTTATTTGGCTGTACCTTGCCACGTACAACCACGCTGTTTGCTCGAGCGGGACCCTCGCACGTTAGCGTGAGCGGCACGAGCAGGGAACGTTTTAAGGTGACCTGCAGATCGCTCTCCATCAGAAGCGGCTATTTGGTCGTGGGAAAAGCATAGGCACGTAAGGAGATGGAGCGGGAATTGCATGTCTTGAGGAGGTAGCTCAGCACTTACTGTGCGTGCCAGATAGTGCAGAACCGACAGATGGTTCAACAGATGCTCTGGGATGGAAGTGGCTTAGTAGGTGAACCATAAAAAAAAAAGCATGAAGTACATAGAAAGAATCAACACCACACCATTCATAATAAAAACGTCCCTTTTTTCACCCTGCTCAAAATCTCACCGAGCACCACAGTTTATACCTTATTGCCAAGCTCCAGCGCTGCTAGCAGTATCTGCAGCATCTTAAAAGCTGCAAACGCCTGAGATCAGCTGTCTGCACAGGCGTGGGAAATACGCTCAGCGCTGCCTCATTAGACGACAACTGACTGAGCAGAGAGGTCATTTCTCCCTCCGGGATACAACATGTCGTCTTCCTCGACCTCATCAACTACCGCAAAAGCTGCACTGGTCCTAAGATCCCAGTCCAGTTCCCTGAACCCATAGCTGCTGGCGCTGGCCGGCCAGGGCAGCAGTAGTGCCATCCATCCAAGGCCCATGGCAGGTCACACGGCCCCGCGTGCGTGAAGAAAATAGGTGTCACAACCGCCAAAAGTCAAGCCGGGAGCTTCGAAGGGGCCTGTCAAGCTCCAGGTCTGTTTGATTTACATGTACTCATCTATGACAGCTTCTGCAGCCTGCGAGTCTTTCTTCTTGCTATTTTTTATTTAGCTGTGAAGCTAATCTTCTGCCACAGTGTGAATGGTTGTGTTAACTCCCATGGGAAAAGAGAAGGAATGGGAACTGGTGCCCATTAAATAGGGCACTAACCCCAAAACATATTGACAAAGGTTCCTGGAGAACTGGGCTATACCGCCACGTACCAAACACGCATATATGCTTACCAGCAATTGTGAAACGCAATTAAAGCGCACCGACAGTCACAGATCTCGCAAGTTCCTAAATCCATTCCCTGAATTTCCACCGGGACCGAGGGGCGGGCAGCTGCAGTGCCGAGGCTGAGCCCGACCCCGAGACTCGGCTGGTGCTGCTCCGGCGCTTGCGGCAGGGAACCCTAAATCTTGCCGGTTGTTTCTTGTTTCCGACCGCGCTTTGGATGGCACCCCTGGTTTTAGCGCCGGGGGAAGCACGTGCTAATGTGGGCAGCCCAGGGGATGGGGACGAGGATGGGGATGGCAGCAGCGGCACACTCCCCGCTCCGGAGCTGACCGCACCAGGGGTAGGGATAGACCGGTTTCATTTGACACGAAGAAGGCCTGCCTTAAATGCAAACACAAATTCCCTTTCTATGAAGGAATCAGGAAAAGGAAATAAAAAACCAAACAATGTTAAAGCCACTGCTGGGACGTAAAGGAAACTTCAATTTCCTTCCAAGAGATACAAATCCATTTCATTGAAGTGTAAATATATGGGGCTCCAGGATATTACAAATGAGTCATTTCATATTTAAGCTGCCACACCTGAATATTTAATAAAAAATTGTTTTTCATTTCCTACCATCATCGCTCTAAGCCTGTAAGCCAGGATCAGTCACATTAAAACCTTTAATTCAAGCTTCCACCAACCTTCCATGGGCGTATTATTGTCTGGCCGGTTGGCGAAGACGACGTCCACGTACTCCAGCTGCAGCCTCTGGAGAGAAGCCTTTAGCCCTGGAAACAGCAAAGCAGAGACAAGAACCTGCACGGTCAGAGTGAGGCAGGAGTGCGGCGGCACGGAGCTGGCAGGTACGAACCAGCACCGCATTAGGACTAAAATAGAGCTCGTTGTATCTACATACGTATGTATAATATATATATATACACACACACAACCACATAGCACATGAGAAGGATGCTGCATAGTGTTGTCGCATATCTATGCAGCCACATTAAGAAGAAAACACTGCTTTGGCCCCATGCAGAGTCCCCCTCTGCCATGAGAATTTGCTTTTATTTTTTAACTATGCTGAGGTTCGGGTTGGAACAGACCCCGGTTACCAAGCATGTCCGTGGCCAGCCTGTCAGGAGGCAGCTGCCAGGGACCGGCTTCAGCGCTCCACTTCTGTTCAGAGTTAATTTAATCTAAATTAAATCACAGAGCCTTTCTGTGCAAGCCCAGGGGCACGTCGCCTGGGTGCTGTCCCACCTCACCCTGCCCCAGGGGAGCCCTCCAGAAACGCGAGCCCAGGTGGGAGGCTGGCGGCCCTCGGTTAGATGTGTTATGGTGAGCAGATAAAGCACCACGAAGGGCTTTACCCTCTCTGCAGGGTAAGCAAGCTGTGCCCACCAACGCATCGCACAGGGCAGAGAGAGTTTTGCAGGGCAAGACGAGGCACAGTTCAGCAGCGACAGTCCAGGACTGGCCAGGCTTCAACAGCTTCTCTATGAGGATCTGGTGGGAGATGGCATCAAAAGCCTACATATATATATAATATGTGTGTGTGTGTGAGAGAGAGAGAGAGAAGAGGATTTCTAACACTTGTTTTCTATGAATCTTCCCAGGAACAAAATGTTTTTATGAATGTTCACGAAGAATGAGCCAAAATAGAGCAGTCTGAATATATTTGCTGAATTTGGGGATGAAAAAAATGGCCATTTTTTGCCAAATGTATTTATAGAAAATAGCTAACGTTGACCTTAACATTAGTTGCTATGTGTTCTGTGAAGTTATTTCAACTGCTGCCAGTATTTTTCTATCGTTTCATGAAGCAGCTCCACAAGAAATGGAAAATGGATGGGTTTGGACCGTCCATGACATGGCTGCAACTTCCCCCAGTGCCTCTGGGTCTAGTGCCACCAACGGCCGGGACACTACCTCATGGGAGGGGGGGGGTATTCAAATGAAAGTTCAATAACATGTTGCTAAAAAACTTTCTGCAGCATCATCTTAGTATGAAAGTCATATCCTAACGTAGCTGAATTCTGCAAATACTAAATAATGAGAACTTCCCAGGACGACCCCAGACATACGAGCTGGTTACTATGAGGCAAAACTGATCACGCTCCAGTGATGCTCCTTGTCACCAAGAAATAGCTCCTCTGAGATGGCAGATGACCAAACCTGCGTCCCAGGGAGGAAGCTGCCCTGCTCACCCAGTCTGCCGATGCCCACGTCCATCCCACCTCACCCTCTCGGGACAGCATTAGCCAGGCTGGGATGTGGGTGGCAGTGACATCCCAGGCAAGGGGTGGATGATACAAATACAGTAATAATATTTTCCATATAATTTATGTCCTAATGGATACAGAACAAATCCCGGTTGTTGAAAGCTGTGACAAATAGGCCATTGCAGATTCAGGTGACAAAACATGCAAATGGCCAAATGCAAGTTAAAGCTGCCATTTCTGGCAGGCAAACCCGATTTTCTGCAGACGGATGCTACCTTCTGATAAGCAAAGACCAAAGCGTACCTCCCGCTTATTCTGCAGCGTGAACTGTGAACAGGCTGGTCCCCGCCGCGCCATCAAACCACCGACACCACAGCACACGAGTAACGTAGATGAGCCTGAATTTTTCTTTTCTAATTTGTCTTGACAGCAAACATTAGCTTAACCAAACACCACTGTAAACGATTAGGACTTACCTCATAAATCAAAGGGGAGGCTAATTACGCCAGCATACCCGGCACAATAAAGAAAATCACTTTTCACTGCTGCAGCCATTGCAGCGTGTTGGTTTACGGAGGGTGCTGCTCCCCTGGGGCTTCAGCCCTGCGTTACGCAGGCTGGCATCGCTCAGAGCTGGCCCGGGGCTCCCCCCAGGACCTCGGCGTAGAGCATATCCCTTCCTACTAACCCAAAGAACACATTTTGCACATCCCTCCGTGGCAGCAGACAGAAGCGGGTCAAACAGCAACAAGAGGCAGGCGGTGCGAATTCCTCTGCGGAGGGGTGAAGCGCAGGTACCAAGCCTGATGCTGCCCCGAAGACTCCCCGGCCCCCGAGGAGCCAGACACCCCCAGTAAACTCCCTTCTGCGGCTTTACGCAGCTTTTCTCCGAACCCATGCTATTTTTACTCTGGATTTAGGCAGAAGACAGATCCAGGCCCCCATGCTGCTGCCTGCTTGTCTGGGATCCGCTCGTGATATGCACGGAGGGGGGGTTGTCAGCCCCAGGGTCCTCCTGGGGGGTTTTGGGGGTCTGCTCCAGCCCCCGTCAGGGGCCAGCCCAGGCTGGCACCTCTCACTGGGACAAGGTCGTGGCTGACACTGCTGATCCTTGATACGACAGAAATGTGTCTTTTTATGGGCCCTGCTCTGCGTCCTGCGTGTAAAATCCTGTGCAAGTTATAATTATGCCCATGGCCACTGCGCCTGGGTGCCTGACCCGGCACCCAACAGCCCTCCGGAAAGAGCCACATTGGGTGAAACACACTTCTCCGTATGGAAAAATGTACGTGCTCTCACTCCCTCTCCAACAACAGTGCATCCGAGAGGGCAAAAAAAGCAATCGGCAGGAAGGTGCGGAGCACGCGTTAGACCCAGCAGAGACCTGGGTGAATAAATCCCGCTGGATGAGTAAAGTAGCTCACGGCATCACTCGGCGGGATGCGGGACCGGGCGCAAGGAGCTGGGCGAGGGAACGCACAACGAAATTGAGCACCTGAGAAGAAACAGCGCCGAGAGCAACCCACAGCCCCCCCAGCCGGCTGCTGGGCGGATGGGACCTGGCACCTCTCCAGAGGCTATTTCTGCAGGCTGAGAGTGTGCCCCCCCCCCATCCTCATCCCTCCCTGCGCCACCGAGGGAGCCCACACAGTCACGGCCACGTCTGCCCACCGCCCCGGTCCCTCTGGGAAAGAACCTGGGGGGGTCAGCGGAGCAGCTCCAGACCCACCGAGCCTTCCTGCCTCCCGTCATCTCACGGCAGCTGGGATGGGGGCCGTTCTTGAGGACAACGGTGCCAAGCTGCCGGGAACCCGCACGAGGCAGCGAGCGACGAAAGCCCGGCACGGCAAACGCTGCTTGCCAACAGGTAAGCGGTAAATCTGCAAGCGACGCACACGCAGCCGGCCAAGGACGACACGCTTGCTTGGTATATCAAAAACCCAAAAGTTATCACTGCACAGAGGCATGGCAGAGAAAGCCTTTTGTGCGCAATGCGTTCGCTCACGCTTTTTGAGAAAAGCCGGAATAATCCTTCGGTGGGTTGGGGGCACTTCACAGCCAAGTTGGGCTGGCTGTGAGGAGCGGTGGGCGCCGGGGTCGAGCAGACCTGGCTCACGGGAGAGCCATCGCCCTGGGGTCCGGCTGGTTGCATCCCACCGGGGCACTCGGGCACGGCCAGACCCCCGCCCCGTGCGACACGTACCTTCAATGATGTGTTTTCTCGAAAGCCCTCTTTCTGTTTCAGCTCTGCAAAGGAAAAACGGGTACACGGCTGTTAGAGACCTGAGGTGCTAACAACTGGGGAGCGCTAATTTTATATTCTGGTTTAAGCGCCTAAAGTGTGAGTGACAGCTCACACGACAGAGAGGACCTGAACTTCGTTTGGGTTCCTGGTCTCAATGACAACAGCACCTGGGACAAGTAATGCCACTTAATTTAATGTGGCAACAGCCCTGCTGTGGGTTTTTCCTGAGTGTAGAGCTACAGTCTGACATTTCTAAGAGGAGGGGTGAGGACGCTGGCAGGGCAGCGGGGGCTGCTGGGGGCAGGCAGCGCTGGGATGGAGCCGTACCCCGGCCAACCGCCTGGTACGGAGGCTTCATTGACATCATCTGCGATTTCGGAGCAGGGCAGCCTTCACCCTGCTGGTTCCAGCTCCCGGAGCCGCAGGGATGCTCGGGGTGGGAGCGCACCCAGTGCGGCACCCCGGCCTCTGCTGGGGGCTGCCGCCTCTGCCGAGCTCCGGCTCCTTAAAAGACTCGGCAAAATGAGGAGAAAGAGAACGGCAGCAACAAACTGCCCCTCCAAGCTGCTGCTCATCTCCACCGGGTTGTACGGCTGCGAAAGGGAAAAGCACGCGGCGGCAAATGCCAGTGTGAGTAACTGTGAGACTTACTTTCCACCCCAGTACAGTTTCGTTGTTATGACCAGACTGGACCTCCTGCAAACAGAGTAGAAAAATTATTATTGTTAAAAAAAATTATACGTAACCAAGCAGGCTGCTGCTTATCGACACGCGGCAGAACTCCGGCTTCCCACGGCGGCGGCCGTGCCTGGTGTCGGAGCCCTGGGCTCAGAGCGGGTGTTCACACATCGCTATAATCCTTTTTACAACAGGCCACTTCTCCTCCCACACTCAGGTCTGCTGCAGGCGGGGAGTGACCAGAGGCTGGTGTCTGGAAACTGAAGCTAATTCAAGTGAATTGACCAAAAAGAAGACATATTTTTAATTATGGAGTAAGCAACCTCCAGAGCCCTTAACCAAGAGCTGCAGCGCTATTCCCTCCTGGTATCCAAGTCCAGTGCTTCTCGTTATCATGCAGCATTCCCAGAGTTATTAAAACTCCAAGAGCGATACATTCACTGAATTAATCTATAAATTTCCCATGTGATAGTAAATCAAAGATTTATCATTCACAAACTACTTTGCTGCATAACTGTACTTGCACAACACATAATTTCTCCAGCTTTTGCTAGGCTTAACTTTTTTTCTTCCCCAGTATCCAGGATATTTCTTACTGAATAATCATCCCCCTAACAGGGGATACTGATTTTGGAGTGAGCACCGCCAGAACCCATTCTCCAGTTGAAGGCTGAATATGACACACAGGGGAGGTCTTTACAGATTATGTAAATGCTCTTAAAACTACACAACATATGCTAATGTGCATCATTTAAATTAGGTATCATCTCCTACCAGGCTACCCAAGATGAAGGCCCATTACAGCTTTGCATTCTTAATACACAGCCTCATATACACAGATAAGGATGCCGATGCACACATCGTCTGTCTTGGTACACCGCGCGTAGCAACGACGATGGATGTGCTCAGAAGTCGCATTAACTCTGCCCTGCACAGAGACGACGGTCTCATGCGACGGTCGAGGCAGGACCGCAGGCTCCCCCAAAAAAACCAGGAGAGCATTTTTATTTGGCACTCGAAAGCTCCAGCTGCCGCGGGAGCCCCGGCTGCCTGCTCCGCGTGTGACCATCGCACACGCATGACCATCGCACACGTGAGCTCCCAGCACCGCCTGGAAACAGCAGCACCGGCTCCTGGGCCAGCATCACCTAACACGCATCGTTTTGAAAAAAAACAGAAGTATTCTGCTATGCCCGGGGGTCCCGCTCTTTTGCGGGTGGCAGGGAGCCCCGTCCGGCGGTACAGTACCTCCAGCCCTTCTTCTTCAGGATGTTCCCCAGGATGACTTCAGCCCTGCGCAAGAGAGAGAGCCCCGCGTGAGGGGGGGCAGGAGGATGCTGGATGCCGGGTACCCCCTCACAGCTGCCATCCACCCCGGCTTCCCCGGACAGGGCCACCCAGATGCCAGCCCTCTCGGCCGTGCAGCTCTCCCCTCCACGGGGGACGGTGACCCAGCACCGGCTGCCATGGGGTGGGCAGACGTCCCCGTCACAGGGCACGGTCCCCCCCAAAGCATCTTGTCCACCCGCTCCCACAGGGACAGCCCTCCAGACCCGTGCCCTACGTCTGCTTGAACCTGCTCTGGGGAGGCAGAGCCACTTGGTCCCCGTCGACCTTTTACACTAAATACAAAGCTGTATAAATCAGCCCAAGTCAAATATATTATGGATGGATATTTCCCCCCCTCCCCCCCAATTCCACAGTGACACTAAGAGCATTAGCTCTGCTGCAGCCAGAGCGGTTCCCCGCGCCGGGATCTGCGCCTGGGAGCTGTCACTGGCACAGGCCATTCGTCACCGTTATGATGACTTTTCATTTATTCAGGAATGACTTCTCATTTATTCAGGACATTTCTCTCCCTGTGCCAACAGCAAGCAGCACGAGTGATACATTTCACTCTTCAGCTGGGTACAAGAGCTTTTGGTTTAATATTTTTTTTTTTTTTTTTTTTGTCTTAAAGAGTGCTCCAAATATAAAGGTTTTTCTGTCCCCCCTCAGGGAGCAGGGGGCTTCCCCAGCACCACCAGAGCCCTGTCCATCACGAGCGACTGTGACACAGGGAGGAGCAGAGCCAGGCGGAGGGACCCCAGGGAAGCGGAGGGGGATGCCGGGCACTCACTTGCCGGCCGCGTACACCTCGGCCGTGTCGAACAGGTTGACGCCGCTCTCGTAGGCGATGGTCATCAGCTGCTCAGCCACCTCGGGGAAGCAGAGACGGAGAGGTGAGGGGTGGCAGATGGCATCCCGAGCGGCCGGCGGCTCGTCCCACACCGGGAAAAGCCCTTGAAGACTCAGCAGTGCCGGGAGGGGTGTTAGCATCCCCTGCCTGGGGGGGAGACCCTTCGGCAGGGCACCCAGGGGTTCGTGCGCTGGCCCGGGAAGCACCAAAACACGGATTTACATCAATTTCCCTTTAACTCATCCTGGGAGGAATTCATCTCTTCTCATAGGAACTTTCTAATGGGAAAGCGGCCAAGAATTTAATAGGGTTATAGAAGATATTCTGCGCATCTGTAGGGTTTAATACAGAAAGGGTATTTCCATGGCAAGAGTTTGATTTTTTTTTTTTTTTGGCTACCCAACAGGCCGTCCTGCAGTTCTCCAGACAACTTCATGGGGTATTTAAACAGCTGAAGGTCATTTCATGTGATCCCCATCAGAGTCCCACTGCTCCCTGGGGGGATTCTGCACCCCGAGGGGGCTGGCAGCTACCCACGCACGGCCAACGTCCTTAGGGTGGGCATCCCTCAAGGACGGGGCTGCGTTTCAGTCCCTTTTCTCCATGCATGAACACTTTGCATTGACTTATTCTAAGCAAGGAGGGCCAGAGAGCCAGGGAGCAAATTTATAATCAAACCAAGTCATCTCGCTTCAGCCTGCGACGCCGAGAAACAGGAAGGAACTCGGTGATCCACCGTCAGCAGAAGAAATACCACCGAAGATCAAGTGACTTAAAGAGCAAAAAAACCCTTTGAGTTCAGACTCCTGAGCTGTTTTCCTTCTGCCAAAGTTATTTTGGGCTTTCTCTCACATACTAGAGGGAAGGCAGCTGGGAGGTTGCATCTCCTTTTGATGGATCTGCAGCGTACCTGAGACGGAGGGAAACCCACGTGCTGCCCAGCACTCGGGAGGATTATTAACTGAGATTAAAAGCCATCTGGTATAGGCAAGAGTGCGTAGGAAACCCAAGCTCATTTTCATTTGTTTCATCTTATTATGTAAAAAATAAATCATCAGGCAGCTCCTTGTAAGCCAAGCCCCTGCCTGTATTTATGACTGTTGCTGGTTACATACATGATGCAAAAATAGTTTCCAAGTTCTGCTCCAGGAACAGGGACACTACCAAGGTAAGGAGGAAATATCACTCCAAACAGGGTGGAAAAGAAGATCACTTTAAGGGGTAGGTGGGGTTTTTATTAAAGCTGATATCTGGAAATGTCAGATCCATTAAGGTTATTTTGTAGAAGCAGCGCAAGCTTTGTATTGCTTTGCATAGTAACTCTCTGGCATTGCCTCCAACAGACATGGGCTCCTCTGATTTCGGTAGCCATGGTTTCATTTAAAAATATCTCATATTGGTTTTTACTTCATTGCATTACGCTTACACCAAGCATTACTTACCTCATCTGAGATTTGACCTCCAAAAGTGACCCATGTCCCTAGAAAGAACAAAATAAGCCGTTACTATGAGAGGTTTTTGCCGACAAAAATTTCGTGCTACCGAAATTCAGGCTCCTTGGTATTAAATAGGTTTAAAATGGGGTTAACTGGCTCAGAGGCTGCCGTGAGAGCTCCTGCAGCAGGGCAGGCACCCGAGACCCCTCTCCTGGGGGGGATGACAGCGGGGATGGGTGTGCAGACCCAGACTGGCACAAGGAAGCACCAGTAAGATGCTGAGCTGCCAAAATACACAGTTTTATTGAAATATGAAGCTCTTTGCAAAATTGATTTCGTTTTCCAAAGCTTCAATTTGACAAATTGGAAGAAATTTACGATGCTGCCGAAACATGTCATTTGGGGAATGAAACTCTTCCTAAATTTGTGCTTCAGCATTTAGCATCATACAAGTCAAAATTAGAAAAAAGAAAAAAAAAAAAAAGTATTTCTATTGACATGAAGTATTTAAAACCCAAAGTGACTTTTCTCCAGGACCTTTTCCATAAAGCCAAGGTCTGACAGCAGCGCAGCTGATGAGCAGCGCTTTCACTAGCTGGCTCAAGAAGTAGCTGCAGTTTAGACTCGGTTGCAGACTCTGGTCTACTATTAGGAAAAACTTAGGGCATTAGTTCTCTATGACCACTGCCTTAAAAAAAAAAAAAAAGTATATCCTGTGGTGGAAACAGCATGTGGATTTCATTGGATATTCTTAAGCTATAGGAATATTATTTCCTATATATATTTTATATGTGTGTGTATATATATATATATAAGGAATATATATTTCCTAAGCCACTGGAAGCAAGAGAGGGCAGTGAGCTGGGGAAGCGCCAGGCCCCGTATGGGACACTGGTCAGACAGCACGTACTCCCCCTGGCAGACATCGCTCCTGCCCTACTTCTCTGACCTGAGAGAACACCCCACGGAAAGCCATGCCGAGACACAGGGGAGGAGGCTGTGACGTTACCTGTGCCTTCTGCCCGCTTGTCACGACGCCACTTTGATCTACGGCACAACTTCTCCCCGCGCTTTTCAAGACCTGCGCGCCAGCTACGTATAAAACTACGTGTTACTCATTGAATGGATGGGTCGAAGCTCACGTGGCTCACGCAAAAACTCTCCAGAATTTAAAATTCTGCCCTATATCGTCCCTCCGTAAGGAGGGCAGAGGGGTTCAGGCCCCGAGCTGGAAAATTCAGTGCAATTTGGGCAAGACAGAGGAGAGACTGCACTGCCGGGGAGGGGCCGAGCTCTGATGCTGCTAAGGGGGAAAAATTAAACACTCCCTGCCTGCTGGCACTTGCCAAGGGCCTGGTGCAAGAGATACGCAAGTGCTCCCACACCTTCATTAAAAATGTATTGGTTAGCTCATTGCTCACAGCGAGCGTGGAAGATGAACCTTGAGCAGGAGTCAGAAAGCGAGGAGCGTGCCTGCTGCTAACGCTTCAGCTGCTTTGATCAGTCCCTGGTTAGAAACAAAACAAGGAGAGTCGGCTCCATCAGGAGGATCTTGCTCGCTTTCTCTCAGAAAAGGTCAACCTGAATTTATTTTATACATAGGTTCCTCTGAGTACAAAAAAAAGTTATTTTTAAAGATGCGTGTTTATGGTGTATTTAACCTGAAACTCTTGATTTCCCGCAGAACCAAGTTTTCACAGATCGGAAAGGCGTAACACGGCTAGGGCTACCAAAATAAAAAAGAATGAGCAAAGAGCACGTATATTTCTAACTAGTTTTGCATTTACTTCTGCTCTCTCTGAGGGCAATAATCGGGCAACAGCATCACCCGTGGAGCCCAGAGCTGCCCCTGCTACGCCTTACTGGTTATAGACCTCAGGAAAGGTATTTGCTCTTACTGTTGAAGTAAAACACTCAGGTCCCGCACAATTAAGATAAAAAGGGAAAATACGTTTCAGTTTATCATTAAGCTTCTTTAAACAGATGAAAAAAAAAAATCCAAACGAAGCCTGATTTCCATGTTAAAGCTTCAGAAGTGTTATTTTTATAGGAATACATTAAAATGCATTTCTACTGAAAAATGGGTTGAGACTGTTTATCCCAAAGTGATTTTTTTTTTTTTTTGCTTAAGTATGCATACAGGTCCCCAGCACAGGTGAGAAGAAAAGGAATTACTTATACACCCTGTGGAACACCCACCCTCTCTCAAATTTACATGACTACGACCCGACGACACAAACCATGTCCCACCGAGCTGCAGAGCGTAACGGAGAGGCAAAATGCTCGAGTGTTTGGGCACACGGAGAGCAGCCAGAGAGCTGGCAATGGCTCACGTAAGAATACCGAGCACTTTATCTCCTTAAATATCAGTAGTAAATACACGCAATACTGGGTACACCTGCCCTGGGTCTCCCTGCCATGCTCCCAGACCCCCGCGGGGGGCGGGATGTGAGGGGCCTGGGACCCTGAAGAGTGAGCATCATCAGGACAACATTGGTGGGGAATCCTTGGGGTATTTTTTTTCCTTGATAATTGCGAAAAAAAAAAAAAAAAAGCAGGGAGGTGAGTTTTCGCTCGGCAAGGTGACCTCTAAAGCATCAGAGGCGCTCGGGAAAGCGAGATGCTCTGCTACGGTCCCAGCCAGAGCCGGGAGCAGGGAAGGCAGCACGGGAATCCCCCTGCCATGACCCCTCCCGGGCGGTCGGTGTCGGTGGGCAGCTGCACCCAAAGCAGCCGGGGGCTGCGGCACAGCACGGCGCCTGCTGCTCAACTCCGATGAAAATAAAAATAATTTAAAAAAAAAAAAAAATCACTCCAGAAAGCACAAGGTGCACTTGGCATTTCAAACAACGACTGAGGATGATTCACAACCTCAGCCAACGGGAGTATTTTGGAAGAAAAATATACTAGAGAAAGAGATATTTTTTTAGATCATTACTTTTTCCCCTTACCAAGTCACTCTCTTTCACTTGTCTATCCCAATTCACTGCTCAGAAACGCATGCCCCCCATGACCCAGCGTGGCAGTGGCAGACAGACCTCCCTCTCCTGTCCCTTGCCCATTGCGTTGTTCCCTTGCATCGCAAAGCAATTCCCCAAGTGGATATCCTCACCTTCAACAGAGGAATTTCTGTATGAAAACTGGATTTGGCTCCATTTCCATCGCACACCGGAGCCTAGCAAGGTGTGATTATTAGTGGGTTATTCACTGATGCAAAATTCACCACTTGATAATGTCATTGCCAGCAGATGTGTCACCTCTGCAGGGGGGAAGGAAAAAAAAAAAAAAAAAAAAAAGGCGTTCCCGGCTGGAAGCCAAAGCTTCACCTCCTGCCAGTACAATTTTATCCCTGGCTTGCTGCTGGCGATGCCACATGGAGATCTGGCACGTGGGTCTGGTCTGGCACTCGAGCAACCAGCAAATGCTCAGCTCTGCACGCCGCGAGCGCCTGGGTGCAAACTGGAGCCCTTTGCTGCCACCCTGGGCCGGCTGACATTTGGGGCTGGGTTTGCAAAAGCTTTGCCCCGGAGCAAAGCACCAAGGGGCGACGGCAGCAGCCGAGCCTTTCCCGCTCAGAAAACGTTTGGTTTTGTACCCGCTTGCGAGCGCAGGGTATCCCGCCGGCGGCTGCGGGAACCGCTGGTTTGGGAAGGTTTCTTCTGTGCTTTTGTACATTGAATTGGATTTGGGGGTTTGGGATGGCTGGTTTCATCCTGCTGCTCGTTTCCTTGGAGTCGGGGCTAATCACCTTGTTGGAGGTTGTCTCAACATTTTCTAAAAATCAACAGGCTGCCTCCGCAGGCAGAACTCGCTCCGAATTAACTACAAGAAAAACGTGACCTTGTTTTTCCCCCTGCATCGCAACCACATTTCCGAGCCGGCGCCACAGAAAGGACCTCACGCCCGTGCCTCTGCCCAGGGTTAGACTATTAAGAAAGATTCCCCAACTAAAGCCTCGCCTGGCTTTAACTTGCTCAGAGGAGGAGGTGAAAGCCCAGCCCGGCCAGGAGCCAGCGGGGCTCGGCACCGGGATGCTGCAGGACCCTTCCCCAACGTCTTCGTTTGTGAAACACGCCGCTGACACGTCTGACCTCGTACGCTCGCTCAACACTTCTCGCGCTGCAGGCAGCGCCCAGCAAATGAATTAATTAGAGAGCGGGAGCTGGGAGAAGCGGGACGTAATTAAAGGGTGCGCATTGCCTCAGCGCTGCCTGCCTTTGATTCCTGTCCCGCTTCGTATTTTCCTCCACTTACTTTTCCCTACTACAGGATGAAGCACACTTCCACCTTGCTGAGATTTTGGAAGGCTTTTAAGGAAGATTGCTGAGCCTTCAAAAACTTTAGTAAACCTTAGATTAGATTTTCATGCTGCAGAGAATTTAAGGAAACACATTTATCTCTTCGGGAACTGCGAAAGAGAAGCTATTTAGAAAAGTGATGTAAGCCGGCACTCGAAGCAGACACCCGACGGACCTGCGCTGGGGGGGGAGGACGAGCTGTGCTGCAGAAGAAATACCTGTACGTTCAGGAGAAGGTGGCAAGTGAATTTCGGGCTCTCCAGTTCTCCTCTCCCCTACGCCTCCAGGCACGGCAAGGGCTGTAGGGCTCGCTGCTTCTGGAACAGGCTGGTGTCTGGCTCTAAGCTGGTGCCCGGCAGCTCTCCCCCAGCCCTGTCCTTGCCCCCTCCTCAGCCCCCACTTATCCCGTGCAGCTGCACTCACAAAGGCTCAATATATTTAGATGTTGCTGCAGTCCCACATGCTTGAAATGAAAGAAAAGCTCCGCAAGACGTTTCTTCCTGCTGCTATTTCCTTCCCATCGCTTTTCTCCACCACGACATTAGCTCTTGGTGAAACTGTAAGGATGATAAATAAAATCTCTGCACGGATAAGACGACAACTCCTTTCAAAGCCTGGATCTATTTTAACCAGAAGAGCTCTTCTTGGCGGAATAGGCCTTATTTGTATGACTTGTGATGGAGGGTGACTTTCACATTTCACTCTATTTTAAAAATCAAATTTCAAAGCGTGTTGGAAAAAATGAGCTAACCTCTCGGGCACCTGCCCTGTGAACACAACCGGTACCAGCTGGGGATGGAACGGGGAGCTGGAGGGGGATGCCCGTAGCCACAGCAGGCACCAAACGCAGGCAGAGTCCAGGTCCTTGCCCGCTCCTGCCTTCACCCACTCACCCCTGCGGCAGCAGCACAGGAGCCCAGCACACCCAGCCGCTTTCCTAAAGACATGCCGGTGCCTCCACCTCCCTGTGCCAGCACCTCTGACCCCCGGGGGAGAAAGAAACCCCCTCTAATGGAGGGCTGGAGGGGCCCCGGCAGAGCCGAGCATCCATCCCTGGGGGGTCTCTGAGCATCCCCGGAGCCTTCACGCTCCTGGTGCCCCAGCCTTGCACCACGGGAAGGTGCTCGCAGCGAGAAAAACAGCCTCTCCCTTTCTACAGCATTTGGGTGGTCTTTTTTTTTTTTTATATATATATACACACGTATATATGTACTTTTAAGCATTCTTCACATGAGTGGTTCAGGGGCCATCAAAGAAATTACTCGCATGAGTAAAGCCATCAGGAGATGTCCAGTCCATCGCACATGCTCTTACCTGGCAGCTGAAGGCCAGCAGCACCGTACTAAACCCTGCAGGGCCAGCATCTATGTGCCGCAGTGCTTATAGATGCTCTTTTTGATAAAATATTGATAAGGTAAAATATTGATAAGATATTCTTTAGTTTTCAGATCAGCATGGAACAGAAATAACAAGGTACACACACCAGATAAAATAAAAATCTGCCCACAGCCCAGGCAGACTGCCATCCCCCAAGATGGGAGCTCCGACACTTAACGCTCTTGGGGGCACTCACGGACATCTCAGATGCGGTCTCTGCGGGCTGTGCCTCCCAGGGATTGGGTCCTATTAGAAGGATTTTATTCCGTAAACCCTCGTACAGTTCCACTCGAGCGCTAAGGGTGGAAAAGCATCGCCTCGTGCGGTGGGCAAGCGCCTCGGCTGATGCACAGGGCAGTTATTAACACACGTAAGGGCTTCTGCCACGAGCCATCGGCAAGACTGAGCGCAGGCTGGGGCTCTGAGAACACACTTTTTTAACCAAAATACCCGAGCAGCTACCGCTACCCCAGGGCTACGGGCAGTGCAGGAACTGCGGCAGCGGCAGAGTTTACTCACCCAGCCCGAGGCATGAGACTCTCAGTCCAGATTTTCCAAGGTTTCTAGAAGGAAAAGAAAATAATTAGGAAAAAATTGTTAAGCCCTCAAGGGACACACAACTTAAGCCCACAGAAAACCAGTGGCTGGAGAAGGCGAGACCCTGCTTTTGTCCAAATCGTCTGTTTTCCTCCAAAAAGGGGCAGACTCTCCCTCAGCTGGGATGCCGGCTGCCCGGTTTGGAGAAGGGTGGATGCCCTGCCATCATCCTTTCCCTCACCAGGCTGTGAGAGAAGCTCTGAGCACTTATGGGGCTGGGAATAAACCCAGATACATCTGAATGTATCTCACATCTGATGTCGCTTGGGGTCCCGTGAATAAGGCGTGCACGTTCCCTTCACTTTCATCGTTGTTTGGCATTCATTGTATTAACACCCATCAAAGTATTCGCCTTATTCAGCTTCACTTTTTTTTTTTTTTTTTCTTTTAATTCACCCTCATACTTGTCTAAACGGTGACATCCATCACAGCAGACCCCCGGTCTGGTTACCACTGATTCTCCCAAGCTCGTGGATTCCCCCTGAACAAAACACCCCACGATTTCCCAGCCGGGGGGGAAGCAGCGCCCCGATCCCTAACACCAGCTGCTTTTCAACATCAGCAAGATAAAGCTATTACCCTTCTCCCCACCTCCCAGAGCCAGGCTGGAGACAAGATAATTAGCCCTGAGGCCATGAAATGTGCCATACATTAAACCCCTACCCTAACTTAAACCTACCGCTGCAGTACAAAATATCCTTTTAATTATACCCTCCTGCTTTAACCTTTACGTTACAGCTGGATCTGTGCAATTTTTTTGCCAGATCAAGGTATAATTTGGGGACCATCTATCTACCTTCCACTGCAGAGTGCCGCAAACAATCGCTGCACTTTTTGCTGCTCCTGATCAATTATTTAAAAAAAGAAAAAAAAAAAAAAAAAAGCCCTGCTCACTCATGGTGAAAGGGGTTGACAAAACACCTGACACTAGCGCAGGTCGTGCCCTGCTCTTTCAGCTCTTTCTCTTTTTACACGCTTGATTTTGTGGCCATTTCAGGTATTCACTCATACGGCACAATTTCCCGTGTGGGAGAGCAGGAGGTCAGGAGAGCCAGCCCGACTCCAGCAGGCAGCCCTCCCGTCCCTCCCCAGGGTCCCCCAACACCACTGCTGCACCCAAAATTTAGCGCTGCCAAAAGGAATTTAAAATCTGAGGAGAGACAGGAATTTGTCCTCAAGTAGCTAATTGAAAAGCTGGAACTGCATTTCCAGGACCACAGGCCCCCCGGGGCTCACAGCACGGTCGGGGCAGGCACTGCCCTGTTTTTTTTTTTTTTTTTCTTTTTTTATTTTTTTTTTTTTTTTTTTTTTTGAGTGAAAGCACAGCTGGACCCCTGCATAACGAAACCCATCAATGCACAGAATAGCACAAACGATGCCAGTTCTCCCCTGCTCACCAGCACAAAGCATAACCCTCAAAAAGTTCAAAGGCAAATCTCCAGCAGCTGCCTGCATGCTCCAGGGAGAGCTGCAACACTTCTGGCAGGAAAGAGGAGCCCGGGCTCACGGGATTGGGATTTCCATGTTACTTCTGGAAACAGCCCACCCGCTGCATACTGCTCTTTGGAGAAGTCAAGTGCTACCCTGCATTTCCAAACAGTTTACGCTTATTTTGTAGAAGAGGTTTTTTTAAGTCCTATTTCTCAGGGAGCTGTTCTTTGCCTTTCAAATTACGGTTCTGTCTTTGCGCAGGCACACGGCTGCGAGGGCACAGCTTGGCCCTGGAGCTGTACCCCTCTCTCTACATAGATATAAATATATATACACACACAAGTACACTATATATATATATATGTACATACATACCCTTTATATATATGCATATACAAACGCATACGTATATACACATCAACATACAGTGTGAGTGAAACCCTGTGGTGTTCGCATGCATTTACAGGGCACACCGCTCCCCCCAGCAGCGGGTTCTGTCGCAGGGTCTCAGCCCCGGTACTGCCTGGCTGTCCTGTCCTCCTTCCCCGCAGGTGCCCTGTCCCCCCCCACGCCACAGAGCCACATCGGGGCTCGTCCCTCTGCACGCTGAGGACCTGGGGAGTAAAGCACACACACACGGGAACCAGGCTTTGCTCCAGAAAGTGATAACCAGCTCTTCGCAGAGTCTGGTCCGCTAACGCATCTGGACAGAAATACCGTGTTTGAATTTCCAAAGCTGTCTTTGCCATTTACTTAGCGTACATGTGACCTAGGTACTTGGAAAATTGTATGTCTATAGTCAAGAGCCAACACTGAAAAGGCCAAGCCTTTGCAGCGCAAGATCCCTCTTGCAAAACGAGCCCAGAAGCTGCTGGGGAGGAGGTTACCTGGACCCGCCGTCCAGCCTGGAGAGCATCGCCAGGTCACAGCCCCCAGCTACTCCCATGGTTTCCAGCCTTCCATCTGCCTGCGAGCGCTTCGCTCAGCTGTGTGGTCTCATTAACGGGCGGGCAGCCTGAAAGCAGAGCGGCCGCACCGACGCACGGAGTCACAAAACCAGCTAAAAACCTGGCCCGCTGGGGATGGCTCCCCTCCCAGTGCGGACCTCATGCTGCTTAAAAGCACGCGGCCACCGACTTGATTACTGGTCCTACAGCAGAGCAGTAATTTGTCTG
The DNA here is from genome assembly GCA_027564655.1 of Leptodon cayanensis. Classification (NCBI taxonomy): domain Eukaryota; kingdom Metazoa; phylum Chordata; class Aves; order Accipitriformes; family Accipitridae; genus Leptodon; species Leptodon cayanensis. The sequence continues at coordinate 41,498,876 of JANXJC010000088.1, forward strand.
AAAGAGCAACAGTTCTTGAGACCTGGTTCTCTTCTACCCCCTAAAAACTAAAACAACCACTAAAAAAATGCCAAAACCGCCAAGCAAAAATATATATATGTATACATTTACATCTGTTTTGCAGCTTCCAGGTATGTGCAGATATATTACACACACACACACATATATATATACAGACACACATGCCCAGAAGCTGCAAAATTGCCGAGTAAAATCAACGGCCAGTTTCTAAGTAACCAGACAGTAAAAGCCCTTTGCGCTTCCCTCGCACCGATTCCCCAAGTCGGAGACGATTAACCAGCTCAGTCCCCAGAGCTGAACTGGCAGCAGCCCATGCGAACTGCTGAGGACGGCCGCACTGGGAGCACTGGCCGGGATAGCCATTGGGATGGCCAGGCGAGCAAACCCCGACTCCGATGAAGCCCAAGGCGCTGAGTCGGCATTGGCTGCTCTGGCCGTGCACGGGCTGAGCATCCTCCCCGGGCAAAGCTGCGGGAGCCCCCGTGCCCGTGGGTACCGGGGCAGAGCACTGCTGAAGGGCTGCAGTTCCCTTCCAGAGGGAAGCCCCCCCGCGCGCAGGGCTCCGGAGGGACGGCACGGGATGGGGGGGATCAGCTGGGAAAGAGGGGGGAGTTTCTGCCGTTGCCCTCCTGAGCAGTGACAGACAGCTCAGGGTTTTTCTGGGCCGGTAGCGGAACATCTCAGCAACGTTTTCAAGGCCAGAAATAGTCTTTATATACAAAATAATTGCACAAATTGGCACTCGGCTATTGCCCAGGTGACTTTCGCGTGCTTTCCCCGGGGGATGCTGAAGCACCCAGCCAGTGCTGGTACAGAGGCCGTTGTCCCCACAACCCGAGACCCATCCCAGCCGCTGCCCCGCTCAGGCTGGACCCAGCGAGGGTCTCTGCATGCACCCAGGGGTTCACTGCACGGGACACGGTGGCTGGGCAAAGCCACGTCCCACCGGCAGCGCTTGGCTGCAGGAGGAAAGGGGAAGACATGCATGGTTTTCTTAGGAATTGTCAGTCGGCGCATCGGCACTTGCTACTGCCAGGCGGGAAGGACATGGGGGTCCCCCCCGGACAGCCACCAGCATCCGCAGCGGTGGTACCCGACAGCCCACTTGCGTGGCAGCCAGCGCCAGCCGTGCTCTTCGCTGCCATTAAACAAAGTCCTGAGCGTGCCGTTCCATCTCCGAGCCCCGACCCTGCCTGCCTGCCTCCCAGATACCTGGCACCACCACCACTCCTGGGGGTTTATGCTGATGTTGTTTAATCACTCTTTCAGGAGGAAAAAGGAAAAAAAAAAAAAAAAGCTCTTTTCAAATTGGAAGGCAGCGCTGCTGAGCTATGAAGTAGCCATTTAAAAGGATGTTGCAGGAGCCTCAGGTCTCTCAGGATTGCTTTGCCTAACCTAGAAGCAGCTGATTAAAAATGAGCTCTCTTATACATACCTTTTTTTTTTTTTTTTCATTAGCACAGCTATCTCGCTTCTCCTCTCGCTGACATTCAGCTTCCCTTGCACTTTGCAGAACCGGAGCAATTGCACCGCTCCCCACAAATGGCTGCCCAACCCCACCGCGCGCAGAGAAGCGCCAAGAGTTTTATCCAAAAGCAGCTTCGTTTTCTTTATCCCAAACTTGCACCACGACCAAGGCCTGAAGCTATTCAACGCCTCACCCGGAATTCTTTTAAAACCAAAGCCTGAAGCCAAACACTCCCGTGCCAAAGTGCTGCCCAAGCCCCGGCTACGGCAGAGCAGAGCCAAAGGCAGGCGAGCCCGGGCGCTGGAAAAGTCTCCCGAGGGGATGGGATGGGGAAAGGTGCACGGGAACGGGGACAGCCCCCGCTGCATGAAGGACAGGGTTTTGTGGTGGGGGCATCAGGTAGGAGCCACACAAACCTCACTGAAAGCACCTGGGTCACCGAATCCTTTAATAAAGGACATTTATAGCCACACTCAAGACATCAAAACCCATAGGCTGCTAACTGACTTTGTGAAGGGAAAGGACACACCACACTGTTTCTGCTGTTTGTAACTCTAAGATGTGTTTTAAGTTTAACTTTAAACCTTCCCCGTTCCCTTCTCCAGGGAGCAGGCAAGCATACCACGGCATTATTGCCCCATCCCAGCGCCAGGGACCAAACAGGGCAGGGGACGGCAAAAGACGTGGGGACGCAAAGCCCCCGGGAGCCCAGCCTTGCACACCGCTTCAACATAACTCTTCTTTCCTAGCCTAAACCAAAGGTGACGTTTTCCCTGCGCAGCCGGGAGCTGGAGCGAACGCAGCCATCCCCGCAGCACCGGCGGCTTCGCCAGATTGCGCTGGGTTAGCGAGCGCAGGAGAGGAACGCCTGATTCATTGAAAACACAGCTCGCCACTCGGGGGGGGGGTGTTAAAAATACACCGACGTACCGAAACAGCGCGCAGGCAGGGACGACATTTCCCTTGACTAGGCTTTTCCAAGCAGAGGGCACGTCCGTCTCCCGAGGAAGCACCGGTTCTCGGCGGCGCTGGGCCGCTCCGAGATGCCGGCATCCACGGCAGGACCCGCGTAGCGCCAGCCTCCCGGAGCGGTGGCTGCTGCCAGACGCCAGCCAACACGACACAAACCAGAGGACAGCGTGTGCTAACGGCCCCGGCAGGAAAAAGGCTGGGAAGGAGGCATTCGGCCAGCAGCCGCCGGGGCCGGGAGCCCGCAGCCGGCAGGGAATGGCACCTTCCCGCGGGGAAAGGGCGACTCCAGCAGCGAGACCCAAAGAGGCAGCCCAGCCACAGGGCCCGTTACCAATCCCCTGCCATTTAGCAGGTCTTCACCATAGAAGATCAAGTTCTCATTTTTTTCATGCGAGTGGAGAGAGCTGCACGTACGCCACATCTGCGCCTGCTCCTTCCTCATCCTCCTTCATCATCCTCAGGCTCAGAGCCACAGTCCCCAATGTTGTAGGGATTTTGCCCGGGATGAGCTTGGGTTTTTTTTGCCTGGTGGTGCGGCAGACAGCACCGCAGCTGAGCGGGCATCAGGTCCCCAGGTGAAGGGTTATTTCGGCAGCACAGAGACCTGGAAAAATCTTTCCTCAACTGCTTGCGCCTCTTCCCAGCCTGCAGCAAAGAGCAGAGCCTCTGCCTGGGCAGCAGTTACTGGGTCCCTGTGACTCAAGGGCACAAAAGCGCTCTCAGATTCGCTTTGGTGACTAATTCCCATCCATCTCCCTTGTTTCCAGCAGACGCACCACTCCTTATCGGCAGCTCCAGCCCCGGCTGGAGGCTGGGGACCGAGCGTGGCTCCCTGCGTCCCACCACAGCGGCTCATTTATAAATGGAGAGAAAAACACAACCAAAACCCCCTCATAAAGCTTAGTTTTTAAACGTGGAAGAAATTCTACCCAGAAAAGATACTTTGGTTCTGGACCTGCTGTGATGCTGAATAAGCCCAAGTTAATTATTTTGCTAGAACAAGCAGCTAAATGAGTCGGGTGCTCACGGGCTGACACCGGTCCATGCAGGGACGTGGAGACCAGCCACCACGAGCACAGGCTGGATCCAGCCCTGCGTACACTCTCAGGGCTGAAAAAGCCTTCAGTTCCCCAAAGCCAGGAGGGAAAAAAAAAAAAAAAAAAAGCATTTTGCTTGTTACACACTTTGCTGTGAGCAAAGTTACAGGCAAAACCAAGGAAAATGTTAGAGAGAGAGATGTATCAGATTTGAAAGATGGGTAAGAAGAGCTTGTTATGTGTCTGAGGAACCAGGACTTGACATGCACAAGAAAGGCCAGGGTGGCAACTTTTAACTTCAAGAGCTCTTTGGTTCAGCATCAGGAAGTCAAAAAGCGACACAAAGGGAAAAGAGGGGACTTGCGTGTTCTGCAGAAATACAGAGGGGTGATGAGAGCAGTGAGAGGCATCTGGGATAAAGCCTGACAGTAAAAAGGCAGGGGAAAAAATTTACAGTTTTTCAAGTCTCAGGAGCGGAGGAGGGTGAAATCCATTCCCAGAGGATTTTTCCTTGTAATGTGGCCGTGTAGGAAGATTAGATTGTGTCTGAAACACTAATTACGGTTAAAAAGGCAAGAACCAAAGGTTTAAAATTGAGATGAATATTTGGCAAGGAAAAGCGAGAATAGTTTAACTGTGCAGCAATTCTAAACCCATTTAACCCTTTCTCAGGAAGGATATTTGATGGAAATAACATCCTAGAGCATTGCTGGCTACCTGCAAGTCTGAAATCATTCCTGTAATGACGAAGAAAGAAGACTTACAAGTCAGCTGAAAAGTTTTCCCCTACTTGCCAGTTTTGCTTTTAAGAGCCTTATTCAAGCTACCCTGCAATCTTTCCAACAACCCCACATGGCAGCAGTGCTCCAGGGCATGCATGGATTTCACTAGAAATGACTTTAAAATTCATTTTTCATCAATATAAATCTGCATATAGGAAGTTTCTGCAGTATTTAACCAAAGCTTTTTATTCCCTCAATTCTACTCCATTGTGCCATTAGGAAAGCCTTTTCACTGGAAGAGCTATTTGCAAACCTCTTCCAGACCTCCTCTGCTTAAGCCAGCTTTTCAAGTAATACTAAGCTATTTCTTGCTGGAAAAAAAAAACCCTGTCTTTCCCTATGACGCTGCTGTCCCAATTAACTCACAGGGTATGTGGGGGGTGGCCAATTATAATCCCACGGTCATTAAAGGCTCTCCTCACCACGCTGAGGAAAACCTTTTCAAGTGAAATTGCATGTAGATGAGAAGCGCGCAGTCCTTGCCTTAAACCAGCTGTGCCCAGCCTAGCCCCCGCCTAAACCTCATTTAGCACGGTACAGCAGCGAGGATTGCAAAAGACCTGAAAAACTCCTCAGTCCTCATTTTGCCTCTTGCACTCACCCACTTTTAATGGTAACTTTTAGTTGAATTATTGCCTCGGAAGGGTAAGTGCTGACAGCGCAGTCCGAGGTGAAGAAGACCAAAAGGAATATATCATTCACGTATATATATTTTGCGGGCAGCGAGACCTGCGCAGCCCTGCCCCGTGCCCTCCTGCCTGCTTTTCTGAGCCGGGTTACGGGCAGCGTCGCAAAGCTGAGCCGGCTGTCCTTGCGGCAAAGCCTCGCCGTCAGGACCAGGGAAGAGGCGAGTTTTAGGAGGGACGTGAACAGGGAGAGGGTGGGATGAGCCTGGAGCAGAGAGCTCCGGGACAGGGCACGGGCGTCCTGGGGAGCCATGAGAAACGAGAGGAAAGCCGGAGAGCGGCGGGGCCGACGAGGCTTGGCTCTGGCAGAAGGTATCCAGAGAGAGGATTTGGCAAAAAAAACCACCCACTACAGTGACGTTTTTATGACTAGGCACTGAAAAGACAACACATACCAGCACAGCCCTGCAGCCCTTACACACCCCCAGACCTCGCACCCTTCCAGCGAGGTGCCTGGGTGTCCGCAGAGGGGATGGTCCCCGTTTCATGGCCGAGCACCTTGGTCCCCCCCCAAGCCAGGCTCCATACACCCAGGCGGCTGCAGGACGGGGCTTTAATTAAGTGCCTAACTCACCTCCTGTGCTGGAAGCCCCATGTTTGCATGGGTGCCAGGTAGCTCCCACAGGCATTGGGGTAGAAGGGGCACCCCAAACCCACGCACAGACACCCGCGTCCTCCCACACCGCTGGCAGGGCTCCCCTCCCCACCAGCAAAGCATCACGGAGAGCCACGGCCGGGTCTGCCGCCGGCACCACGCAGGCAGTGGCGTGGCACACCAGCACCCGGTCGGGTCTGGGGAATTTTCCAGAGCTGACGGTCTCTATAATTAAAAGAAAAGGGGGAGAAGACAGGGGAGAAAACACGTCTACAAAGCAGCCCGTGCCATATGGCAGGAGTGGTATTTGTCTCCTGTGGCACAGGGCAGAAAGTGATTGTAATTATTCACTTTTAATTAGTTCTAGCGTAGGGGAGTCAGTAAGAGAGCCCATCGATGGCAGCAAGCGCCGCAGCACTGAAGGCAGCCCCAAGGCTGAGCTGCAGGGAACCACAAGCAGCCACCAGTGCTGGTCCCTGTGCCCAGGCAGCGCTGAGCACCCCATCGCCCCTGGCAGGTGCTTTCCCCATCCCTCCGAAGCCACATCCAGCAAGGGGGGCACAAAATCCACACAGCCCCGGCTCCCCCAACAGGAGAGAGCACCTACCCCAGCACCCAGCCCTGGTTTGCACTTCACCAAGCAGCAAGGAAGAATATATTTCCCTTCTTTAAAACAACCTTCACCATTAATCCTCCAGCCTCACCACAGCACAGCATCACCCAGGGACAAGATGCTTCCCATTGTACACAGCTGGAAGATGCTGAGCAGCAACTTGAGCCCCCTCAAAAGCCCCTTGCGTGGGGACACAGGCACCTGAGCCAGCACCCGCCTGGCAGGGATTTATGGCCTGAGCCACCTGTGCTGCTTAATCAGCTCATTAACCTACAAGTGGTTCCTCCTATCCTTAAGGGGCAAAGCAATTATAAGAAAATCCATCCTGGTTGTCCAGGTGGGAGATTTGTTCTGCTGCTGCCCTTCATCGTTCGGAGCAGGGAGAATTTGGGTTTCGTCGCTTCCCTTAACACACACTCAAATCAGCCCAGATCTTCCCTTCCCGGTGCCGGGCAGGGATGCCGCGCCATCGGGTATCTGAACCTGTATTGGCCTCTGCCTCCGTACCCACACCAGGTCCCCGCCGGTTTGCAGAAGGGGATGTGCCTCTTGTTCAATCCAAAACCATCTGCCTCCACATACGGGGTAAACTTCACCCGGCGTCCGACACCAGGCTGAGCTTACCTGCTGCATCAGGCTTTAGCAAAGCTAAAGCTGATCCCAGCCAGGATTCCAGCCTGGACCAGCTCCGGGGGCTGACAGTCCCCCCAGCCCTGTGTCCGGCCAGCCTGGGAGTATCTCCAAAACAGCCTCATGTTTGGTGGAGGCTAAAACCAAAGAGTTTAAGATTTTAAAGCAGTAAGTGATGGTCGGGCTGCTTGGAAGACGAGGCTGCCGAGCAGCTTTGCTCCAGCCTGAGGTGTGCTGAGCAAACCCCGCTTAAACTTATCTACTTCCAACAGTCTCCTCTGGACAATGGGATCAGGCTAACCGTCCTATCCGCCTGTCTATCCTTCTGTCTATATATCCATCTGTCTGTCTGTCTATCCATCCTTTATCTATCTGTCAGAAATGAGAGAGAGAGTGAGAGGTTTTTCTAAGGAAAAACATAAGTTTGAAATAAAATCTCTGCAATAACACATACGATGACTAAAACATTTTCCACTCCACACCCACAGAAGAATCATCAGGCTTAGAAGAGCTCTACAAAAACCAGCTAATGCTGGTTTTCGCTTGTTCCAACCCCACTTTAATTGCCCTGTGTTGGTGGGTTTGCCCACAGAAGCCAACCTCTGCGAGAAATGCAAAACCGAGGGGACAGATCCTGCGTGGGCCCGTCCTCCCAAAGCAGCCCCGGTGACCCCCAGGACCCCATTTCACAAGCCCCCAGGGGCTGCCGGGGAGAGCGGGCTGGGGTCCCGTGTTGACGGGGGCATCGCTCGCCCCCCCATGCGGGGCACCTCCGGCTCCTGGTGCCCACGCCACGGTGCCCACGGCCACGCCGACAGCCTTGGCGCGAGGGAGGCGTGTGCGGGAGGCAAAATCCGGCGCTCCCCAGGCATTTCTAAGCATTCCGGCATGCAAAAAAACATGCGGAGAGCAATAGATGGTGGGGGGGGGAAGGAGGCGGGAGGAGGGAGAGGGTCTTTGAACGGAGCAGAGGGAATTGGGAAAGGCATCGGCGTCTTCAGGTGCAGAGACCTGCACTTGTGTATTGATGGATGTCCTCCACCTCCGCCACAAAAAGGAGGGGTCGGGGCACCCCGGGCACGGCGCAGCCCTCCTCGCACAACCGCACGCGCCCTCGTGGGTGTGGGGAGAGCCCCAAGGCGGTGATACAGCCCCCCACCCATCCCATGAAGCAAAACCGGGGAAACCGTGACACCGTTTTCCTGCATATAAACTGCAGATAGTTTGGCTTATTGCTACAAAAATGTAAAAAAAAAAAAAAAAAAAAAAGGCGCTGTTCCTGAAGCTGGCGGTGGGAAAACAACGTTGCTTAGAAACATCCCCATTAGTGCTCCAGACCCGTTCTGTTCTGCGCAGAAAATGAACAAAATATGTAATTTGTTCCCTGTAAAAAAGAGGCTGTTTCAAGTAACAACAAAAGCCTGATGAAAGTAGAGACCCTTTCCAATTGCCCTCTCCCGCTGCAGCACATCCAACGTCCTTCGCCCGTGACCTGCAGAGCGGGGAACAGCAAAATGTAATCCCAGCCTTCGGAGCCGTGCTTGTCCTTAGTGCTTCTGCTTGCTTCGTACCGTACAAAACCCTCCCCGGTTCGGCTGCTTCCCACCTTAACGAACCCTCCTTATTACGCTCCGCTTCTCCCCCCCCTCAAATGCCAGAGAGCCGCCCTGCACCCCCTGAGCAAAGGGAGCTGGTGCTGACTGCGGACCCAGACCCCAGCCCCTGCATCAAAATGGGCAACAAGGGGCAGTCGCGGCTCCCCGAATTTCCCCGCTTGTACCCAGCGAGGGGGGGTGGGACAATGGCTGCGGGGTCCCCGGGACGCAGGGAGCCCTGTGCAAACCGGCGGGACGGGGCAGGGAGGGGAAGGGACGGCGGGGAGAGGGGCCACCCCCCTCCTGCCCGGTGGAGCTCCCCTCTCCACCACCACCGAGCCTTTCCCGAGCCTTCCTGGTGCAAAACCGTCCAAGTTTGGGGCGACGTTTCTCCCGGTGGCGTTGGCGAGACCTACCCCTCCAGCACCGACCGCAGCTGGAGGGCTTTTGCCCCTCTGACCCTCTCCCGAGACACGCACGGGGACATCGCCTTGGCCTGGCAATGCCAAACCGGAGAGCAGCGTGCATGCGTCGCAGCTCGGGCTGAGCAAAGCCACTCCGTATTTCTGAGTGCGCTGGGAAAAGACACCATCTCTGCAGCTCCTCACAAGTTTCTGGGGTGACCTGTCAGCATCTGCTCGGACCCCCGAGCTCCCGGCATCCCCAGGGGAAGATGCTCAGCTCTTCCTAACGTCTCAGAGCCATGTAAATGTTATTCGTCACGATTCGTTGGGCTGCAACAGCCCCCAGTGCGGCTTAGTCTTGATGTGAGCCGAGGGTGAGGCGACATGGAGATGTTAATTCTCTTCTTTAATTAACTTGGGTGGTTTCCTGCTTTTCAAGTTGGATTTCCTTTTACTTCATCAGCTCAAAAAGACCTGCAGATTTTAGACAATCAGGAGCTGCCCCTCTAGCAAGTTCCGATGGCAGGAGGTTGTCTCTAAGTGGTGTGGGTGGGAAGAGAGAAAAACAATGGTTTCTGTCTCCCATTTTGCGAACAAAACACTTCACAACACGCACAGCAGTTTCCACTAAATTACCGCCCGTATTAGCAGTAATTGCAGTGATGCAGAACCGCAGCTTTCCGCTGTTTTATGTATTTTAAACCCGTTTGCGTGTGCAGAGATAACAAAGTGAGGGAGGTCCGTGTGCCACTGGAACACCTGCACATCCTGGGCAAGCTTTGGTTACGGGCAGATACAAATCACTGCACCCCGCTTCATTTCGGGTAACGCTACAAAAGTCGGCGCAATGCCTCACCAGCCACTTTTGCTGCTTTCTGTTGATGTTTTCAATCGCCTGTCAGGTCAACATCACATTTTACCTAGAAAATGGTTTATTACAGGATGGGCTTTAAATCCTTAGTCCTTGGAAAGCAAGAATGGTGATTTTTAACCAAAGTCCTACCGAGTATCTTTCCTTACTCTAATATAAACTACCTTCTTGCTTGTCCCTCAGAAGTATTCCCCGTTTCTAAAGGGAACTTTTTCACCTTAATACAAGTGGGAAGGCCACCCTGCCCTGTGGTTCCCCCCTGCAGTAAAACAGGTTTTGGGGCAGCTGGTGACTGTCCCCACTGCTGCAACACTGGTGTTAAGTATTAGGTTAACGATGCAAAGTAGGAAAAAAAACCTGCAACGAGTGGAATAGCTGTAGAGGCAAAACAGGACAGTATTGATCGGCTGAAAAACAAGAGCAGCCAAGCCAGGAGGAGGGTCCTGGGCGATGGGAACCCCGGCTCGGTGGCAGGAGGGGCAGCCAGCCCAGGCGCGGACGGCGCGAGGGGACAAGCGGGTGCCTAAATGGCATCTGGCCCCCGTTTCTTGGCTGTCTTCACACTTTCCAACTCATCTCCCGTACTCGTAGGGCCACCGGGTGCGTAGGTGGTCGCTTCAGCTGAAATTCCCCGGAATTTTTTTTTTTTTTTTTTTTTTGGCTGCACCCTCAGAAAAGTTGCAGATGACGCATTAAAATGTAGATAAGGCAAAATAGATGGGCCGCAGCCAAGCGCAGGGGCTGCCGCGCGTGGCTCTGGCAGACGTGCCGGCGTGCTCAGCCTCCCGGCGCGGGATCCGTGCCACGAAGGAGGCTCCCGCATGCCATGCTCTTGCCCACCCCGCGCCCGGCCGAGAGCCGGTCTGCCGGGCGGCTGGGTGCTGGCACCGGAGCGGAGCCGCCGGACACAGGCTGCCCGGGTGGTCTCTCGCCCGCAGCCGGGACAGAAATGGTTGGGGAGAGTCTGTCGCGACGGCATCTCTATTCCCAGAGCTGCCCCAGCGGGGAGAGCGCTGGGTGGGGATGCCGGAGCTGGGGCAGCGCTGGTGCTGGTGTTCCCAGGGGAATAACTCTGCTGGGGGGGCCCTGATTCCAGCAACCACATCTTGGAACGGCGCGCAGCCCACGGCTCTCCTGCCCCCGCCGTGTTTCGGCAGCCGTTGGAGTGGAGGGTGAAAGAGAGGGAAAGAAAAAGTATTTGTCATTCTGCAGTGATGCTTTTAAAGTGCATCCTTGTAAAAAAAGAACTAACAAAAAAAATCTTGCAGCTCCTAAAGGATTTGAATGAATCAAGTTATTTCCAGAAATAAGAGAGGACCAGGGAACTTTCCATCACACCTGTGCATGGGCTAATCCACAGCTTCCCCATCGCCCTTCAGCGGTACCCAACCCTGGGGTGCTACGGATCTCAGAGGGCTGGACAAAGACCCGGCAAACCTGGAACACGTGCCTAACCCTGTCACACTGACCACATCGATTCCACTTTATACGTGTAGGAAATCAGTAAGCAAATCATATGCGTGCATAGGGTGCTGACTTTACTGTCACTACTCAACACGTCCCATAGGGCTTTAAATAATAGATGTCATTTTCTCTCATTTCAATACTACTTCAGACTGAAAGAGGCAAAATAAAAAATTTAAAAGCCCATCACTGGTTTTTCCTTCCCCATCCCTTGACCCACCTTGGAAAGTATTAGTCATTAAGCTGAAGTGATTGAATAACCTGAAACATGTATTGTCTCCACAGGCAGGAGAGGCTAATTCTGGCCAAATCACAAGACTAATGAAGGGGAAGGAATCTGAGCAGCCCTGGACAAACGCTGGGTGCTCAGCACAGCCGTAAGCAGGTCTGCCCCGTCTGCAGCTGAGAGCATCCGCAGCAGGGTCTGCCCGGGAAGGGGAACCTTTCAATTTGGAGGGGTGATTTATTCTTGCACAAATATTTAGGTAAAAGCCATTTGCACAAACTATTCTAAAAATAAGCAGGCTGAGGCAGGGAGGCCACTGTGAAAAATAACTGGATTTTTGTTTTAATTACTGTGTGGGACTTTTACCCTTTCAGAGAGAAAGGACATTTTTGACAGATTTTAAGTACTTCTGAAATCGCTTGCAGCACAGTTTCGCAGCCAGTGCACCTGAAGCTGTGACCAGCCAGTTTTCCTGGCAAATGTAACGCCAACAGGAAAATACAGGTATGCCATGAATGTTTTATAGCTTCGTACCCAAAATATTTCTAAAGCAGCTTGCTTACATACAGGGCACATCTTTTATGATGACTTACACGAGCCCTTCACGAGCAGCGTTGCAGCGTTCTCCAGATGCGTTGCGTCCAGCTGAGCCGAAGCTGCTGGCAGGCCCTGCCACAGCCTCTCACACTGCTCTTGCGTGCTATAAGCAAAAAAACAGGCTTAAAACACGCAGCAGCTTTCCTCTTTGGGGGCTGCTAGTGGCAAAGCACCAGCACCTTGTTGGGCTGCCACGTACAAAGGGCCTCCAGGAGCTTCGGCACCTTGTTTTTCAATAAGCTTACTGCTTCTCCTGCTCCTCAAGCCCTGTCCCATTGATTATTTCTGTTTGTTCTCTCGGCAGAGCTTTGCCGGAAAATCGCTCCCAAAACTCTTTAGCGCGGTGCCTGCGGAGCCCTGACCGAGCACCCCGCCACCCCGGGCACGGCATCTCGGGCACCAGGCACTGCTCCCCGCTCCCGCCCGCCTGCCAGGAGGTTTTATAGCGCTACAAAAGTAATTTGAGAAACGCTTCTAATACACGCGGATACCACCAGGAGTGAGCCTCGGTTTGCCAAAGGGACGCTGCCGCATCCTGCGCAGGGGATGCTGCTGTGGCAGCCACCGGCTGGGGGGCAGGGGCAGGGCATCGCTGCGGGACAGCGGTGCTGGGCGTCCCACCAGCCACCCAGAGCGACCCCAGCACACGGCAGACAGGGCACAGCCTGCCCCAAAAAGCCGCGATCTCTCCCACCGCGCTCTCACGGGGACTGCTGCATTCCTTCCTCCTCCCTGCCGCCACCGGAGGGGCGTCCAGTGAGCAAAACAGCGGGGGACACGGTTGGAGAGCAGCTTCGGATCGACCTCTAAAATGGGTTTATTCAGGAGCGAACACCTTCAAACCCCTCCAGAGGGTCCCACCAAACACCGCTCTCGCTCCTGCAGAGCGATGGGGAGCATCGCCTGGACCACCCCGAAGAACAGGGCTGGGATAAGGGACACGGTAGCCAAATCCCTCTTTGCATTAGGAAGATCCATCCACCGACTTCACATCGGGTATCTACCCACCGCCACGTGCCGCCAGACCTTGGTTTGTCGGCTATTTTCCAGCTGCTGAGATGCACGGAAGTTTTGCTGGAGCAGGAGCTGTAGAAACAGCTCCGCTGAGCCGTCCCTCTCCCGTCACGGTGCTCAGCACACGCCGAACCCCGGGCAGAGGGGAGATGTCTGCTGACTTGTAGCAGGGAAAATGTCACCCCAGCTTTAACCTCGGGGCTCACGCCGTGTCTCACGCAGAGTGTTTCCTTTTCCTTGCTGAGAATTACTTTCTTAACAAACACGTTCTAGAGATGGCAGTTTATAATGCTAGTCTAAAATAAAAATAAGCGTGCTCAAAATTCAAATTGGATTTTGCCAAAGCAGCCATGCTAAAATAATACATTTTAAATATCTTAAACTGTGCACTTCACAAGTAATTAAATTAGCAGTGTTTCTGCATTACACCCTTTCTTCCATCCATTTAAGCATTAGATTAACGTTGTCATGCAGATTTTAAATGGAAGATATCACGCTGCGGGGAATGGTTGGGGACGAGCAGAGCAGAGCGGGGTGTTTTAGCAGCCGGTCGGTCGGGAACCTGCTCCAGCCGCTGCCAGGAGCCAGGGAGCTGCCCCACGCTGCCTCGTGCCAGAGCCGGGGGGGACACAGCCACCAGGCACCACTGCCCCGGCAGAATGGACCCCCGGTCCGGGTGGCACGGGGAGCAGCAGCAGTGCCGTGACAGCCACCCACCGGTGATGGGGACGGCCACCCAGGCTGCTCCGGTGCCCTCGCACCGCTGCCCTGTGCCCCGCACGGCTCGGCCGCTGGCGAGCGGCTCATCACCAGGGTACGGTTGCATTATTTAAAAGCTTCCTTAAAATGCCATCGTTTTGCTTCTGCTCAACAAACCCGACGTGAAAAGCGTGCTCTTTAAAACACCGTTTGTCCTTGAATTCAATCCTGTTCTCCTTCGCTCGTCGCTCTCTCTTGGGATTAAAATGGGGGGTGGGAATTGATGGCAGACCAAGCCCTGGCTTGTTGCTGTGCCCCCCCAGTGCCCTCCAGGACAGCGTTCCTGTCCCCAGTGGGACACAGACAGCGGGACAGGCAATCCAGCGTCCCCAGACCTTGCTCCGCAGGGTCCAGGACACCACGCTGGGGGACGAGGGAAATCTTGCACGCCGGGCTGGCTGGGGAAGTGGGAACTCTCACGGCATAGCTGGGCAGAGGTGGTGTCAAATGCTGACACCCGTCCTCCGTGTGACAGTCACCCCTCGGTGCCAGCACACGAGCCAGCACCGCTCCGGCCGGTTGTGTGGTTCTCCCCGAGCTAGACCTCACTGGAGGACATATAATTCAGCTGGTGAACAGATGTTTCCAAAGCCCCTGATAATTGAGGGACATTTTTACAAAGAATATTAGAACCCTTGGAAAAATCCATTTTTCAATTAACCAAAGTTGATATAGGAGGTTCTTGGCATGGTTGGGTCTCTAGGGGAAAGAGGGGAGAGAAGGAGAAACCCCGAGCAGAAGAAATCCCTTTGCCGCATCGGGGGGAGCGGAGAGCGGGGCAGATTCTGCAGCCACCGCGGCGCTGGGCACCGCTCCTCCGGCAGCAAAGCCATGCACGGGGAGCTCAACAGCAGCCACGCTGGCACCACCCTTGTAGTCTACTTAAAAAAAAAAAAAAAGGACTTTTCTCCATCTGAAACCTGGAAGAGAAGATGCATTTTCAGTGCTTACACTCAGCCCAGCCATCCGCAAAGTCTTCATTTACTGAAGACAGGAACCTGGGGAGTGAGCATACCTTTGACAAACTCCGTGCACTGCCGTATTTTTAGAGTTTGCACAGCAAACTGTTGGTTTTAGCACTGCAGCGTTAAACATGGCTTTTGCATCAATGTAATGAGACGAGAAAAATCCAGACCATGCTGAACCCACAGCCTTACTTAGCAGCTACAAACTGCTGGAGAGCCAGTAGGAATCTGAAAGCAGCACAAATCAGCACAGTTTTTGTTTACTCAACTGGTTCCTTTTTCTCCTTCTTTGAGTTATTCCTGCCTTCTTTGTAGCCATTATAAGCTACAGTCCTGGGGGAAAAAGCATTGTGAATTCAGTGTAAATCCATTCTGTTCACTGGATTAGTCTTAATCTGCACAATAAAATGAAGATCAGATGATGAGCCATAAAAATCAACCTGACGTGGAGAGCTACTAAAATAATATGTAATTTTATATCAAAATAATTGTGCCATTTGCACATGAGTACTTAAAACTACTTGTAATTGCAGCAAGACTTAAATAAACCCTGGACTCCTAAATATATGACGTAGTTATTATGGTTAATGCTTGTAGTATGATGCAAGGAAAAAGAAGACACAAGTCCTGAAACACTACAAAGAAATACCTGCTTTCACTTACACCTCTTAAAAAGCACAAGAGCTTTATGCTCTGTTCCCAAACTAATTTTGCAGCCCAAACTGACCCATGTGCTCTTCCAAACCTGGCAGGCTGGAAGTTTGCTTTTGACTCCTGTAAGCCCACACTTACACCGCCTGTACGGCCAGGGACGTTGCACGGGATCTGCATACAAAACGTGCTTTACAATGCAATTCTAGCGTTACTAATACCACGCTTCTACAGGAGAAATTTGCACTTAAATTAAAGCATTGCAATTTTTGCTTCTAGCCCACGGGTCACCCAGGGTATATTCAAAGGAGTGGAAGAAACCGCCGGCGATCACGGAGGCAAAAGTCATTTTCCTGATGGTAATCGCATGTCTCAGACGTGGCTCTGGGGCTTTGCAGGGCTCCGTCCCCCCCAGGCAGTGGTTCCTCCTCCTCTGCAAGCGCTCAGCAGCGGTGCTGGGAACCTCTCCAGGGAGGGGGAACGGCTGCGGGACGTTTTCCAGGAGCAGGTTTGCTCATCTCCCCCGCCGGATGACCCAGGGAGGGAAGGTGCTCCAGAGCATCGCTCCCCTCCGGGCTGGGACCTGCCAGCCCACAACACTGGAAAGGTTCGAGTTAACCATAGGATTGAGAGTTTTGTGCTTGTTATAGACCTTAATTATGTTTGCCAGCGGATATTTATTTAGGCAGAAAAGCGGGATGAGGAATTCTTTGTGCCATAGCATTTTTATCGTGCTTTTTCATGTCTGTAATTGGTGTGCAGAGCCAATGGAGTGCTGCTCTGACCCTGGCTAAGTCAAGCCTGCGGCCGCCTTTCCCAGAGGGGGAAGAGAGACATCCCACCGGAGCCACTGGAGGAACACACCCACTGCTGCGATGCAATGCATTAGCAGCTCTTTATTAATGCGCTTCGACAAAAAGCCACTATTTCAGGCACACAGTGAAGAAAAATGCCTCCAAACTGCTGATGAATTTTTAGCCGGCAGGATGTGATGACCTCCGCTAGAATGTGGCCAGGGCACAGTCTCGGTGTCACTGGGGACACTGGAAGGTCCCACAGCCTGCAGCCTGGCAAGCAGCAGCACCCAGGCAGCGAGCCAGAAAAAAATCCCCAGTAAGAAAAGGATTGACGAGGCCACCCTGCACTGGGCTTGCTGTAAGCGCGGGCACCCATGATTTCCAGACGTACCCATTGCTCTGGGAGAAGGGAGCGGACGGGCAGCAGCACCACGTGTCTGGCCGGATTGCTCTCCTCCAGACCCTCCGCGTGCGTTCGGGTCCCTGCCGGTGCTTTGCCCTCCAGAGCAGCGGCCGGTGCTGAGCAGGTAGCTGAGCACTGCGGCGCCGGCACCGGCACCAGCACCGGCAAGAGCTCAGCACCTCCCGGCTGGCCGGGGAAAGGTCTTTGGTTGCTAAAGCTGCTCTAGACCTCGCAAAACACAACACGCCGTCCTTGCACACCGGGGGCTCAGCGACGGCGAGCGGCGTGATGCCCCCTGCGCAGGAGCGGGGCAGGTCCCCTTGCAGACCTGAGCGAGCAGGGACGAGGTTCCCAAGCCGGGCTCCCCGCACGGGCTGTAATTACGGCCGCATCCTTACAGCTCTGCTAGCCATTACTAACGCCTGTCCTCAGAGACCTCCGCGGCACAGGCAAGAGCCCCAGCGTGGCGGTGGCATGGGCATGGTGGCCATGGGTGGCGGTGGCATGGGCATGGTGGCCATGGGTGGCTCGTGAGATGGGGCTGGGCATCCCACATGGGGTTTCCCCTCCGGGGGACGGTGCCCAGCCTCTCCGTACCTTGCCCCGGGCTCTGCACCGGCCGCAGGGTGAGCACAGACTATTAACTCCACCAGCTCGCCTTTGCAGTTAATTTTTTTTTTTGTTTAGGCTCGCACCGGAGTTAACGGTCAAAGCTGCTGCCATCAATTATTTATGAACACAAATAGATAGATGAGCTTCGTAAACTGGGTCCCTCGTGCCCATGCGCGGGCAGAGCTCTCATAAAGAGCTATTTTTGAACTGCTGACGGCCCCGAATCGGCAACACGGCGGCTGGAGCCGGAGCTGAGCCCCGAGCCCTGCACTGCTCAGCTCCCTGCCGCGTCCTGGGCACGGACCAGGCTCGCGGGGAGCCGGGATGCTCCGGGGCGAGGCTTCGCCCTGCTGCAGACGTGATGGCAAGGCTGCCAGTATGAGCACGGGAAGGCTGGTACAAGTCTCAGCTCGAGAAGTTGTTCTCTGTGGTAGCCGTGGCACATGCCAAATAGCCCTGAGCACCGGGGTCAGGGCTGGATCGCCTTTACTGACAGCTTGAACTGGGCTGACAATGAATTTGAAAAAAGTGTGGCAAATTAGGAGGGAGAAGAACCAGGGCTGTGACCTTCTGATGGTCCAAAGCAGGTGAAGACCCAGCCTGCCAGCCCTCCTCCCATGCTGCACATCGGAGGGATGCAAAAATACCTCCTTTGTTTCCAGCAGCTTTGCGGCAGATTGCAATTTTCCAAGCCGAGCGCTGCAACTACACCATTTTCAAGGAAAGACTTGAAGTGATCCCAGAAATTCTCCCCGAGCCTCTGGGCAGGCTCACCAGTGGGACTGAACTGGAGCATTAAAAAGGATAAAAGGGAACGGCCCCTCTCCCCGTTTGCGTTCCGCAGGCAGGAGGCAGCCGAGGCTGTCCCCGGCGGTGACAGCAGAGGTGATGTCTGGGGAGGTCCCGTCCGGCTGATGCCACGACCTGACAGGGCGGACGCAAAACAAGGTTTAGGAAATGCAAAGCAGAGAGGTTGGCTCACGCGAACGCCGCGGGGACGCACCTGAGTCCTAACATTTGCAGATGTTCCCCCGTGAACGTATTTATTCCTGTAAACTTTGCCTCTTATATTCCAGTACGGCCTCCGAGCTGGAACGGGTCCAGAAACATGTCATTTGACGAAAAGCCCCCCAGCTGGCTCCTCTCCCGCCCCCACCCCTGTCACAGGCGTAGTCGCCGTCTCTCCCTTTTACATAACCCCACTGGCATCGGGAGCGCCTGGCAGCCGGGGGAGGCAGCGCCGGGGTCGGGAAGCATCTTGGGAACGGTGCGGAGCCGCGGGGCAGCCCTGCCAGCGGGGCGGCAGCATCCCTTGGGGCCTAAGGGGGCAGCGGGTATGGGTATTTTTAACACAAAACAAGAGGCGGCTTAGCTAGCACGTAGTTTTAAGCAGCACACACTGTATAGCTTAGCATCAGGGACGCAATTCGAGCAGAAAATGAATCGGGAAGGACTTCAGCTTCAAATGTAAGCGAGCTGAGGGCTTTACAGGATTATTGTTGCAGCCGTTGGGAAAAGCCTTTGGCTTCTCCGGGTGCCGGATTTCCCTCGGACTGAGGAGCCAACCCCAGAGATGAACATGAAATATCAGCTCCGTCGCCGTTGGTAGGCGTCTTCCCTAACTAAAGGTTATCTCAATTCAGCAGCACCGCAGCTGAGCCTGGAGGTTTAGTCAGCTCTTCCTCCAAATTCCCCTTTGCTTCTCCTCTTGGGGAAGAAATCAGCTCTAGATATGGAGAGATTTGGGAGCAGAAACGGGGATTAGTCATAAAGATAAAACATCAGCCTTGTCACCAACGAGATGCTATTCCTGATGCAATTCCCCAGGTCTCGGGCAGCCAAAGCCGGGGGAGCCGTCAGGGCTGTGGGGAGCACCAGTGGGAGAATTCAGCCCTCAGTATTGAAACCTTATCTAGAAATAAGCCAGAGAGCATTTGGAGGCCCAACTTTAGAGGCTGCGGGAGCGTTGGTGTCATGGGGGCAGCAAAGAATTGCAGTTACCCGGCGTGTCGGTACACTGATAGCGCCGGGAGCCCGCGGGAAATCAGCAGAGATAACTGCCGACAATTAGTACACGGTGTCCGTAAACCTAACGAGCAGAAGCCATGACTTGGTAACAGATCATGTCTCGGAATGACACGATCAAAGACGCATCTCCCACAGATGTGCTCACGGGGGAAACTGAGGCAGGGAGGTGCAATGGCTGGGACGGGGCTGCAGGAGGGGAGGGGGCTCACAGGGAGCTCCTGGCTGGCACCACTCCACCGGCCCCTACTCCCCACCAGCAGTCTGCGAGCATCTGCTAAAAGGACAAGTTATACTGATTTTGAGAGTTGCCTCTCTTGCGGCAGGACCCCCTGCCATCCCCCAACTACCGCCCTGCCCGCAGCACCAGGGAGCCAGGACTGCCGCCCTCCCAGAACACCCCCCTGGAGCACTGATCCTGCCCCGCCAGCCCCCAGCACCCCGTCCGGCCTGCAGCTGGCTCCGGGAGATATTAATCGGCATTTCTGCCCTGGCCGCAGGCTCGCCGCGGGAGCATCGCCCGGACCTCTTCTGCTGCCGACACCGTGCCGGAGTGTGCGACGCTCCTGCTAAAAGTTGGTCACAGCTGAACGAGAGGAAGAAGCAGCCAGCAAGGCCGGGCTTCCACTTGGGCAAAGCCTCCCTGTTATTTATCAACCCTTCGAGCAACTCACAGCAAATTACATCTGAGCGTCCCATTCACTCTGCTCCCATACGTCCCATCTACGCGGTTCCTGGAGAGTTAATATCGAAATTTTCAGAACTACAGGATTGCCTAAACCAAGCCCTGCGCTGAGCTGCACGCACGCTTGAATTTTGGGTAACGGTGCTAAAGCCAGCCTGGCTTTGCACCAGTCCCAAGGACCGTAAAACCACACAAAACTGCATCCTCGCCCCACGCCACTCCCCCACAGCGGGTACGGCTGGCTACGCAGGAGCATCAGCCGTTATTCCACGGCCTGGGAACCAACACGGCTGAAGTTGTCCGGAGCCCCGTGCCCCTCGCCGTGCCCTGCCCGTGCAGAGCCCTGGTGCTGGGCTGCTCTGCACGGGGGCTGCTCTGCCTCGGGCGAGGGGTGCAGAGCATCCCCGGGCAGTTCCCTGCTCCCAGTCCCAGTAACGTCACCCATTAGCTACCGAAAGGGACATCCTGAACAGGCAGAAGCCAACCGCCAAAGTCATAGAAATCCTGCTCGGTTTCTGTTGAAGGCACAACAGAGAAGCTTATCAGCTGCCCACACCAAGCACTTCAGGCTGAAGTCACAACCGTTCATTATGTTTGCTGCCTGGGTTAGGAGGAATAAAAACCTGTCAGGCGCATGAGGCAGTTTGTAAGCATGCCTGTGATTTTTTTTTTTTTCTGCATTTCACTCGGAATTGGCTTTGATCTCAGCTTCGCTAAGTGAACCAGGTGAAAAGTCAGTAAGCGATCACCATGATGAAATGGTACCCAAGGCAGACGCTTCTTTTCGCTCCATACGACACACTGCAAATGAACTTTTCCTGTCCAGCCTCAAGCATGCTTTGCGAATTGATTTTTCTGCTCATTAGTACCAATGTAAGTTATATTGAGCACTTACTAGAAACCATCTTAACACCACTGTCGTAAATTCACAATGTTGCATATAATCTACCCAGGCAAGTGGTTTTTGTATAAAATCACAAACACGTATGCCCACATAAACCTTAACACCCAAATGCTATTCAGTTATGCACAAGTTTAAAAATCTATTAATAACCTTAGTCGAGAGCTCCTCTGCAAAATCAGATGCATCCAGGCAGGCAATTCTTTAGAGGCAAAGTACAGAGCTATTACACTGCAACGGAACAAAGAACGATACCGTGACCATACCTATATTTCATGCCCGTTTGCTTTGCGGTGGATTCTTTTAACGAAATGTGGTGCTGAGGGGTAAATGTCCCCAAACTGCGAGCAATGATAGCCACCGTCCGGAATTTCGCCCGGGCTGCATTCACTACGTTCGGGGTGGTGGTGCTCTGCTTGCTGATGAGCCTGTCTTCACCATTTCGACTCTTCAAGTTGTGCTCCGTGCAGGCGATGGACACTTGCATCGCGCCCTCCGTACACCTCTAGTCACCCTCCGGGTCGCGGCCGGAGCCCCCGGCCGCCCCGACGCGGGCTGCGGGCTGCCCAGCGGCGCGGGGCTCGGTCCCAAAGGCCGCCGAGGAAACCCGCCGACCTTGAACCCCGGGGAGCAGCCGAGGCGGCGGGGGGTCTCCGGGAGAGCCGGGCTGCGTCCCTGCGGTGCCAGGAGGAGAGCGGCCCCGAACTGGACCGAGCGATGGCAAGAGCAGCTTTCGGCTGGCTCTCAGGTCTCCCCTTGCGATATTCGCTGCCGCTTAGACAAAAGCATCCATCCAGTCAGGTGCTTGCAGCGGCACAAAGCCGTTCCTTCATGATGAACCGTCAGCAGCCGCCGCCGCCGCGCTCTCTGGATGCAGGCTTGCTTCTGGTGGCCGGTTTTAAATCAACGCAGGCATGCTGCAAGCGCTGGCTCCGGCGCCCGCTGGACCACGAACTGCTGAAGAGGCAGCCTCGCCGGCTGAAGGACCATCCGCTCGCCAGCCAGCCTCTGAGGACCACCGACATCCGCCGCTTCTCCTCTGCCCGGCCCGCTACATCCCACCCGTGGCAGCCCACCCGAGGGCAGCGGCCGTGGGGGGCGGCGCGGCCACGGCTCCGCAGCGGTTCCCGGGATGGGGATGGGGATGGGGATGGCCCCGCCAGGAGGCTGCGGGAAGCGGGGGAACGGGCCTCCTTTGTGCTCAGAGGGAAGGCAGGCGCTTCAGGCAGATGCCTCCCATAAAAATAGCTGCCGGCATCGCTGAGCAAGGAGAGGATCTCTTATAGCAGGGAACAATTCGATGCTAAAATGGGCTAATTATGAAAAAAAAAAAAAAAAAAAGAAAAGAGGGGGGAGGGGGAGAAAAAATCACTCTGCTACAGTATGCCAGTGAGTTAACACGTTAATCCCATGTTTCTGGCACCCAGAGCCGCTGCCCGCAGCCCCACGCTCGCAGCAGTGCCAGGGTTAATCCCTTCTCCCCCCCCGCCCAGCATCACCAGCCGAGTAAGCCGCAGCGTAAAGTCTTTGAAGCAAACCATCCCCATCCCCTGCTGCAGCCGGCTGCGGTCGAAGCAGGGAGCCCAGCTCCCAGCTGGCAGCTGGCCGGTGCCCACCACCGTGTGCCGCCTCTGGCTTTGGGGGCCGAGGGCAGGGGCAGCCCGGGGACCCCACGGCTGGCGAGGTGCTCACCGGAGCGGCGGGATGGCGAGGAGGGGATGGGGGTGGTTTGGAGTCCCCCCTAGGACCCCTGCCCGTCGCTCCCACCCAGCCAGGGGAGGACGGGTGCAGACCCACGAGAGTGGGTGCCCACGGGGTATGCGTGGGCGGCAGCGCAGAGCGGGCGGGTGGGCGAGGGCTGGGGCTGTGGTCACCCGCTGTCCCTTCCCCAGCCCTGCACAGGCCGGTGGGAAATGGGCCGCAGGGGTTCCCCGCACCCCACTCCGAAATCCGCCCTCAGACTCCCAGGAGGGCTGGGGTGAGAGTGGGGGGCAACTCCGGAGGTCCTCTCGCCCACCTCCTGCTCGTTGCCCAGGCTGCCCAGGACCCTGTCCCATTGCCCAGGCTGCCCAGGACCCTGTCCCATTGGGATGTGAGCAGCTCCGAGGCCAGAGACACCCCCCCCCGGGCTCTCCGGTGGCCTGCCAGGCTCTCTCCTGCTCAAGGCACGCAAAGGTGGAGCAGGAGCGGTGGCAAGAAGAAAGAAGCCGGAGGTGCTGGCGTGGCGATGAGGACCCGTTTTGAACTCAGGATGACAAACCTCTGATTTCCACCCCCGCAGCGGGGGCACGCCACCGTTTTCTCCCTGCCCCCATCCTGCTGGGGAGGGGAATGGGAGAGCGGCTGGGTGGGCAGCTGGCAGCCAGCCAAGGCCACCCACCAGCCCAGGTGACACGGTGAATAGCTTCTGACGAAGTCTTTGCGGTTCCTTTATCTAATGGCTCGTTAACGCTTATACGGCACATTTCTTCAAGGGTGGAAAGCAATATATCAGAATAAAGAAAGTTGCTTTACGGTATTCTCCAAAAGGTGATTAACAGTTAATCCTACAGCAGACCCGCAAACTCCCAGCTGTGAGCGGCCCCCTCGGACTCGCCCTCAGGCACAGGTCTGG
>JANXJC010000088.1:41522362-41557845 GCA_027564655.1 Leptodon cayanensis
GGGGGGGGGGGTGGGGGGGGGGGGTGGGCAGGGCTGATGTGTGGGGTGGAAGTCAGAAAGCTAAGTAGCAACTAGCTGAAGTAACCACTGCAAGGCTCCTTCTCAGACACAAGACTTAGCTTTGAGACTTTCCAGGCGTCTAATCAGCGAGTTAGTGTTACAGATCACAAACAAAGGCTGTTAAATACCCAGAAAAGAGCGTGTCGCCTCAGGGCGCAAGCCACGGGGTCGCTGACACCAAGGTGCCCCACGGTGCGGTCTCATCCAGGACATCCTCCGTGTCTCCATGGGACCGGGGGATGCGGCCGGAGCGTCGGTGGTGGCACCCGCAGGGCTCTGCCTTGGCAGCGCAGCCAGCCCGAGGCAGACCGAGCACCCGCTCGGCTTTTGGAGCCCAGCTTTGCATCTCAGAGCCCAGAGCAAGACTGACATACAGCATCCTCTTGCTGGGCACAGATTTTTCAAGAAGATGTATTCTTACATCTCGTTCTGTACTCCTCTGGAGAGTTCCCGTTGCAGCTGGCTTTGCCGGCACTGCCGAATGGGAGACTTGGTCTCGGGGACGTGCCCAGGTCACTGTCGCCCAGGTCCTGGTCACTGTCCCTGCTGCCACGGCTGCCCATGCCCTCGGGTGCCAGGGGAGGGCCGGGGAGAGGACGGAAAGGGACAGTCACGTTCTGCATTGGCACATCCCGCAGAGCATATTAACTCAAGCTGCTTAGCTTCGGAGGTTACAGTCTCTGCCAAAGAAATGTGTATTTAAATATGGGATTTATTTCATTTGGTGAACAAGATAATCACTTCTAGACTAAAACCTTAGAATAACATAATTTTGCATCGTGAAAATCCTGAGCTTATAAAACAAGAGGTACGTGACAGCCTCGGCGGAGGACGGTGCTGGGGTATGGTGGCAGCTCGGGCTCAGCCACGAGCCTCTGGCCAGCTCTCCGTGCCGCTTCAGTGCCACCGAACCGCTACAGATGCAGCTATTTGCCAAGACGTACATATGCATTTCCCCCCTGAGGAAGATGACAATCGCTCATTAAACAACTTGCTCAAAATGCTTCATCAAGCAAATCTGTTTTAACACAGATGCTCACGACCACGCTGGCTTTGCCTCTCCTGTGATCCCCTTTAGCCCGCGCCCCAGGAGCCTCTGCATCCATCCTGGGGTCAAACCAAAGACAAGAGCCAAACGCAGGCCAGCAGGATGCTCTAGGCAAGTGTAGAAGCCAGGAGATATTTCACTCCTACACAAATACACGTTTCAATGCCCTGGACGGTCTGGTTCTTTGCGCAGGACCTTCCAGGGGTGGGATGACAAGCATCGCTGCGGCGAGCAGAATGGAAACCTCCAAAAAGGAAAAAAATGCTTTATTCGGAGCAGGTCTGGTCCCTGCAGAGGCACCGAGGGGAGCTGGGGCCGTGCAGCTGAGCGGGTGATGGCCAAGCCCTGCCACGGTGCTCCCCGCGAGCTGGGGGCACAGGGGCTTTCCGCTCCCGGGGTCCGGGCAGCAGCATGGCTCTTGCTGGAACGAGCAGGAAAAAGATGCTTCTGTGGCCCAAAATATAAAAATAAAAATGAGGTCCTTCCATTTGGGTTGGGTGAAACATTTCAAACTGATGCAGACCCGGTCCCCTGGCATGGCTCGAGCTGAACACACCGCTTGCTTCTTTCTTTTTTTTTTTTTTATTTTAATTTCACCTTTTAGTGAAGCAACTTTGAAATGCTACGCCAAGTCTGGCTTGAGACTTTGCTTCTTGATGGCTGCAGTCATAGGCTATTTACACTAATTACTCTGCTGTGCCATTCTACCAAAGCAGAGCATTCCACTAGCCAAATATCAATTAGCATCTTACTCATTTCATTACATTTAAGCTGATTGCCAGCTAAACCTGTATTTTCGGTAATACCAATATGCTGCATATAAATTCTGGCAGGCTCTGTCAATCTTTTAAGACGGCAGGTCTTAATTTCATGTCTTTCTTGTGCTCAGACCTCAGCAGCAGGCTGTGTTGCGATAGCCACATATGTTAATTAAACGATACGCACCGCACAGGTAATGAAGATACGTCAGCTGGTGAGCATGGGGTAAAAGGTAGAGCAGATCGCCTCTGCCTCCATCCCTGCGCTGTTCATGCTTCACCAAGTAAAACCTTTCAGTGTTTTTTAGAAAAGAAAAGGCACAGGGATTGGCACATCTGCAGGGACATGTGGGAGCCATGAGCAGGGCAGCGACCCTGGGATATTCTCAATGAATCACAACATAACCAGGGTACGTTTTCACCTTATTTCAGCTGGAGGTTTACGTACCATGGAAGACACAGTGTGGTGTCTGGCTGCAGGTTGCGATACCGAGGAGGGCTGGACACCAACCACATGCAGCTAGTTACATAAACCCACATCCCTGCAGGCTAACCAGCGATCCAGGTCACCAATAATGATGCCACCTCAGCCGGCTTAAGCTCTTTAACTGAAATTCTTCAACAGCAAAAGAAGCCAGCACCTTAACACAGCAGCGAACGTAGCACCCGTCAGCACCAATGTCAGACGAGCCCCTCTGCAAAGTTTCTTTGCTAGAAGCCTTCCTTCTTCGCAATGCATAACATTATTTTCAGCTTAGCTATTTTTTGTTTAAGTTGTGTCTGCATATATATCATATAGTGGAGGGGGGAATGGTTAACGATACTTTCCAGCGCACTTGAGAGCACCGGCCGCTCACACCAGCTCACACTTGTCCAACCGCAAGCCTCTCGCGGGGCTGGTGGGGGCACTTCGCCAAGCCCCCCGGCTGGGCCGGTGTCCCTGCTGGGCGTTGGGGACCTGCTGTGAGCTGGGGACAGCGGGTGCCACTGACCAAGGTGCCTGGGATGCGAATCTGCAGGAGCCCTGGGGTCCCGAGCAGCCCCACGCCTGCCTGCCGGGGGCTGCGTGCCCGTGCCCCTCGGCTGAGGCTTGTGCTGACCCCGGGGCAGAGTTACAGGTAAAGGGCATTTACTCCACAGCACAAAGCAGCCATGTGCTCTTCCCGCTGGGGTTTTCTGGTTCTCCGAGCCCCGTCTCTTCCAGGGCACCCCTTAGGCCAGTGCATTTCGACGTCCCCACCAGCCCTGCGGATGCTCCCTGAGCATCAAACAGCTTTTGCCCCCGACACCGCCGCGACACTACGCATAAACGGAATTTTACGGTTATCACTGCTCGCTACGGCAGTGCAAATGACGTCGTACCACCACTGCACGGTTACACGCAATATTAAATGCAAAGCCTGAACCCTTTTCCCCGGTGCCGCAGACACGATCTCTCCCCGCCGGTAGCTCTCTGGGCTGCCTTACGGGACCTCAGCCGGGCGTCTGCAGTGGAGACCCCACCAGTACTCTGCACACCAGCAAAACCAGCACCTAACCCGGCTCCTAGGTGTCAAATGCAGCACAGCCCTCAAGTACCAGCCGCTGCATCACCTTGCAGCTTTCCCTCTGCTCCCTACGGGGAGAGGACCTGCCCTCCGCACCCGCGGCCGGAGCAGCACTGGGGACCGGTGGGATGCAGCAGGACAGAAAACGTCACGGCTTCCAGGCTAGAGGCACATTAAAAAGGGGATTTCAGCGTTCGTGACAGAGTTTTCACCACGCGGGACGTTTTGACAGGTGCTCAGCGGGACTTTGCATGCAATGTAACTGGATCAGCCAAGCTTCAGAAAGCTGCATGGGAGCACTAAAAATGCAGCCGGCAGTGGTGTGATGGCAGGATCCCGCTCCCGAACCAGGGCCTGGGGAATGCAGAGTTCTGCCCTTGGAGCTTTTCCACCTAAAAAACGCCCTTTATTTTGTCGAAGAGACCAGACCTCCCTACAGCAACCAGAGTCTGTCCACAGCCGCCTTTCCAAAATCCAGTGCAGGTGTTTGAGGCAGTAGTCTCTAAGACTGGCCTTTATGAGAACCATCTTAATATACTGTCACAAATCCTTGATTTTCAGACTTTCACAAGACAATTCTTCTGCAGCATAGCAGGACGCACTCAGGGAAATTCTGTGTTATGTCCCAATAAAAGTTTCGCTAGGCCATAAAAGCTCTGTTTATAAATACAGCCCGTGCGCATCGCTCAGCCATTTCACTCCATCTCAATAGCTGTTTGAAAACAGGTTTCCTGCTGGGCTAATTACTTAGGATTGCCACAGTTCCGTTACATCTCCGTAAATTGGGCTGATATGGACACTGGCGAGATAACGAGCTCTACCACCCAGGAGAGCGGGGAGAAGAGCCCAGGAGCGAGTTGGCGTTAGGATGCATCTCCCAAAAGGGCTTCCGTGGTATTAATTTCAATTAACAGCCGAGGCCCTGCCGCGGCGGGATGCTCACAAGCTCAGCTGACTAGTGGTCCTGTCTGAAGCAGCAGCGACGAACCCCGCAGCTATTTGTAGCTCTTTTGGGTGTATCTAAACCCACGAGGAATGTTTCTTTTTGATAACAACGCTGGAAGCTTGGCGAGGAAATGAGCTGCAGAACAAAAGCACTGCGCTTATCTAGCAAACATCCTATTTTCACTGGTTTCACATGAAAACCTTAATTTGCATTGGTAATTGCGCTTGAGGAAGACTGATCAAAATTCCCATTAAATGTTTTTTAGTTAAAACACATCTTTCTGGCGGGTTTTCAGCCAGGCTGGCTGCAGCACCCAGCCCGGGCTGCCTCTGATAGCACATGAGATCTGTTATCGGCTCCGGCCCCGCAACCTCCGGCCGGGAGCCGAGGGCTCCGACCTCCCGAAGGGACCAAAACCAGGAGCGCACCAGCGTGGGCAAACGGAGCCAAGGCTGCTGGCTCTGCTAACACATGCAATGTGTTAAGGCCGGGGTATAAGTAAGGCAGCATGGTCCCAACCCCGGGGAGGCACGCTGTACCAAACTGTAAACCCTGCCCTGTTCTTCTGCAGGGATAGTCCTCGTGTTTGTGTTACAGATCCTTCAGGATGTGATGAAACGATAAAAGAGTCAAAACGGGCATGACCAATACACGAGCTTTGCTTAATTCTAGTTAGAATTGAGCCAGATGCAAGCAGGGTAACAAACGTGTGGGACGGTTTCCCTGGGGGCAGCGCTGCCGAGGGTTTTGGCTCTGCCCGAGCAGGAGCTGAACCCCCAGAGCAGAAACCCTGGGCTCGGGCCTCGCCACGGCTGCACCGGGTCACCCTGCCCAAAAGGAGGTTTGAAAATAAGCAGCACCAAAGGAGAAAATTCCCCTGTTCCAACTCCCTAAACTGACCTGGTTTCAGAGCCCTCCTTTGTTGTTTTTTTTTTCCTTTGCATGCATTTCTACGTGATGCATGTGATCTGTACATCATATAGAGATCCACACTCATGAACAAACTCCCACCTAATTTTCAATCCCCCCGGGTGTCCGAGGTGCCCGCTCGCCAGCCCTGTGGATGCTCATCGGCTGTACCAGGGGCAGGGAGCCCTGCCGAGAGCCGACAGCCCCCAGGTACAGCCCCCGGGCACCGAGGGAGCTGCCCGCTACCAAAGAGCTTTGCAATAGTTAGCCAGCTCTATGTAATATTAAATAAATTGTTGCTTAATATAATGTGAAAGAATCAATACTGAAGCTGAGACCCAGAGCTTTCTGTGTCTTACAAAGAGGATGTAACCTACCGGGCGCCCAATTCAATTAATCGCTCACTTACCCTCGTGCATAGAAAACATCTACCAGCATATTGACTATCACCCTATTAGCTGCGCTATCCCCGCTCCAAACCAGGTAATTTAATTTTTCCATGTCATCTATTTCATTTCTCAGCTGACTGAAAGCCAGTGGCTTACAAGACAGGCTCCAGAAATGACCATTATTTTAATATATAGCGATACATTGAACAGGATTGAACATGATTAAAACACTTAGAGGTGCATGAAGCTCTATCGCACAGCACAAGAGGTTTTCTTGGGGTTTTTTCCCCCGCCAAGCAAGGCTGGAGCCCCTGACATGGGTATCCCAGTTACAGAGCAATCCATCCCAGCCCAGAGGAGAAGAGCATCCCCGGCAGCAGCAGCAGGATCATGGGGAGCCCCGCCATATCCCCGGGCATTCGGGGTTGCCGTGCCAGGCTCAGGGACACCAGGCGGCACGTGGCCGCAGGTTGCTGAACGCTTTTCTCACTTCTGTTGTACTTCAGGGGTTTTTGAGGGAAGCGTTACCCGGTCCTGCGCAGCCGGGGCAGAGCCTGGTCCACGGGCACCGGGGGAAGCGATGTCAGCCCCAATGCCCGCCCCGAGCACAGCCCGCGGCTGCCATCCACCTAGCAGCCTCCCTGCAGAAGGGGTTAAATAACAACTAAACATTTCCAACTGCAACCGGTTTTTCCACCATAAAAATATAAAATACTTAAAGGAAGGTGAGGAGTCAGAGAAACGCACTGAGGTTGGAAGCTCATGGCAAACAAGCGGGTTTCTGTTTTGCCATACTCATATTCTAGACTGTACATGCAGAAAACGGAGATTTTTCCCAGGTGTGTTGCATAACCTGATTGATAAATGTATTCCAAATAAAGTTTGGCCCAAGCTATGTTCTTCCAACCTGGCAGTGCTTGTTGAATAGTAGATTTTAGACAATTTTATATATCACTCTGATATCCATACACGTCAAATATCACCCAAGCATTACTTTTAACAGCTTAAAACTCTAAATTAACTTATATGAAGAAATATGTTGCTGAGGTCTCGGTCTTGGATGCTGAATAATACACAACTTCATTCTGCCCTTTTCCAGGACCTGCTATAGCAGATGGATGACTAATTATCGTGCAATAACTTCTTTGAGATGAGCTGGCAGAGGGTCAGAATAAAGATGAGCTGCAGCAGACTGCCTTGTTTGCAAAACTTTCTTCCAACGGATACCCCTTCGGCAAACATCCCCCTCACCCGGGAACCCTCAGCTTTCACTTGAGCTGCATCTTTCTCCAGCCAGCAAGGGGACCTGCACTCTTTTGTGAGCAAACTAAGTGAAAGCCAAATGTCTCCATCAGCAATTACCGTATTGTTCAGCATTGGTTTATATAAGTACTATTAAAATATCACCTTACCAAACAGTATTTTTTAAAAAAGATTTTAAATTCTTCTCCTGAGATTCTCTCTTTCAGCTGCAACAACATTTCTCACTATTAAAGTGAGTGGCACAGGGTGAGAATCCCATCAGCTACATCCAGCAAAACTGGCACAAGACCTCGGTCCCTGCATTGGAGAGAAAACTGTTCACGTTGACCAGCACTCCCAAAATAATGAGAGGCATCTGCTGGAATTCGTCACCAAGGAGAATTATCACATCACCTAGAACAATGTCATTGGCTGAAATGCAGCAGATTACTAAGAAACAATCTTCAGTCCAATTAATTTTATCATTGCCTTTTCACACTGCCAGGCATCTCTTTGGGGAAAGCGATACAGCAAAAACCGTTGCGTCAGCACTTCCTCCGTGCCTTAGTTACTAGCCTACACCGCTAGTTAAAAAAATCATCATTTCAGGACTTCTGGAATATGCTTTTTATCTGAGCAGGGTGACTCGTCCCGCCAGGAGGTCTTGCCGGAGCAGGCTTTGGGACTGTTTTGTGTTTGCCCAGGGGTGCAGGTAGAGCACGCTGCTGCCGGGCAAAAGCCAGGGACTGCGGGAACTCTTTAGCTCCCTAATTTCCCCACACACACCTTTTGGATTAAGGGGAAAAATATTGTTCTTTTCACTTCCAGAGCACCCTGCAAAGACTTTTTAATTTTTGGGGGGTTTTTTTTGTTTTGGTTTGGTTTTTTTTTTGCACGCGAGGCAGGAGCATGATGTACCTCAGAATAGCATAATGTCATTTTAGTGGATTAAATGCAAGGCACCATCAAGTCTTCAGGTGATCTACAAGCACTGCCAAGAACTTCCAAGCCAAGGATCTGCTGTACTGCCCAGGGCCAGTGCTGGCCAGGCAAGTAGTCCCTGGTCTCGGAGTACATCCCAAATGGTATTGAACAAGCACTTTCATACTGGAATGGTGCCCATTTAATTAACAAAAGGATTTGCAAGAGGATCGTTACTTATAGCCAAATGTATAACCACTCATTAGGTCCTCAGGGGAAAAGAATAATTACTCTTGCAGTCTACGGGGTGTCTTCTTCTGCAGTGAAAAATGTGCAATTCCCCTACCCCAGCTGGGATGGGCAGCCGAGGGCTGGCAGGGGGATCTGCTAACCTGCCCTGCGGCTCGATCATGGCCTCACCGTGCCTATTTGGACACACTAAGGACACCCGAGTACTTCACAAACATCCCAGGAAAAAATAGCAACCCTGCTACTGGAATTACAGAAACGCCAGGCTGTCTTCTAGAGTCTTTCTGGCACAGGGATGAAGCCAAGCAACTATGAAAATACACACTGAAAACAAGAAAATAAAAAGAGCTTATCAGGCAGTAGCAGGTCTGCGGCAGGCAGTTTAGCCACGGAAAAAGCCGCCTTTCAAATCAGCCTTCCCGGGCAGCGGCACAGAGCAGAGCCAGGGGGGGCCCGACTGCCTGCCGTGTCCCCCCGCGCACCCACGGGGGCCTCTGCTTGACGGCGAGATGCGGCAACAGAAGGGCGGTCACCTCAGCGTAGGGTGGGAAACTCAGAATAAGAAGAAAAACACATTTCGGTGGCTCGTTTTGGCTTGCTTGAACTGTAAATAAAGCAACTTCTGATTCGAAGACTCGCCCTGCTGAGCCCCGTCGCTCGCTGAGTGTGCGGGTCATGCCTGACCCATCGTACCTGCACCAGCACGACAGACTGCCCAGAGGAGGGGACGGTCGTTGGTTGAAGCAGCATCCTCAAATACCACAGCTACACCAGGTATTTCATAGCCGACACCACGAGAAAGTGTATCTAGAAGTACCGAGAGCAGAAGCCCCAGGAGATCCCCCGTCCCGCGCTCCAGCTCTGCCCCATGTTAGATTCGTTATTCCCACGTTATTTACTGCCGTCGGTCCCGGGAAGCGGCCGCGGGCTGGGGCCGTGCCGCGGGGCAGCCCCACGGCGGTACCCCCTCCTCCAGGGCTGGCATCCATCGTAACCTGAATCTCCATCCGCTTCCCGGGCCTGGCGATCGTTGCCTGATGTTGGAGTAATTCTGAGGAAGAGGAGGAAACCGCAATCCGATGAGGAGGGGTCCCCTGCGCCCGACAGCTCTCTCTTAAAATCAAGCTTGATTGGAATCGCGTTGCAGCTTCGCCTCCTCGCAGACACTCACTCTTTGATTCTGCCAAATTCTTCCTGATGGCCCCAGGTCTCAGAAGGGTACTTTTTATCCTAAATGTTTTGCCTTTGGAATCTGCTAGACTGGACAAAGTACCCCATTTCCAGGAAAGTTTCTTCTTTGCATTACCCCAAGCTTGCAAGCCCTGCAAACACTAAATGCAATGAAAACTCACCATTAATAATCAGTAGTGTACAAACTAGAATAAATAACCAAGAGGGAAAACCAAGAGAATTCTCTCAGCACAGACCGGGCCCTAGGCCTGTGCTGCTGGGGCTGAAAAGGGGCATTTTCTGCTCATACTGGGAGGTGCACAGTGGGAGAGATGGGCGTGGGGCAGGGAGGGAGAAAGATGTTGGAAGAGCAGCTGCCATCATGTTTGGTTATTTATTTCAATTAAGGAAAGCAAAAGAGTTGCTATTGCATCAATATTGGATTTGTATTGAAGATCAAAATCCATTTTTATTCCACCTGAACTGTGGCCATCTGCGATGCCAAGCGCTAAGTCAGCATTGCCGGAGCACGCCCCGCAGTCGGCAATACCGAGACCCGCTCTCAGCCCGACATCGAAGCTAACCCCTTCAAAGCCTTGCCAGAGCCTGGTTTTATCGTCATTTCCTCAAGGATGGAGCTTTGAAGCAAACCAGCAACCCTGACAACTGCTAGAGGAGGCTTAGCTGGGATTTTCCTAAACTCACCCCCCCACCCTCGATCCACCGTTCAGCAGTTTGTGCCAGTGCAATGTCCGGCGAGGTCCCAATCTCAGCCGATCCCAAAGTCAGCCCAAAGACTCTCAGACAAAATCTCTTTTAACCAAGACTGCACAGACGGAGTTTCATCCCAGGGCAGGCACACAGACTGCAGACGTCAAACCTGTATATAAATATACCCATAAATACACCCCAAACTTTCCAGTCAGCTCCCTGGAGAGATGCCGGATACGCTCCGCAGCGCCGATGCTGCGGCAGGGAGCGGAGAGCAGGCTCAGCAGGCAGCACCCTGCCCACGGAGCCGCTGATTTATTCAGCATCTGGCAGGGCAGGCTTTCAAGCTGGAGTTTGACAGGAGCAGAAGGTGCATGGAAAGCAGTAGCGAGTGTGCAAATTCCTGCCGGGCACCCGCGGGAGCTGCTGCTCCGCACGCCGCTGAGGGTTAGCTGGGATTTATTGCTGGGGCGGTGAACTGGGAGGACAACGTTTGCTTTGTCTTCCACCCATGGCATGGGGAGCTTCCTACCCAAAGGTGTGAGTAACCCTGGAAATACCGGCGGGGTGGATCTGAGTTTTTACACGGCTTTGTCACTTCTGCTGAGGACCTTACGCTGTAAAAGGAAGCGCGCGCGCACATGCGTGTGCGTACACGTGTGTGCAGGCGTGCACACATACGTGTTTATCGCTGGCGATGACGGCAACCAGAAAGCAGCGGGATCGGGGAGCCAGCATCGTAGGAGCAGCTAAAGAGCTCCTCCTGCTGAAATCCAGCCGGGGACATGGGGCTCGCGCTGCATGTACCATTCTTCCGAGGGAGTAACATGGGATTTCTTACTTCAAGGAGGAAATATCACGCTACAAACACTGTACGCACATGCGGATACCCTGTCCACATCCTCACCCGCACACGTCCTGTTTCCACCCTGTCCTCCCCTGTTCGTGTATGGTACGGGCAAGAACGCTATGAAAATAACAGAAAAAACAAGGATCAAGTGGAAACTAAAATCATTTGGGAAAAGGATAGACATGGGAGTGTCTTCCACCATCCCTGCACTAGATAGAAGGCCGTATAGTTCAAACAGACTAAAAAAGAAAAAAAAAACAAAAAGCCTTACAAAAAATTACGCTGGCTATTAAAAAATGGGCACAGCTGGATGCAGCTCTATAGATCAATCTGCACAGGAAATAGGGAAGACATTAGCTCTGTAAGCTATATCCCAATAAATATAATGCAACTGTGCTCTGAATTGAGCAGATTAGGACAGGATTACAGTGCAGGATTATAGGACCACATCAAGTGCTCTCATACATTTTGCCATCTAAAGCTTAGATATTTTAAAGCTTCGATGCATGAAATGAGCCTGACCAAGGGAGCCTGGAAAAGCAGCTATGGCAAAGTGATCGTTCCCAAATTCCCCTCTTCCGTGGTAGGCCTGTAGGGGTATAAAGATGACCCCAGAAGAAGGGATAAGGGCTGAAGAGTGCGATCCGTCTGCTCCCCCCCTGCACATTGACCCATCTCCTATGGCACAGCGTGAGCACAGCCGTACCCACACAGAGCAAAGCATCCCTGTGGACCAGCCACGCAGCCCAGACAGCGCCCAGGAGCGGGTCCTGAGAAAAGATTAAAAAGGAACCGAACAAAAATGCAGTAATGCTTTTCCTGGTACATCGTCTCAGTTTTCTGTCATTTAAAAATTCACTGTGCTAGAGGTTAAATCCACCCCTTGGTATTCAATAGCCTTTGATGGCCTTGCCTGATACCTAGCAACATTTTGAACATGCTCATACTTTCAGCATCCAAAACATCCCAAGGCAGTGAGTTCCCCAACTTCATTACAAGATGCAGGGAAAACGTTTCCTCTGTTTTAAACCTGTTGTCCAGAAATTCCATTTGCATTCACACCGGTTCCTGCATTGTGGGAGACAGCAAGTTACTCGCTACAGGCTGTTCCTGATTTTAAACACATCTGCTGTAATCCTTGTCAATCATCTTTTTGCTAAGCTAAAAGCCTGTTTAATCACCCGGTGCAGGGACAACGCCATCACTCAGAGCCCTCTGCCTTCTATAGCCCAGCTTACTCTATCCCTTTGAAATGGGATGGCCAGCACTGACTGCAGGATTTGAAATGTCAGCTCCCAGAAATTTATTAAAAACCCAGTATTTTACTGTTAGGCAAGTTACATTTTCTAAAATGTTTGCCTTTTTGTCTACATAACCAGGGATGGGGGGGGAGAGACTTTTCATCAATAGTTCTTCTGCAGGAGTATTTTATCTTTTTGCCCATGCTGGTCAGTGCCTTCATTGGTCACCACAAAATCCTGGTACTCACCAAAAGCCTTTTGCTATTTCAGGATTTGATCCTGTTACCCAAGTGCCATTATTGTCTTGGCGAGGTTACCAAACTGGAGAGCCTTTCTAGTAAATTTAGCATGTTTGATCTCTAGTAATACTTAGAAAGTAAGTAACGATGTAGTTGAAGAATGACATTTGTTCTGGCGCTGCAGACTGCATATTTCACTCCCTTATTGCTTTTCCTGACACTGACTTGTACCAACGCAAGACACATACCAAATCAGCCATACAAATCACAGCCAGTTTGTCCCTAGAGCTCTCTGGTATTTCCTCTTGCTGTATTTAGCCACAGTAAGTACTTTTAATTTTCAGAATGAAGAGATATTGGCTATCTGGTCACAGCACTATTTTTATCACCAGCACCTCTGCCCGCCGTGCAGCAGCACAAGCCACCCCCTGCTCCTCCTCACGCATCAAACGAGGCCACAAGTGATTCAGGGTAAAACAAAAAAAACGAGCGAGAGCAGTTTTCACCATCAGTTTGTCTCTGACGACGTGCAGGTGCTCTCTCCTCCCCGCGGTCACCATGCCCAGCTCCTTGCTGCACCGGCTGAGCGCTCACTCTGCAATAGTGACATTTCCTATTGCAATCAGAAAAGAAACGAAAAAGCAGCCCATCCTGCAAAGGTCTACCTGCTGGCCAGTCTTCGTACCAGAGCTTCAGCATGGCAGTCCTAAATTTCAAGGTTTTAATTAGCTTAACCAATGAAAGCAACATAAACTGGGCAGAGCATCCCAGCGCTTTCTCAGGAGGCAGGAACTCCTGAAGGTTTCCTGCAGGACAGCCTGGGAGTGGGGGGGCTTGCTCCAAATGAAGCGAGTTTGCCAGGGGCTTGTGTGCTGTGGGAAGAATTCGCCCTCCGCGAACAAAACCTCAACTAAATATAAAATAGACAAAATCTGAATAGAAAACTACACCCCCAGCTGCAAAGGCTGCTGCATGGGTTAATCCAGCAGTGCCTCGGAAGACCACAACCTCTAAAAATACTTTCCGCGTATAACGTTTGCCAACAGCATGTTTTGCAAAAGTTGCCTGGGTGCTTTTGCAGACATATACATATAACATTTCACCTCCGGGCTCTCAAACTGCAGCTGCCGGAGCACCGAGACACTATTTTAACCATGCACGAACAGAACATTGAGAAGTTTTACAGTCACAGCTTCCCAGCCATGAGGACAGACCCAGCCCACGTAGTTTGGTCTTTAGGAGCTGCAACCCCAGCCAAGTGTGTATGGTAGGAAGCCGTGCAATGGCTGTTGGATGCAAGGAATCCGTTGGATAATAAGACACCAAATTGGCTTTGCAAATAGTGTTTCATCTGAGAGAAATACTATTGTCATCAGAAACAAACTAAGCTCATGCACTGCTGCACTTTCAGTTATTCAGTAATAGGCT
Source organism: Leptodon cayanensis (assembly GCA_027564655.1). Taxonomy (NCBI): domain Eukaryota; kingdom Metazoa; phylum Chordata; class Aves; order Accipitriformes; family Accipitridae; genus Leptodon; species Leptodon cayanensis. The sequence continues at coordinate 41,536,071 of JANXJC010000088.1, forward strand.
GAACTAAGCTGTATTTGCTAAAGCAATGAAAGGAAAAAGAACTAATCATCCTATAAATAAACCAGCTTATGAGTATTTAGTAAGTGTTTCTTGTTAACAATTCATTACTTTCCACACGTAATTAAATAGCTCTTAATAAAAAAGGCTTCTTTATTGTGCTGTCTTTAGAGTGGACCTATGGACATCTGTAGAAATTTCCAGGATGGCTTGTTTTGCCTTCCAGACAAGAAAATGTTCAAGCTCATTAAGACTAGAAGAGCCCCTGTCCTTCTAAAGCTAGAACAGCAAAAAACCTACAGAAAGCAGCAAGTGATGACTGCTGGAAAATGCCTGCCGCCCCGCAGCACAGCCCCCTCTCCTGCAGAGCTCTTCTTTCTCCTGGATACATGTGAAACGCAAGATGTTATAGCTGTTTCTGTCAACTATGAAAAATGTACGTACTTAAAATTAAGCATATGCTTGAATCCATCAGCTTCAACAGAAATTAAGCGTATGCTTTATTTTACCGTGACTAAAGGCTCTGATGAATGAAGACCATTCCATTTTATAAGCCAAGAAACAGAGAGGTGTACGAAGCTATTTGCACAGCGTCCGCGCTAAAGCTGAGTGGGCAACCCCAGCCCTCGGCACTGGGTGAAGCCTCAGAGCCAACCCCAGCTACCCCTGGAGCACAAGACAGTCCCAGACTATCTCATTAATTACATTTTCCTGTGGCTTAAAAAGTCAGTCTCCAGCGGGTTTGGGGATTGCGTATCCATCCCCACAGAAGTTTTCTCCCCAACCTCTCTGCAGGTTTTCTCCTCCAGGCTGGGCACGTTTTCTGTGCAGCAGCAAGTAGAGATGGACATTGCTGTTGAGATTTGACCAACGCATTTTTGACTCGGCAGCATCCAGGTTCAGTGCCAGGCAGGTGTCTGTACATCAGGGCGGTTTGCAGGATAATCTCCTGTGGAGGGAACTTAAGACACCGGATCGTAACTGTTTTATGGGAACACTGTGTGACTACGACATTACTTGTGCTTCTCAGCGAGGGCACAGTAAGTGTTAAACTATTTCTGGAGTGGACCAACACCACAGAGAGTGCAGAATTAGCAGAGAAATAAGATAAATTAGTATTTTCTTGTGTGTACTAACATCGATCGTTTCTAACACAACTGCCACATGGGATTAGGATCATCAGAAGGGGAGCAAAAGAATTTCTCATTAGAAAGGAGGCAAGCTTCCAGATCCGTAAAAAACAGTTGATCAGAGTATCTCGCTCGGGGACAGCATCGCTCCTGCTAACCCAGAGTGACACCAGGGATTACTTCTATCATAACTCCGCTCGGAGCATGGCATCCCTGGGATGCCGTTCCATTGCCTTTGCACGTTTTCCCTTTTCATCACTCGAACACCGTGGGCTCGGTTCTCTACTTATTTACACCAGCTCCCCATTGGTAACCCCAACTTGCTCCAAGGATTCCCAGCCGGCACTGGCAGAGCAGAGGTACAAAGCCCTTTGCCCCTTCTTCTGATGCTGGCTCCAAAGCATTTCTTTCACACGCTTGGTCCTCCCTGGACAGAGTCTCCAAACAACAATGAATTTCCCCAGCCAGCAGCTAAAACCGTGACACAACTGTGCTGTTTCCATAAAAATAGTAAACGTGTTGTCTTATTTCAATTTTAAGTCCAGACAGGCCGTGGGCAAAAGTCAGTCTCTTGGGAAAGCAAACGTTTTGAAGAATTTTTTTTTTCTAGTAGAATCACAGAGAGTATATCTACTTTCCATACGGGATGTCAGCCTGTTAAAATGAACCTCTTTTGAAACGAAACAAAATGACAACCGACAGACTAAGTACACCGATGCCTTTTTCACCCGGCATCCCCCAGCCTACACCCTCTTTCCCCAGGCTGTCCCAGCTCCCAGCGTGGATGAGGTCCTCTCCCTTGGACGCTCTTTCTAACACACAAGCCACATATTTCACAGCCTGAACCCAGCCAGACTCTGGTTCTCAGGCTTTCAGTCCGGTTTTATAGCAGAGCGGGGATAGACATCACATTACACCTCTATTCTCCATGTCTTCTCTTTCGCTGTTCAGCCGTTATCCTTTTAATGCACATAAATAAATGAGTTTTCGTTAAAACATCGGAAAGAGTAAATACTTCTACCCAAATTTGAAAGAGGCGGTTCGTTACATGGACACAACCAACTAATGTTAGAAGAGAAAAATCAAATTCAGAGTTTTCAGAGACTAGGTCACACGCATTTACCACTGCTCAAAGTCACGCTAATTCTTACAGTGCTCAGAACACTTAGAGGAGAAAAGCTACCAAACCGGACGACGTCTCCAGATTTCGTAAGCCCGCCTGAAGGCGCGCACAGGTCGCTCAGTCCGGTTTCCCGTCGTTCCAGCCGTTTGCTGCCGAACGGACAGCCCCCGAGCCCCCCAGCGCGGGACACGCAGAAGTACCTGTACTTCATCCCCGTCTTGGCTTGGACGGTCTCTTGCAGCGACAGCCCGTGCAGGTGCAGGAACTTCTCCAGCTGCTTCAGCTCGGTGGCTGGACTCAGCTTCCCCGGCCAGCCCGCGGCGGGAGGGCAGGCTCTGGCAACCACGTTTTGCTTTTTACCTTTCAGGAGGGCTTCGCTCGGCTTCTGCGAGCCCGGCTTGTGGGGTGGGATATCCGCGCAGGCGGGCTTGTACAAATGCATGGTCCACGCGCGGAGCTGCGAGGAGAGACCCTCGGTGCCCAGCAGCTGCCCGAGCGTGGGGTCCTCGGGAGCTTCCACCCTGCGGTCTGCTGAGAGGAGAGCCCAGTGCCACCGCGCTCCCACCAGTGCGAGACGGTGCGAGCCGGGCTGTGCTGCCCGAGAGGACCACGGGACTACGGAGCAGTATTTTTCTCCCAGCCATTCTTTATATTGTTGCAATTGGCTCATTTTAATTGATGCCCAGGATGGATTCTGGCCAAGATCAGCAATCTTGTTCATCTGCTGAAACCTATAATGGTCAAGTACTGCAAGGGATAAGGACTGCCAGTGGGAATAGACCACTGACCCTGTTTCCCAGGTCTTATATTTAGATAATGAGAAATATTTGTTTGGGACTCGATCCAAGGCCAATAAACATAAAACAAATATTCTCACAGGGTTTATTTCAGGCCTTGGGCTGGAGAGATGAATACTGCAAGCATCTCTTATGCAAGTCATTAAAACATTTTTTTTTCTCATAGGCCATTGCGAACTCTCACAGCTTGGGTTACCTGGTCTGTAAACTTCCGCGGTATCTGCAGCCTCCTGGGACTTTGACAGTTAATAAGAAAACAAAGGCTACGGAGCAGTCAACCACCAAGAAGAAAAAAATAACCTAAAACCAAACAGAGAAGGGAAATGCTTGAGAAAGGAATGAGCTATGGGCATTGGAACCAGGGCAGGGAGCAAGCACCAACTTTCGGGAGGCTGCGTGCTCCCCCAGGAGCCCGTGCACGGATGGAGAGGGGCTGCAGGTGGGGAGATGGCAAAGCCCCTGAGATGCCACCAGCCACTACAAAACCTTCAGCTCCACAGAACCGGCTGCCTCTTGGCACGGGGCAGCAGGCGAGGACACAGGTACGTGTCTGAACAGTATGCCTAGAAATAAACATACCAAGCCAACAACCCGTTATTTCACCACCGCTAAATAGCAAACAAAAAGTTTCTGGTTCTCAGGGTCTTCATCCCTGAGGGGTGACGGGAGAAACAGCACAGGTTTTGCTGCATCACCAAAGCCAGTGACAAGGGCATCCAGCACCCTCCGGTCAAGATGACATCCAGGAGGACCACGGTAACCTTTTCTGGCCAACACCAGCCCACAGCAAACAAATCATGACAGTGTATGATACACAGCATGGAGGCAGGTTTCTGAGGCTCTTCTGTTGTAAAAACTCAGCCCATTTTCTGACTGTCATTTCAATCCCAAATACATCGGAAAAATAAGTTAAATAATCAAGTGATGGATGTATCATGAACTCAACTAATCCTTAAATCTTTCAAAACAGATAAACAAAGACTGACCCCAAACCCAGAACATATTTTAAAAGATTATAATTCAATGTCACAGGGAGGAGTTTGGCATGGACATTTGGATTACCCGGTTATTCTTTCTCTGCAACCGTTGTATCAGAGTACACTAATGGAGGGCACTAATGGACCTCAGCATCCCCCATCTCCCAGGCTGGGGCGGTGGGAAGGGTCCTGCCCTGTCGCCCCAGGGCCCCCCCCGGCCCCGTGGTACCCTGACACACGGCTGCCCGAAGACGGGGGATCCTGTTCTCGTGGTGCTGACGGACCCCAGCCATCAATGGTGGGGCGCAGGCGATGCTTTCGGGCTCTACTCTTTGCACCACGAGTACACTCAATGGAGGGATGCGTGCCCTGTGACTGCAGCCATATCTCCCTCGTAGGAACTGTATTTTTCCCTCCCAGAGGTGTAACACCGAAGGTTGTAGCTGCCATCTCTGGTGCAGCTGCCTTTTGTTTTACCTCCTGTCAGATCCAGCTCTTTCCTCATCTATAATGCAAGGGGAACCCATGGCAAAGAAGTATTTCCGCAAGCTCTCCTGAAGTTTTTAGACATAAGAGTTTCACAGGTTTGGGGCTTTAGGGGCTTGTATGGGTCAGCATCGTTAGAAACTAGGTTCTCCCAAAAGTTATGCCCCAGTGCTTCACTTTTATAGCACCATTTAAGACCACAGGTACCTGACCGCAGGCTGGTGGGACCGATGAGCACTGTGCCCGAGAAATTGCTCAGTCTTAGTCTGCAGCCCCACTCATTTCTGGACTTAATCCCTACTTGCTCCATCTCTCCTAGTTTTATCTTGTTTTCCTTTCAGTTATCCTGCTTCTGATTTTTATTCTAATGACATGTTTATTAATTTCTAATCTCAGCATGTCTGCGAGATCTCAGTTTGTGCCTGGCACTTCAGGCATCCCCCTTCTGTCCGGGATTAGGGAAGATTTCAGCCGACTTCTGGGCTGAAATCCCAATTGCTGCTGATGCTTTTGTGTACTGCTGGGCAAAACGCTGAAACCCCCTTTGGCAGCAGCCCTGTCCCTCGAGGTGAATGAAACCCACATCTTTCCTCTGCCAGTCCCCCAAACAGCCCTGAGCGAGCACGGCCGCCCCGTCCCCGCGATGCTGCTGTTTGGGGACAGCGGGACTGAGACAGCAACACCAGGCAATTCATCTTTAGGTTCCTATTTCATTAAGGGTCTTACTCAGTGCGGGAGATTAGAGTGTCGCACGTCTAATTTCCACTAATACCAAGATCCCCTTATACTCTTTTTTAAAGGAGTAAGATCAGATTCTGGAGGCTGCGGCATTTCAGACCGATGGAATTAGAAGTTCAGCAGCTGCTGGTTTCCCCTCCCAAGTGGCTTGTTCACTGCTGCCGCTGTCCCAGTCCGGGGAGGGAAGGGGGAGAGGGGGACCTGGGGCCAGCAGCACCCAGCAAAGGCTGTCCTGCCGTTTTCTCCTGCCACCCACGCAATCCCTGCTCAACAGCAGCAACTTTTCAACTGAACTACAGCCACTCAGACAAAACAGCTCATGAGCAATCAGGCTGAATAACCACGGGCAGTTTGTGCCGAAGAAGTTAAGGAAACTAGGAAACAAGTTTGCAGAATTTCCAGCTCTGTAACACACATCCATCACGGTAGAGGAAAAAAAAAACCTAAATAATCAGAAAAGCCAGACTCGCAAAGCCCCGAAGCTTTCTGTTATTATCATTCCCACCATCACCACCACCACCATCGTCTCCTGGAGTGCAAACCGCTGCTGTCCGCACAGCCGGCGGGGTACGTACCTGTGGGGCATGCCGGTGGTGTAGGCGATGGTGTACTCGTGGGAGAGCTCGCAGACCCGCAGGTACCAGTTCATCTCCAGCTCCCGCAGCAGAGCCAGCCGCCGGGCACGCTGCTGCGGCTGGCTGGCCCGGGCTCGGCCCTCCTTCCCGCTTTCCGAGGAGCTCCTCAGGGCTCTCTCCCTGCTCCCCAGGGAAAGCACCGACTGCTTCCTCAGCTTCAGGGCTTCCTCGGTATTTTTATTCCCCACGGTCCCTGTGCGTGCCGCCAGCATTTTGCCTCCTGTCTCGGTGCCGAGCAGCACACCCGGGCACTAAGTCACTGCCCTCGAATCATTTGAACTGATTTTCAGCAGGCACTTTCCTCCCTCTATAACCTCATGCCGGCCACAAAGCTGTAATTAGATACGTGTCTGCGGAGCTTAACCAGAAAGAAGAGCTGCAACCTTCTCATGGAAACATCTGTAGCAGCTTCCCGCTTGCCAGCGGGCTTCGTTTTGCAACGAATAAGGAGGACAGTTCTTAAAAAACAACATATAAACACATGCAAAGCAGCGCACCTAAACTGGACTTGTAGAAAACAAGGTATTTAGATGGAGAGCAGCGGGGGAAAAAAAAAGGTCCAGCTCACTAAAGCTGTAAAGGTTGGAGGGCTCCGGCCAGCGCAGGTGAAGTCACGCGTGTGCTCCCCTCGACGGCAAACCCACAGCCACGTGGGCTCGCCCGAGCAAATTGCAGCGCGGTTCCTGCCGGATGCGGCCCCGGAGCATCAGTGTCTTCACCAACGCGGCCGAATTGGAGCTGAGCCGGCCGGTCCATGCCTCCTCCTCCTCCTCCTCCTCCCAAATGCAGTTCTCCAGCTCCTCCGGTCGCCCCGTCTGGCAGGAGCTTCCATTCTCCACGGGATTTGTAGAAATTCAGGGATTTGATCACCCTTAAGATGAGGACAAAGTTATGACTTTTCCCCGATTCATTCGCTTGCTGAGCAAATGGTGTTTGGAGAAAATGTATGAAAGGAGCAGATAGTAGAATTGAATTAATTTCCCTCTCCGGTTTGAAATGTAAAAGCTGATACGGAGATTACAGCACTAATCACAGCAGCCACTTTAGGAGCACAAACATATCCTTGTTTGGAGAGAGAGGCAGGCAAAGAGGAAAAAAGCCCTCTAAAGACAAGCAGGATTTTAAAGCCATGGCATTGAAAACATCGAAGAGAAGAGTAATCACCCACCCATGCCCTGCGCAGAAGGACCTGTGTCTCTCCCGGGGAAAGGCAACCCGCCAGCAGCTGCAGAGGGATCAGGGGGCTGGACGAAGAGCTTCACGGAATCCGGCAAAAGGAGCTTGGGGGGTCCCTGGCCCAACCTCCCACCCGGAGCAGGTCCGTCACCAGCCCTGCACGAGTTTTCCCACCTGAGCCTTGCCGACCCCCAAGGCTGGAGTCTCCCCCAGCCCTTCGGGCAGCCTCTTCCCACGCTGCACCACCCTCTGCCGAAAAACCTTTTCCCAAGGCCCATCCCGAAGCTCCCAAGCTGTGTCCGGTGTCCCCTGCCTTACTCCCACCTGCCACTTCCAGGCCAGTTGGGATCCCCCACCTTCCCACCTCCCCTCCAGGCGCTTCCAGGCTGCTGCTGGGTCCCCTCTGGGCCAGCCGGGGCCAGCCCAGCTCTCGCCATCCCTCCTGGACCCGGGTCCCTCCAGCCTCTGGCCACCCGGGCAGCCTCTGCCGGGTCCCCCCCGCCCCAGCCTTCGGGGGCTTCCCGAGCCAGACATGGTCCCAGGTAAGGTCTGCTGGCCACGTTCACCCCGGGGAGCCCAGCATGGGGATCGTTCTGCTCACAGCAACAGCACTCTGCCGGCTCGCTGTGTTTCATGATGTGCCACAGTAAAAAAAGGAAAAAAAAAAAAAAAGTCCCTTTTAGGTGCTTTTTAAGAAAGCAGTTCCTTCCTTTCGGGAAGAAGTCCTACAAAATTTACCTTCCACAGAAACTAATGTTATCCAACCTATTTAGCGGAGATGGCACTAAAACATTCTCTGGAAATTTTACAGAACTCTAGAAAAGTGACTCAAAATTTGAGCTATTAACAAATCCTAGTTCAGTGCCTGTTCTATAATGTTACCTCATTTGTCAGTAAGCTTTCTAGCACTTCCCAAAAAAGGAAAAGCTTTCCAGCAACTCCAGAAGCCTTTAAATCAACCCTGAGCAGCTGAAGTAATACACACTTATTTTACAGATAGGTAGTCTCAAGCCTTATACGATTCTTCAAGTTCTTTCACTTGGAAGTTGGCTAACAAAAGCAAAATAAAGTTCTTAAACAGTTGTATAAAAGGCATATTGTGCTCATTCAGTCTTCCATGTTTATAATTTCCTTAACCACAGAAACACCCTGTCGTTCCCAAAGACTTCCCAAAGACTTCAAAAGGTATCAGCCACCTTAAAAGCAAACTACATTAAAAGCAGATGCTGACAATTTGTTCCTCTCTAAATGGAGCATTGTTGGTCATACAGCAGGCTATTGTGAGGGGACGTGTTCCCGTAATGTCCCATTTAGGTAGGTAACACTATCGGATATTGTCTCTTGGATGATTATATATTCTGGCAGGTAAGGAGACCCCAGCTCACCTTATAAAAAATGCAGAAAGATTGCTTTCCTGAAAGAAAAGCCAGCCAGATGGCTTTAAATATTGATACCGCATTTCTGCGGCTGTATCGAGGCTCGCCGAGGGAGGGGGACCCCGCCATGCCGCAGCAGCACGGACGTCCAGCCTGGCTCTGCGGGCCGGGGGGGCTGCGGGCAGCCCTGGGGCATCTCCTGGATGGGATGAGCCCTCTGCCCCACGAGCATCTCCCCCAGCCCTCCACACACCAGAAATCCTCTCCCGTCGGGGTCCTAACAGACCAACACCCCACTCGTGAACACCGTTAGACCAAGACCTGCCTTATTTCCCAGATGAGGGCTGGGGATTAATCACTAACCAGTTTCCCAGGAGCTGCTGCCCTCCCTCCCGAGCAGGGAAAGGGGGGAGAAGACAGCGCCCGGGGGACGCCTCACCCCCTACCCACCGTGGGGTATGGGACCGGCGTGTAGTGCCCCGGCCAGCGAAAAGTGGTCCTGCCTTAGGGCTGTGGGCACTGCCCTCCTTTTGCATTGATTTTTCTAGGCACTCATTGGTTAAATAAGCTGTTGTGACTATAATTATGTATTTCTAACTTATTCATACACTGTATAAATGTGTAAAAACATGTTTATGAGCTCTGTACTTGCAACTTACTGTAAGTTCTAGCTTATTATTAATACCCTTATTCCAGGCTTTGAAAATTTCTGTGGCTCTTCTTAAATCGCTTCATAAAATCTGATTTTTATTCCAGCTGCTGTCCCTAGAGTTGGACGCACGATATGGAAACCATCTCTGTGCCTCTCTCCGCAGAAGGACCCCCACTTGCCGGTCAGGTCCCCCCATGCCCACCCCAAGCACCGGGGGGTCCCGGCCGGCAGCCCCGGGGCTCAGCTGGGTCCCCAGCCACGGCGCAGCCCCCACCGAGTCCCTCCTTGCCCCAGCAGCCGCCCAGCTTAATCTCTCCGCTGCCGAGCGTAATGCCCTGCACTTATCTGTATTAAATGCACAATCCCGAGCTGTCTGGAACAAAGGGAGGTTACAGCAATAACAAGCGGTGCGGAGGTAGGGAACGGCCCTTACAAAAAACGAACGATATTGTTCGTGTCGCCACTTTTGAAGCGGAACGTTCCCTGTAGTACCCAGCCTCACCACCTCCAGCATCAGAACACGGGTTTAATACATTTTCCACCGGCTCAGACACCAATTTAGCCAAACCTCCTCTTTTTCAGTCGTAAATAAGAGAACCGTTTCTAAAAAGCTCCAGTAGGTGTTTTCTGCTCATTCGGTTCCCGTGATGAATTAGTACACTTCACACAGTTTGGATTTTTAAAGTGTTTTTAAAAATTTCGTAACCAGTTTTTTTTCAGGATGTGTATTTCAGTTAAATCTGCATGCTGGTCAACAAGTGCCTCATGACATTACGTGAGGAAATTCTCTCCTGATTTTCTTCACAACAAATTTATTTTGCCTCATTCCGAACTGAAGGAATGCAGGATGCAAACCCTGACCCAGCAATTCTCCAGCAATTCTACTAAAACTCATTTAAAATTCATCCTCTTTTAAAATGATCTTAAAATCCACCTTAGCTTTTCAGATTCCACTCTAGCCTCTTAATAAGCGTTCCCCAAATTCTTCTCAGCTATGGATACACGCATCTAAAATCAATTTGCATACACAGATATAGCTCATCTCAAGCAGGATAAATTAGCAGCAGTTAATAACCCAGAAGGTCCTATTTAGAGGCTTTTAAGCAGAAAAATGCAAGCCTTCTGCAAGTACAGACTGAGTTGGAAAATATCTGTAAGTGATACCTAAGTAAACATATAGATTTCGTCCCATAGGAGCGCAGTAATTTTCAAATGCATGATCCAATTAGCAAGAGTCTAAACGATAGCCTTTAGGCTAACTGCACTCCTGCTCCCCACTGTCTTCTACTCAAGATAATTGAAACCCCATCAGGGAAAGATTCATTAAGGTACTTAATTGGTTTTAAGTGGTTCACCCTGCTCTGACAGCATTGCAACGTGGTGACTTACGGACAGCACGACCAGGCAGAGCCTCAACTCCTTCCCGCGGTGCTCGGCCAGCAGCTACCGGCTTTGTGCCCGGGACCACCACTTTCCGCCCAGGACCACCACTTTCCGCCCAGGACCACCACTTTCCGCCCCGCTGCCTGCTCCGGGCAGGAGACAGCGCGGCGTGGGCAGAGCTGGGCAGGAGATGCACGGGCATCCTCAGCAAACGTGCTCCCCCATGGCGCCTGCGAAGAAAGCCCGGAGGATGCCTCCGAGCTCCTCTCCTGATCCACCTTCCCACTTCTTAACTTTGGGAAGCGTGCTGGAGTGACTGACCCCCGTGCCGCGGGCAATGCTCGCAACCCTGAATGCGACAGGAAGGATCCCAAAATCAGCTGCTTCGGCGTGCTTCCAAATATAGGCAAGTTGTCTGAAAAATTCGGTATGGCAGGTCAGGCATTCCCTGCTGTTTTCATTTTCTTAGAATAAGCTGGAAAGGGATCCGGCACCCCACCAGCCCTCACGGGGCAGAGGAGCAGCCTCCCTCCGTTCATTCCTCTATTCACAGCAAGCAGGCACGACCTGGAAAACAAAGAACAGGTTCAAAACGATGTTTAAAAAAATGCTATGTATCTGCATAAGGTTTCATTTAATTTTTAAAACTATTCCTTGGCTCCCCCCTCAGTGCTCTGCTTCCCCAGCTGTGCCAGCTCTGCACGTTACCCTCCTCCGCAGGTCAATCCCCCCCAAAAAACCCTAAATAGGCAGTACAGGGGGGCCAAGACCCTCCTGGCTGCCGGGGAGCAGAGCCCAGCAGTAATGTGACATACATTTATGAGCCAGCAGTGCTGCTTCCCCCGCAGCACACACTCCCCCTCCAGCCCTTTGCCCGCGAGCAGCATTGGAAGGGCCCCATGCTGCCCCGACACGGCCCCCGCAGGGTGAGGAGCCCGGGTGCGGCAACAGGAACAGTGTTTGGGACAGAAATGGGTGAAAATACCTACATCTCGGGCATTGCTGGATAACCAAGAGTTAGATATATTTATATACTTTAGGTTTTAAAGAGAAATCTCGATATCCAACACACCAGAAATTGCTGTTAATGTATTTCCACGTATCCAGCCTTCTCCTGGCAGGGAGCACAAAAGCATTTCACCTCCTGGCTCGCAGGAGAGCCCTGAGTTTTGATACCCTGCTCCCATCCCAGGAGCAGGGAGCGGACCATTACGGATGTTCCTCCTGGGGAAGGAGCGTCTGGTTTCTCTGTGCTTCTCAGACCTGCCGGCAAATCTTCTCCGGCACAGGGGGGAACCGGAGGTGAACCGTCTCCCCTTGGGTTTATCGCCCCGGATAGAGACCCAGTGCCACCAGCAGCACAGGGGACAGGCACTCTCCCGCGCCGCCTGAGCAAGCCCAGCTCATGCAATGAACTACGTGACTGTCAGGCACCGGCTGCCCACGGATTCCCTACGGGTGTGCTGGGAGAGCAAGTCCAGCCCCTGCAGACAAGCGGATCTCAAATCAGCCATCACACCCAAAACCAGGTGTGTTACCTATTTTCGATCCATTTGCTGACCAGGGCAGGAGGGAGAGCAGGACTGCCCACTCCGGCTATCACCGTGCCCGCTCTCACCCGGGGAGGGTGTCTCAGCGGGCCCACAGGCAATTACGGCCACTTGCAATTCGCTGCTGTATTGCTACTTCGCTGTTCTGTCCAGATTTATTACATCTGACTGAAAGAGCTCTGCAATTAGAAGTGGCAGAGGGTAAAAAGCACTGTATTTCTTCATGAAATGGAGGTGGAGCAGTTGCATGTTGCTGCAAACTCCATAAATCCCAAAGGCAGCCCCTCGGAAAGCTCCCAGCTGCCTCCTTGAAGGGCGTGAGGGAGCTGGGCAGCTCGGAGAGCACGGGATCACATTCAGCTTGGAGTGAGTCAATCTGCTGAAATTAAAACACTGAAGTGGAAGTAGGCTCTCTTCAGCCTTTTAACTTCTCAAATAATTTTTAGCTACAATCTTGGAGCCAAACACCAGTCGTATCACACTCAAGGAAAAAGAAAAAATCCTGGGTATGTTAATTAACATATTTTTTTCTCCTTGCCGAGTCTTCAGCGAGATCACTGACGAGCGGCTTTTCTGGGTTTGCTCTGGATTGCACCGAGAGCAACTACTGATCAAGTAATCCATGATTAGAAAGGGGAAGGTTTTCCAAGGTCAAGGGGAACTCGGATGTTCAGACCTTTCTGGAGGTGAGCGGCTGCCCAGGGCAGGCAGGCGATGGCAGTCACGCCTGGCTCTGCTTTTGGGCACATGCACCAGCCTTTGAAGCCTGACGATCCTCCGGTCGTTCAGCATCTGCTTTCAAACAGCACGAAAAGGTGCAGAACCACCCACGTTGTTCTTTTCCGCATAAATTTCAGACAAAAAAGGCTGATCTGCTTTAGTCGACAGGATTTTGAGTGGTTAATTCCCTGCTGAGCAGCTTTAACGCTCCAAGGATGCATTTAAAATTCTTCCTGGACAGGCTTGTGTGCTTAGAGGATTGCGTTTGGTTTCCAGAGGTGGAGAGCCCCAGTCGGGGGTGGCAGCGAGCCCCAGCTCCGACTGTTAAGCCAAATCCATGGGACGGACCAGATGTGGGACATTGAGCTGCCACCTGCCCCCCCAAAATCGTGGCCAGGAGCCCTGTCCCCACGCCTGCTCCTCCTGCTCCGGTGCCGGTGTGGTTCTCACACCCATCGGAGAACCCGCACGATGCCGTTGGGTTACCATGGCAATCAGCGCTACAGAAGCGACTAAAAATAAATGTCGGCTCTGCAAAGCACAAAAGATCGTCCTGAATCCAAACCCTGACTCAGCCACCTTCAAACCCGGGGGTGCGTGGCGCGGGGTCCCCGCTCAGCGCAGCAGGGACGTTCCCCCCGGACCCCTGCAAAACTCCGCGCGGAGCAGCAAGCTCCCTGTTGCACAGGTTCAGCGCTTGCTGCAGTGCCGGTCCGCCACGGAGCTCTGCCACCAAGGCGGCCATCTCTCCAGAGCCCTCACCGGGCTGCAGACATCAAGGAAACCTCATTTTTTTCTCTCTAAAACCCTGCTGATTCCTACTGCATTCCCAACGTCCCGAGCAGCATCCCACCTCCATGCCAAGGAACCTGGACAGCTAGGCAAGCCCCAGGCAGATCAGACATGAAAAGATAAGCTGGACGCTTCCAAGCGACTTGTTGCATGTCACCTTGCCCAAACAATAACAAAATTAACCCATGGAGCAAACCGCAAGAACAGCACCCAATCATCACCAGGGTTCACCTTAAACCGGACCTAAAGGATAAAAACTGCACAAGAACACAATCCTGGGCATAAAACCCGACGTGTGAGCGCTGCATGAACAAGAGCCAAGCATCGCCTCGGGTAGAGCTGCAGGACCGGGAGGCCACGGTGGAGAGAGGCGCTGAGCTTCCCTTTCCCCCAAGGCACCACAGGTTTCCACTGGGGAAATAACAGCACAGGGACTCGGGTGTCCGTGGCCGGGTCACGGTCCCCGCAAGCCCACGGTCAGATGGCAGCCCGCGTCAAAGCGTGCTAAATTATGCATGGCAGCTTTGAATTATTTCTTCTTCATTAAGGAAAGTGCGCGCACAAATACGTTGGCAAACACCCTTTTCTGCAGAAAGGGTGAGCCTGGCCCCCCTCCCCGGAGGCTCGGCCCACGGCAGCCAGCGGGACACGCACACGAGGGACAGTCCCCAACCCCAGCCCAGGCACAGCCCCTCAGCTTTGCCCCTGTAAGGAGCAGAAACTATTTCTCTTTAATTAACATTTCTCTTAATTAACACACGATTCAAACTCAGGTTGTCCATGAAGCTTACACTTACCCCACAACATTTTTCCATGTTTTTTTCACCCTAAAAAAAACATTACAAATGGAAGAAATCCTGCAAGCAGCTTTATATTGGCCTTTGTATCCCAAAGCGCTCTGGGGAATGATTGACAAGAAAAATATCCCAGCTCTAAGGGGGCTCTCGAACACACATTTAAATCAATTACATCCATAAAAAAGGAACCTGTGGGAGTAACAGGGCACAACGCGCGGCTAACAAGCCCGAGGCAAGGGGTCTTGCAGAGCCCCACGTCGTCGCAGCTTGCGATGGTGATGGGGGAAGCACTTAAAGTGTGCCCTGCCTCCCCACGGCTAAACCAACCGCTGGAAACAGAATTCTCTGTATCGTTCCCACTCCCTGGTGCTGAAAACCCACGGCCCTTCCTCTGAAGGCACCAGCGGCGAGGCTGAAGATGTGGGAAGCGCAGCCCCGGTAAGGACCTCCCATTCCAGCCCCCAGTCACCCCCCACCACTGGGATTTGCTTCTCTAGAGACAGGCAGAGACAGGATTAGGGCAAGAGAAATATCCCACCCAGCTGTTTCACGTCTGGGCTCCCCCCCGTACCCACAACGGCTCTGCCGGCACCGCAGCTCCCCAAAGGACAGGGCAGCGTGCCCCCGTGCTCGCAGCCCACTCCCCACGTGCCCCAGAGTGGGGGGGGACAGTCCCTGGGAGCCGTGTGGTGGGGAGGGGGTTGGAGCTGGGGTTTATCCCCTCACTAATAAAGCGTTTAATGAGCCTGGAAGTATTTCCTAGCAGAATGCCCACTGGACGGCCGGTTCCTCCGTGATGCTTACGGGAACAAAATCGACACTTCCGCGTGCGGTTACGCACCCCGCTTTGGGGTGGGGTTGTCTGGGGTTTCTTCATCTGCCTGACCTTTATGAGTTTAGGATGTCATCTTTAAGGGCTGCCTTTGCTACCTTCAAAACCAGTGCAAGCAAAACTATAAAGGAATCAACAGTGCAAAAGCCAGCCGACTCCTTCAAATGTTAAAACTATACCATTTTATAATGAAGTAATTAAGTGGCACTGGTTCAGTTTTCTGCAGTTCATGCTCGGGCAATTAAAGAAACAGAAATAACCTGCTCCCCTTGATGAGATGCAATTCACCTCCCGGCACTGCACTGCCACAGAAGCGGTTATCCTTGGGACAGCAAAAGCACTTTGTCTCAAGTTCTTGCCTGTGAAGAGACACAAGGAATTCCACGGGAAATTCAATTTCAGAAGGAAGAGTCGCAAGGGACTCTTGATCTGATCTTTAGGTAGAGACACGGAAATGCTCTAGCTGTGACACGGTGCTTCACAATCCCACTTCGCTCCTTTACATATGGCTTTCTTCACATTTACGTGTTAGCCAAGTAGGTTAATGGCCTGAATCTCATTAAAGTCAGTTGCAAGCAGCTATTACATCATTGCACAACAGCCTCTCTGCAATCTGCTTCTAATTCAGCAAGCAAATAAGCCAGAAAGGAGAGCGGCCCCACAACAAGCGCTGGGGAACCGCAGCAGCACGTCGGAGCAGCGGGGAGCCCGCGCCCCGGCGATGCCCAAGGGCTGAGCTGCGGCCGGCACCGTGCAGCGACTGCGCCAACCTCAGATTCAGCGTTATAAACCTCGCTTTGGAGCCGCGTTCGCTGTAAAATGCAGTAGAAACTTTTTAAGATAGAAGCTTTTTGTTCTATTAGAAAGATCGTTACCGAACTAAGGTGAAGAGAGAGAGAGAGAGAATAAGGATTCCTTTAAATAAAGCCAGCACAGGGCAAGAACAGCAGACCCAGAAATAGGTGCCCTGCTATTTAACTGATGCAACATCACTAGAAAACTAATTTAAGTATTTTTAACTGAGGAAGTGAAACCAGGGGAAACTCCATGACAAAGAGGGTACCATGCTGCAGCGTGCAGGAGCGCGGGAGCAGCCTGAGCTGAAAAGGTAAACAAACCTCTTCCAAATCTACGACCAAAAAAACCCAGTAATCCAAATTCTTTTTCATTTTATGAAGTTTCTGAAAAAGCTTTTGTGGAAAAATTACAGTTTTGTGAAAAACATCGTGGCTTCAATTGTGCAACTGTTCATTCCCCGGCTGCTTTCATGCTGCCAGGGGTTGCTCCCACGAACTTGTTTGTTCCCGTAACACGGACCCCGAGCACCTCCACGCTCCCTGGGCTGCACCCAGAGCCGGTGGGACACCCCGGTGGCACCGCTGGCCCCGCTGCCGGGAACTGGGAGGAGAGAGCCGAGGAGCATCCCTGCTCCCTGCCACCCGGAGCCCCAGGCTCCCCAACCAGCCCGACTGCGCAGCCGTCGCCTTGCTCCAAACCGCCCCCGTGGCACCCCCAGCTCCCAAAGCGCTTTGGGTGACGCTCAGTCAAGACTTGCCTGCCCTCCTTACCTTGGCTCCTGCTGCTCTACGAAACCCCTTAACGCTCTCCTGAAAGGCTGCAAACTGCAACAGAGGGTTTTGCCCCACAGAGTCTCCATCACTACCGAGCTACGGAAGAAAAACACGCAAGATGAGATATTGGTTTTGAGGAACTCCCTACAGGAAGAGAATCCCCCTCCCAAAAGCAAAGCCCTGCAGTCTCTGCGAGGTACCTGGGTCCCAAGCACGGGCGAGCGCTGCAGCCCCAGCTGCTGAGGCACAGCAGGAGATGGAGCAGAGAGCTGCCGGCAGCGCCGCAGCCGCTCGGAGACGCTGCCTGGGGAGCTGGACCAGAACAACTTGCTATTGCACTCTTTGGGGGATAAGCATTTATTTACATCGCCCATCAGGGAGCAGATCGTAAGCAGTGGCTCAATCAAACCCCACTCCCACGGTGCCCTCGAGCCCCTGGCACTGGCGCTGCCCACAGAGCCAGGACCACCACAGCGCTCGAGGCCACATCATTTATACCAAAATCACGGCTGTCAGGTTTACTTGGATTACGGAGTGTAGCTTGTGCACTGCAAGAAAGGATCTTTAAGCAAGATAAATGACCGGTGCCCGCTCCCGCTCTCTGCTGCAGATGACAGCACCTCACGACTGCACGTGAAGGTTTTGTTCTTAACTATAATCTCAGCTGCCTTTTTCTTTTTAGAGGGGAAATTTGCACGTGGTCTTGAAATTGCGACCCACCGCTAAAAACAATTAAACACCAGCAGCAGAGGTCTGCCACAAAACCAACTGCAAGCCCAACGCCACGAGGTGCTGGAGGTGCATCCCACTAGGACACGGCAGACCCAGCGCCAGCACCCCGCGGGACAGAGCAGCCTGTCCCAGTCCGCGTGAGCATCGCCAGGCCGTTGGGTTAATTAACAGGGCTGCTAGAACAGAGCCCTAGAAAAGGCTCTATACACATTTGCGGGAAGAAGTTACATTTGCCGTAGCGTACCACTGTACAGCAGCATGCATGGTGCAAGTACCACCAGTAGCCCGTCGCTCTGGAGCGGGGTGTCCTGTGCTGTGACACAGCAAGGGACAGCCGTGCCCCGGCAAGGACATCTCCTCACCCCACGACGGTCTGCAGCCAGAAAGCACGACTGCCACAGAAGAGCTTTCTCCACCCAAAATGGACAGTCCATTTATAATGCAGTTTCTACATGTAAGCCCTAAAACCAAAAAAGTCACACCGATGTTCAAACATAATATTTTTATTTGTGGATAAAAATTAAGGCTCACAGTACTTTATCATTTCACAAGCAGAAAAATGTTAAAAATTGAGAATGATGGGGAATGCCCCCAATACAAATTCCTCTAACTGCTGACATGTTTTACTGAAGACCCGAGGTGAACAATTGTACAGGGCAGCTACAGTTATTAGTTTGTAAACTAGGCGCTAAATATAATTTTTTAAGAAATGTGAACAGAGTATTATGCTTCTCTCCACTTCTGGCTGTCCGATACACATGGATTCCATAAAAACACTCAAGAACTGCTGGGATGATAACACCAACCTTCCTAAGAACAACCCACCACATCTACAATGCATGGCACAGGTGTCAAACAGGGGGAAGAGCACTAAAGATCACAAATTCAATTTCAATAAGACATTTTGATTATAGTGCAATAGTTTATGCCTAAAATTTTCAATATTCTGGCTTAAAAAAAACCAAAACAAACCAAAACCAAAGTATGTGCCTAAAGAGCACAGGAATTGCTGTCAAGTTCCATTTCATTACAGACATGAAAGCAACCCAGGTAATTAAAAGATGGTAAAAGTGTATGTCAAACTTCAGTATACACATAGTATACAGGTAAACATCATGCCGCCTATAGTTAAGACGCAACTCCAAGAAGGACTTCCAAGTGTGCAGCATGCAGTGAATAAAAGATTTTTGTCCAGGTATGCTGCAAGTTTGTGGTTCAGAAGTACAACAGTTACTGTAACCCCCAACCAAGGTGCACCACCATCGCCACGCAAGTTTCCTTGTGAGTTACATCATAACTACGGGACTATACACTGCAGATTTATTTACACGGAGACCATCTAAGTGTCTCGGTCAAAACTGAGAAAGGTTTGGGTTTAAGAGATGCTCTCTATTTTTTGCATTACTTTTTAGTAACTCCTCCTCTTTTGCCTATTTGCTGTCAAGGCAACACAAACCGGTGGCAGCAGCAGCAAGAGCAAGCCTACTTACAATAAGCAACAACTGCTATAGCATGACAAGGCTGAAGGATTTCTGCATCACACCAAAAAGATTCATTTCTTGTCATTGCACCCTTTACATCCGAGACATCAACACAGTAATGAAAACAACTATCCTCAACTTTTTCTGACAAAAAGTTAAAATGTACTCTAAGGCCAAAATTTCATTAGGGAGGTTTCTTTTGAGATAAGCTACAAAGAACATTTTTTTGCAGCAGAACCCATGCTGTAACAGATTCTGCCACAGCAAACGCCAATTTACAGTATTTTTGACCAATAGCTCTTAGAGATCTCAATCCAGTAATAAAAGAACATTTGTATTGGTAATACTTCACTTACATCACAAAAAGCTCATCCAAAGGGCTCAAAGAGGTTATGATAGATGTGGGTGAGAATTACTACCCCCATTTTATAAAGGAAGCAACTGAGATATCGATTAAGATGAATCCGCCCAAGCGACAAAACCCTGCCAGGAGCAGGGCTGCGAGGGGGAGGCAGTGCTCCTGACTCCAAATTATATCGGCCACTGCTCTGCTGCTCTCCTGCACGCCCATGTCCCCCAAGGGCTTCCAAGAGCAGAGGGCTGTAACACGCCATCTCCTCCCCCAAGCGAAAACCCACCACTCGATGACACAGGCAAAAGAATAAATTTACACAAGTCAGCCATTTCCTGTAAGCAGAAATTAAACTGAATTTCCATAATGGGTAGGCAGTAAATGTAAGAACAACAGGAAAAAGAGTGCAATCAAAAGAATATAGAACAAACACTTTCAACCATTATTCCAGTTCACAAATCTATGCAAGTGGAAATATAAGTAGCTACAGCCATGAAATACTCCATGTTATTGAACAGTTTAAAACAAGTATTTTACTCCGTAATACTATGGTAATCTTGCAGCTGAATGAAATGCAGCTGCTTAAATTAAAACAAAGGGATAAGAGGGATGAGCCTGGATACATGGTTACGGTTGCACCAGTGGAGGTACCCAGCAGGCACCCAGCAAGCTGGTCAGGTCAGAATTCAACTGTTACTTTCACAGACAGCAACCGCAGGACATGCTCAAAATTCTCAGGTGGATGGAAATAGCTTTGCCTCAATACATCAGAAAAGCACAGGTGTCCAAAGTAACCATCTCTCAAATTATTGCTTACTTAACTACATGAACAGCAGAATATGAATGATGGAAGGGTTCTATACAGATGGGGTAAGTCACCTCCGATACCATGACTCCACACTAACGACTATAATGATCTTGAAGATCAAGCTAAATACAATACATACAAAAAAAAAAATTCCTGTAAAAGCAAATGCGTAGAAAGTAAACTGTCATCAAGTATAAGGAAAGCACATCGGCAGCAGGCTGTGAAGGGACTGTTGCACAAGCATCGGAGGACAGAAACAGGATTCGCAGATCCAGTAGCTCTGGTGCAACAGCTTTCCAAACTGCACTCCCATTTTTACGCTTCTATCAGAGTCCTCAGAAGCACACAAAGATACTTCGCTGTCTGGAATTTGACATACGCATACACGCAGTAAGTGTATACTAAAGGTTAGCCGGTGTATACACATCTGTTACCAACACACACACCTACCGAGCAATGCAAGAGGGAGCAAGTACAGAAAGACAGACAGAGGTAATTTCATAATATTTTACCATTGCTCTTTTGGAGCTCAACATTATTGCCATGGGCTAATATGTCAAACAATATAGAACAGGCTAAACAGTATACAACAGATACACAGTAATTCCACAACTCAACAGTACCCACTACTCCATTTGGCAAAATATTTATTTATAATAAATCCGTTCAAAAGCAGTTGGTCACAAAGAATTCATTTTACATTTTTAGGCTGTAACAATGCTTTTGGTAGAAGTAAATAAACTGTCTCTTTTTACACAGTGTACAAAAACAAAGAGACATTGAAATGACAGTTAACAATAAAACACATGAAAACGGGAAGAATTGGTAAGACAAAGGCAAAAGCAATAGGAATCTGTCTGCGCACCGGCAATGCTGCCATGATTATTTACCCGTACAAATCCTCAGCCCCACTTAGTTATTATCCCCAGCACAGCTCTTAACTGCAGGTCTATGCTCCAGGAGAGGAATCTGATGCCATGTAGCAGCTCCAGTCACTCTTTCACAGTACTGCATGTCAACACTGGGAATGGTTTCTGATATGATTTAGACTGCACACAGTACTTTAATAGAAAAAAGTTAATTACTCCCACTCCGTAGTTCCTGGTGGCTTTGATGTCAAGTCATACATCACCCGAGAAATGCCAGGAATCTTCTTGATCTCTGCCACCATTTTTAACACACCCGATTGTGGAGGGGCGGGGGGGGAGAAAAAAAAAAAATCAGAAGAAAGCACGTAAAACAGATCTGATGAAAACTATCGGAGAAAAGCTTAGAAAAGGAAAACTTTGTTCACACTAATTCTGTTATACACAAGAGAGAAAGAGCCTATAGCTATTAGCACATTACCACCAGTTAAGAAATAAATCAACTTAAACACAACCTCTAGCTTCATGATATCCGCAGTTACATTTGGAACTTGCTGATTTTTGGCACTGATAATAAACCAGAGTGTTGATCACAATACACCTCCCTCAAGGCAGCAGCTCTTCAAGCTTCAAAACTATTTCTTGAAAGTTCAGCAGGAACATATGCTGTTACGTGTTACTATCAATCATTTTCAGACTTTTCTCAGACCATCTCCAGCTGAACCACCACCAAACACAAAGCAACAGCCTAAGTGAAACTCCTTTCAAAATAAAAAAGGGAATTCTAAAGGTAAAAAAAACCCA
>JANXJC010000088.1:41557945-41574214 GCA_027564655.1 Leptodon cayanensis
AAAAACCCCCACACAAACAGAAAGAGGTATCCAAAGGAAAGAGTTTCCATTTAGAGTTATTCTCCAGAGTTCACAATCAATTAATGTTAGCAAAAGTATTCTAGCTGAGAATTTGCTGATCCTTAGAAGTGCAGCTTCCTTAAAAATCCCACAGTTCACAACAATGCCACTTATATGACATGCTGTTTTATGGTGCAAGCATACATTAAACAATGCATTGCTTCCCATGGAAAAACACAGAAAATTTTTAATCAAATAGGATTATGTTCCCCATAAATACAGGTATTTTCCACAACATCTACTATTTTGTTACCCCATTATTATTACCCAGTCTTAAAGCGACCATTTTAGATTTTGAAGAAGGGGGTGATGGTGGTGGTGGTTTTTGTGGTTGTTTTATTTGTTTTTAAACACAAACTTCAAGGTCAAATGAATCCTAATTTTATATAACAGAACAGTTTACATGGTAACTTAACCTTGAATTGTCTCTTTTTAAATGGATAATAGGCTGCCTTAAAGTAGACAACTTCAATTACATACAATTACTAAACAATGCCTATATGCCTTTAAAGTATGTGGGGAAAAAAAAAAGTCAATCCTGTTCTTCATCTACACTGCATTCCCAGAGACAAAGTACTTGAAACTGCACATGGATAGTTTCCCAGAAAAATATGCCTGAACTTGACTTCTAAATCCGTTTTGTGACCTAAATAGAAAACAGCACTCTTTGAGATGTTAAACAGCAGGTTCCAGTAAAATCAGAAGCAGCAATCAAGGGCAATTCTGTTAAGTCAGGACATTTCCCATTCCTAATGCAAAAAATTAACTTCAAAATCCCAGGAATGGTTGGGGTATTCTTTCTTTTTTAATTGATGGTATTTTAGCTCAACTCGGCTCAGAAGCCTTTAAGTTTGTCACACCCATCTGCCAGCTTCTCATTTTGTTAGTTTTCTCCCAAAACACCACCATATTCTTCCTAATGAATACTATGAAAGAGACAAAAAAATTGCAACAGAAATCGAAGTCAAGGCAAGCAATCAAGAGAGGGAAGAAAGTCAAAATGAGTCATGTACAATACTAGCTCATGTTGAAAAGAAACTTGAAAACCCATATTACCTCTTCTGGAACTTCATTACCAGGAGTTGCTGCAATACCAGTCATAAAATCACTTGTAATAAAAGTTCGAATAACCACAGATCTTTGACAGGAAGGTTGTTTCTGTAGGGGGTCCCGATCAAAATGCAACGGTGTCAGTATTATTGGCATCTGGCTAATTTTTCCAGCATAACCTTCAGAAAATAGTAGTATAAAGTGCATTAATTTGGTTTAAAGACACAAACGTGATAAAAGTTTCACAGAATTTCCCACATGTACTTCAAACTATATCCTAGGAGCTACATTCACATCTTCTGGGATCTTTTTGCTACTGCTACCACACCCCAGAAGATCACACGCAGCGGTGCATACACTAAAACCACTCAAATTGCCACTTGAAATGATCTTCAGCGCTTGCAGGCATGCAGAACAAAACCAGGTAGTCTCCGTTATCCCTGTACTTTGCCGTGAATGCAATTTAAGATCTACCTTCCTTCCCACATAATATAACCACGGGGTTTTATCTGTCCCTGAATCAAGCCCAATAAAGAGCCATTCACAAGTATCTCTGCGTCTTTGTCATATTTAAGAGAAAGCTCTTAAGTATCCCTGTTGCTGGTAGTTGATAGGTAACTCCAGACAATCATCTCTCTCTTTTTTTTTTTTAAATATCTCCTTCTGAAAGCCAATACACAGACCCCCTAATTTCACTGTTTAAATGATCTAGAAGTTTGAGATTCAGGTGTGTGGCAGCCTGCAGAGCCAGTCTAACATAGATGCAGGCTCTCACCCTCTGCTAGCACCAGCCTGAACTGTTGGTACAAAGAGAGTTATCATTTAGTGAAAAAGACAAGTCTTATTTTTGGGAGCGATTCATTCACACAAAGCTAAGTGTCACCAAAAGTTAACAAGACACATCTACAGTTTTACAAACACAATTGACAGTGTTATCCTCAGCCTTTTGAGGCTATTTTTGTACAAATTATGCTAAGACAGTTTTGCAAAAAGAGTATGTATTTTCAAAAAAAGATACCCCTTGTAACTTGATTTATACAAAATATAGGCAAGTTTGATGAACTGCTTCCCACACATACCGCATCTTCAAACATAATTAAGTAAAAAACCAAAACAAAACACTGAACTTCAGAACTACTAAACTACTATATTCCCAGACTCTGCTTGTGTACCATATCACAGGGTATTAACTGCTCCCTGCATGTTAAGGGTTCGAAGTATTACCAGCTGCTAGCCTGAAGTGTTTGGGTTTACAAACGCAGCTTTTACTTTAAGAAATATGAAACCACCACAGGTAGTGAGCATCATCACCATTAGAAACTTAGTATTTAGGCTCCCTTCGTTCTACAAAACCGCCATTATTTAGAAACTATGTCATATTTCTTTACACAGTTTATTTACTTCAGGTAACTACTGATGACTGAGATCACCAAAGAGAAGTAATTTGGCTAACCTTCAGCTGGGCTCACAGTACTTTTTGTAGAAGTTTGCACTGCAGTGAAGCACCACTGTCTCTGAGCTTCGAGACATGTCAGAGGCAAGGCTCAATCCCCCCAAATCCCTTAGAATTAATTCTGCTAGCGAAAGGCTAGCAATACCTATCCTTTAGCTATCAGTTTCTACAGCTTTCAGAAAAGGCTCTTGCCTGTCATCCCATTAATTTATCACTTTTTTGGAGATAATTCAAGAACCTTGTAGATTTTGACAGTACCGCTATAACTATACCCAGTTAGGTTTGAAGGGATCTTGAAACAAGACCTTAATCCATGGGATAAGGCGAAGTACCTACCAGACTCCCTGAGAATATTGTGAGCCTCAAAGTCAGCTTGACGTAAAGTGCTGAGGACTCCTGTTGTCAGGAAAGTGGGGGTGACATCTGTAGGAGGTTCTTTAACCGGTGGACCGAACACGTACACAACTCTGGAAAACAAACAGGATGGTAGAAAAAACACATTTTGCATACATAGAATAAAACAGATTGCCTAAAGACTGCATCTTCAGTATTGCAGTGACAAAATAAAATTAGGAAAAAAGCATAATATTTGATTTTGCTCCTTAGCTACTAACTAGAGCTTAATATAACTTCATGCATATATATTCTATAAACGTGACATGCACGCTAGGTTTGGAAGTCAGATGTATTAATTTATTTTGGTTTGCTAGACACTAACAACAGCCCCAATATTACTTATTCAAGAGTATAATCCTTCGAAAAAAACAAAAATACTAACTCAGCGGTATCACAAAGGGTGTTTTTTCAATTTTACTTTAATGTCAGTAAAAGTGAAAATTATTCTAAGAAAGCTACTTAATAAGTGCTTACAATTTCTGTCTTCTCTCCTAACAGGAAACAACCAAAAAACCCCATGAAATAGCAAACCTTATTGTTAATGAATAGCTGTGTTTTCAGCACAGAGAACTAACACTGCAATTTATAAATCTACATAACTGCATCTCTAATAAAATATCTTCTGAATTCAAACCAGTCACATCGGCTTTATCTTTCTAATCTCATTCATTGTGTTTTATAGGTTGCAGAACAAAAAGCAAAATCTAATATTGTCTGACTGGCCTCATACAAGGATTTACTACGACGTATTCACACAAGTTATTTGAGTTTGTAGATACAAACCAAGAATACTTGTCTAAATCCAAAGCAGAAAAATATGCAAGCTTTACATTCTGTATTTTTGTTTGTAGTATAAACTCTGCAAGCATAGCTGGGCAGAAGACCAACTATTTCAGCGCACTCCTCAAACTGCCAGCTTCAGCGTCCCTATAAACAGCAATGAAAGATTCTGAAAACACACCCTGGTACAGCAGAACTCCCTGAGATGTGGTATATACAGGAGGGTAGTATTAAATCCAAAAGAGCTTAAATACGACAGCAATGCTGTAAATCCAGCACATACTTTGAAATTGCACACACAATCCTGATTTTATGCCTTCTTTTGTTCCCTCTGCATTTAGTTTAAAGCAGTATCTTGCAATTCAAGATTTTGGCTTTAAGAATAATACCTCTTTCAGTAGGGGTCACTTATATGACAAAATTAAGTTTTGCTATAAGCAATAATAAGCAGTTTTGTCAGAAAGTCTACAGGCAGGCAAGGAGAATATGCATTCTCCAGAACTGATTTGGTATCTAAGCAACTTCATCTGCTAAAAAAGTTATGGAATCAAATAGCTAGAAAATGCATATTTACAAGAGAGCTCAATTAAGATTAAACTGCCCTGCTTTGGAGCTGTCCTATGTGCCATTAGAACTGACAATCCCACGTAAATTCCCTTTTTGACACAAAGCAAAAAAAATACTGCGTAACAGCACAACTCATCAGCAGGCTCGGAATCTTTCAAAAAAGATTTTTCATAAGTTACACTGGATGTTGTCTAAAATCAAGTGCTTAAAAAAAATGAGGAGATAAGCTATCAATTTCTTTTTCAAGTTAGTAAATCCAAAAATAAACCTATGTTTTGATTTATTGTGTATTTCTAACCTCTGTATGATATACCTATCCAACATATAAAAAAAAATTCTACCATAGCTTAAACAGGAGAATGCTTGTGCATGCTAAACTTCCATATATTAAGTAGATCATTAGAAATAAAGATAATTCAAAATACTTACCTGTTTATGTTGTGGCACATGCGTGGTATGAGCCTGGCAAGAAACATAAGAGACTCCCAGTGTGGAGCGTCTTTACTAGAGATGCCGCAGACATAGCTATATGAACGACAGTCACCCTACAAATTAAAAAAAAAAAATTGAACTTTGCTGCCAAAATAGTTCACAATACTTTCCCGTTTATCCTGTAGATTATTTTGTGCCAACATTTAGCAGACACAAAGCTCGTGAAATCAGCGTGCTGAGAGATATCAAGTGAATGAAAAAGACACAGAGTAAGATGACAGACTTCTCATGAGCTAACAAGAGAGTATAAAAGTAAAGACTCAGAAGGGAACAATTCTTATAAGGTGACCAGAGTATAGGGATTGACTGTATTGGTATTTTTCATGACACCATCTGAGGAAGGCCTGTGACGAAGTATAGAAATCTGCTGATGACACTGCTGTTTAAAACAGTAACAAAAGCTGACTGTAGAGTTCCATAAGTGACACAAAAGATTAAGCAG
This sequence comes from Leptodon cayanensis, assembly GCA_027564655.1. Lineage (NCBI taxonomy): Eukaryota > Metazoa > Chordata > Aves > Accipitriformes > Accipitridae > Leptodon > Leptodon cayanensis. Next base: position 41,563,186 of record JANXJC010000088.1, read on the forward strand.
CTGATAATAAGAGATGTAATTCAATACTGATAGCGCAAAGAAAGGTACTTTAGAGCTATGACTACTTAGTACAGAAATCTTCCAAGTTACTGCACACAATTCCATGAGAATGTCAGCTCAGCATTTGTATTTGGTTTGTACGTCTGTCACTAAAGGACAGCCCACAAAAATGCGCATAGCATTAGCAAAGGAGTGAAAGGAAAGAAAACACTATGCCACTGCACAGATTCAAGTGTGTCCATATCCTTAACAGCCTGCACTGCTCTGGTTCCTTTCCTCTCAAGGATAAGGATATAGTACAATTCGAAAAAATACGAGAAAGGGCAACAAGCACGTTCAAGTGTAGGAAGTAGGGGGTTTTTGACCAACTTAGTGTAGGACTCCTGAGCCTTAAAGGGGGCAACAGGATTACAGCAGAGGTCTACAAGATTACGAATGTCATGAAGAAACTGTCTATAAGTGACCAGCATTATTCAACCTTAATGATATCCTCAAATACAATACCTGCCATTTACTCAAGTGTCTATTCAGATATCTTGACACTTTTGCACTACACCAGCACTGACAAATGACAATAACATAGGTATCACTGTCACTTGAAGTTTATGTTCTTGAGTCAAGCCCTTTATTTTCAATCTTAAAGCAGCAATTATTATGCTTCACTGCAGCCTGCCACACTGCTAGGAAGCAGCTTTCACAACATCCCTGGAATTGATCCATTTACCTGCACTCCCACAGTTTTGATTGGTAACAAGAAGGCATTCAGTGAATGTAGGCTTGTAATCTGCATCAGCTTCTCCTGGTCTTCTTCAGTTGTACATGCTTTGACCCTTTGCAGCAAAGTATGTGGCTATGCAATGATGCAGAAAAATAAATGTTAATTAAATTAAGCCCCCAAGCACTCAAACAGAACTTACACAGTGCAAATAAAATTATTATTTAAGTAGCTGTTTGCTTAAATTTAGTCTGCATTTATCGCCTGGAACAATTTAAAAAAATACCTTTCAGTTAACAACTAAATTTTAGCAAAAGCAATTTTATTTGATTAGATTGTATGTATTTTAAGCTGAAGCTCTCCAAGACCATAGGTGAAGCTCTTTTCCTATGCTCATTCTCTCTTTCACAAAGCTATACTTTTAATTTTTGTTGTTTATTTCAGATACAGAACAAAGCAATAGCCTGTTATGCTACACTACAATTAAATATATTTTAAAGGAAAAACATATGTAAATACTCGCCCTTCAGTATTTCTGAAAAAAGGTTTGGAAGTTGTTTTGAACTTACACCTTAGAGCAGGCCTCTGCTAATGACTTTTCACCCCCCTGCAGTTTAGTTCAAGTGATCTTACAATAATCACAAAGGTCATAACAGTTAAGTGATTGAGAACATAAACATTACTGATCAAAAACTTCAAGTTTTTGTTCAGGACATCTGGCAAGCCCTAGTTCCTCGCTCCTGCTCTTTCATTTCGACATTCAGTGATTGTTAAGGCATGCAAATCTAGAAAGTTACAATTATTTCAGGAAGGGAAAATCTTTTCCTGGTACTATGTGATCTGAAGTACGTCCAAAAGTCTCATCGGCACAAAGTTTAACTGAAACAGAACTTATTTACTATTTGAAAGGTATATAAACTTCAATTTTCCAGAAACTGTTCAACGCTTGCACCAGTCATGGTGCTAAAAATTCTACTGTACTATACTGAATGGCTTCGACTGAGTTGTACTGGAATGCATTATTCCTTAAAGAGCACAAACAAGTAGTTTTCAACTTTTAGCAGCCTTAACCTCATTGCAGGCCACTACAGAACGATCATACTACTTTTATGCGTATTAGAATTTAGCAGTTTTCTTACCTTCTTAACACTTGCAGAAAAATCTGCAACTATTTTCAAAATGTTGTTTGTTTCAGGAAAGTCTTTGCACACATAAGGTTCTTCAGCACATATCACTCTGATTGCTAGACCAGGACCTGCAACGCAAAGTTGGAAAAACATTATACTAAATAACAGGAAAGCTGACTTTCATCTAAAAGTGCGACAGCATCTGGAACAGAAGGTCAGTCACTGAGTACAGTATGCTTTGCCATTGTACCTATACTTCAAATGTCTTAACACCCTACAAGACAAAAAAATACATAAGCAGTTTATTCCAGAACAACATTTCTGTTCGGTACATTTAAGCATTATTTACCTACACCTTAAATTGGCTGGTTGCGCACAGCAGCGGTTAGTGGTGAAGTGTTGCGGATGGCAAGCCAAAGCAAACAGGAACCTCCTCCTTCCCTTTGCTAGGCAACTGGGATGAAAGAGTTGGTTATAACATACAGATGAGTCTCCACTGTTTTTAAAAGACCCTTGACAGCTATTTGACCTTTCAGCTACTTAATACAAAAGCACGTGTAATTTGCTGGAAATGTCTGAAGACAGCTTCTTGCACTTCATGTGATGCTGGTACATCAGCACAACAGCCTATGTGCTTTGCCAGCAACTACTACATACCCTGCAGGACAATTTAAAAACACACGGACAGAAAAACATAATCCCCTTAAAAGGACATGGGCTTTGCTATATTATGTATCTTGATGTTTTCTGGTGGAGAACTGTTGTTATTCTCCATGCAATCATTTTCAAAACAGCAAATGCCCCTTAGAAAGGCAGACAGATATAGGCCATTATTTCAAGTAAGATACATCTGACAGCCCAGGCAGCATTCAGCTGCACTTCACTGATAATTCTTGCTTTGGCTTATACAACTAAAAAGAAACAAATACAGCTAAAAGCAACTCAATTATAAACTTTTCCTTTAATCACTATACATAATAAAGCTGCTCTCAAATGCTCTCTTCCTGAAAAAAAGATCCTGCTTAAGTAAAAACTAATAAATCCATCAATTTTTTCCTGTTTAGATGCAAGTTTTAGGCTACAACATTGATTTATTCTACAGGTTAAGTATATTCTAAACAATACTGATGTGATCCATAGCCCTTCACTAAGTAGCACAGACCAACTCTCATACCTGGGAAGGGATGCCTCGAAACCAGCTCTTCAGGAAGACCAAGTTCTCTCCCTAGCACTCGTACTTCATCTTTGTGAAAGTCTTTCAGTGGTTCTATTACTTTACCCTTGAAAAAAGAAAAAGCAATTTACACTCCAGCTTACATACTCAAACAAAAAGCCTCAAATGTTTAGGTTATGGCAGCCACACTGGCCTGCTGTTCACAGCATCAGCTGCCAACACTTGCATAAACACTGGAAAGAGAAATACATGTGAATGCAGGCTTTGTAAAAACAGTTGCAGGGCAGAAGCTAAGACAAGGAAGTTCAAGTTCGTGCCAGAAGCATCAATGGCCCAACCAGTGTAGATATAGCTGTAGGTTGAGCCTGCTCTGATTGTCTTCAGAAATTCAGACCGTCCTTCCCTTCCCTAGATGTTCAAACCAATCTAAAAGCCCTGAAAATACGCTGTACAGTATTAGAAGTATGGGTCAGTAACAGTTACTCTCTCCTACGGTTGGGCACTTAACTAACAACTGAGCAGCTTCCAACAGCGTTATTATGTGATGTCTCATGTTGATTCTTTCTTATTTTACAACACAGTTAGAGAACTTAGTCCTGCACGAGAAAGGCATTCAAAAAGCTTTTCTGGACTTTGGACTAAACAGACCGATTGGGAGTGCAATCAAAGGGACAGGACTTGGGCTGCTCATCTTCTGAGTGTTCAACCTCCTGTGTTTATATTATCTTCAAGCTTCTGGTCATCAACCATAGATGTCCATGTTGGGCAATTTCAGAAAGATTTGTGAGTTCTTAAATTGACAACTGGCAAACAGATTGTGTGCCCCAGCACGCTGCTGGCAGACAGCCGATCAGGTTACTAGTAACGTGATGGAGAAGCTATATAAGAACAGAAAGAACTCATCCCCGTAGGTACCTGAAGGAACTATCCCTAGATTTCAACCCATTTAAATGTATTATTCTCATGCTTTCTCTCGAGAGGAGAGTACTATGCTTGCAATGCTGAATGTTACTTTAGGGTCAAGAGAAGAACTTTGGCCCTCTCTCTCAACTGCAGCTGATTATCTTTTCACTATAGCACTATCAACCCTCTTGCCTGAATCCATAATGTGCCAGATCTGGACTACCAGTACCTAAAGGTTACCCATTGACTAGTGTTCAGAACAAGCTACAACAGAAGGAGCAAGTAACCCATTACATCATGAATTCCAGCTGAACCATAATAAACTTATCTGAGAAGTCTAAACTACTCTCCTGCTAAAGGCATTTGGTATTGCCCTGTTTCTTTACCAGGATGCAGGTTTGTTTTGAGGGTTAAAAAGTAAAAGGGTGAGGAAACAGCTTTCAGCTTGTGGTTGAGAACACGACTGAGAACACACTGAATGAATTCACATTCAATCTGTTGACATCTTCCTCAGTATCCAGTGCTGGACAATACTCAAGCAATTTTGACTACTTTGAGAATGTAGCAACTAGAAAGAAGTGTAATAAATTGCAACATATTACAACAGAATCTAAAGGGCCTCATCGCAATAGGGACCCATCAACATGGGACAGTTATACCAGCAAAACATAGTTGTTCATTTTCGATACTCAGCTTCACATCTGTGAGAACCAGAAGGATACAACTATATCCTCTTTTTCATTTACCTCTTCTCTTAACTTTCGAATCAGCTCTGTGTCATTATGATGAGTTTTGATGACTTCAGCTTTGCCGCTTGCAACAAGGGAAGCGCTTTCAATGAGATCAGGTCTGAGGGTTCCCTGAGCAAGAAAAACCTCTTCAGGTTTCAGATTCATTTCTCCAATAACTTCATTGGCAATCTGTAAGGTTGAGAGAAAAAAGAGAAGTGTTCTGACCTACTTTTTGGTTGTCAAAGGTCTAAAGGAAGGTAATGGATTGCCCAACAAATGCTACTGAGCTGCAAGAGCACAAACAAACAGGAAGACTAATTATGACACTAGCCCACTGCTGAAACAGTCCTATAACCCCATATTTTGTTGAACAGAAAACAGAAGGAATATCTTCAGACTACGGGAATATCACTGTTAAATGTTATATTCTCCCTGCATCACCAACACTGGCAGCTGACAGATGGAAGATGGCTTATCTTCAACAAAGGAACAGAACCATGCCCAAATTCACATTACCCATCAATTTGGTGAAAAAACATTACACAAAGTTTATACAACAGCAGTGAATGGCCAACCAATATAGTGTATCTAAACATGATGGTGGATCTAGTACAATACTTGTGAACCATGTTGTGACCATTGATTGACTGCCAAAAATGTTAGGCTTAGGGTAACATAAAATGGCTTCTTTAGGTCATCCACAGCTTACAAGACCACTGATGCCACTGAGTGCACAGTGCTTTAGAATGAAACAGTCTGACATAGAAGATATATCTAGAAATCATTTCATTAAAAAAAAAAAAAAAAACCAACCAACAAATAATTATAAACATTACCTTAACAAAGGTGTCACCAATAATTTTTCTTTTTTCTTCAGGACTTGTAGTCATATTTAAGGTCTTGCTGATTCTTTTACGTGGGGTTCTGTCCTCATCCGAGATGGGCAAAGTTGTTGTACCATTATAGAATGAATGAGCTGCATTCACCACTGCATGAAATTACAGGAATTTTTTGGCAAAACCAGTAAAGATTTTTATGTGAGGTTGCAAAAAAATAAGTTTCACTCTATTGCTTTAAAAAAAGAAAATAAAAATCATTCCAGTCCTTTAACTATTAACTGCATTAAATAGGGCTGTTCAATACCCCAAGAATTACTTGTAACAAAAGCATTTTATTTCTCTTACTAACCTGTGCTAGAGGGCAATTTTTTTTATATTATGAGACTAGGCAACCATGTGAAAGTTCAGTTCTTGCTTCCCCTCTTAGATTATAATTTACTTGCTTTATTTAAAAAGTTTACAGTATGGTATTCCTCCAAGGTCTTTCTGCAACCAAAATTAAACGATGCACTATTTACTCATGGTACATTATGCCTCTCAATATAGAGAGGCTCTCCATGCAGAGATCAGCTAGGAGGCTCTTTGGCATCTTTTACCAGCACTAAACTCCATGACCTACTGAAGGAGCATTTGCAGCAAGGGGATTCCCTCAATTTGTTACTCTGGCAGCCTGCCAGAGCCCAGGTTTATTGGTCTACAGAGTGCAAGAATAAGACACAGATTTTCCACTAAAAAAAAGTAAAAAAAAAAAAGCGCATGGAGAACAAAGCTTAGACTTTGCTGCATCAGGATACTGCAACCCAATCTGCAAGACACTAACATGCAGGCTCCCTGCACTGCTTCACACTGTCAGGCTAGTGGAAAGCATTGCTCACTTAGTGCCACGCTTCCTGACCAAAACACAAGAGAATCACTTGACAACAGTACTTACGCACAGCCCCAGGAATAGGCAGCTACTACTCATGAAATAAATCAGCCGGGCAGTATAAAGGAGCTCTCATTGTTTGCTCAACTCGGACATACATAATTTGTTGTCTTTGACCTCCTCATACTTCAGGTACCAAAAAACTCTCTATCTTCTCATCAGCTATGACAAGGTACCTTCCACTCTCTTGTACTGTATTGCTTCTCAACAAGCTACTCCAAAAACAACTAAAATGCACCTCTTTAGAAGCCAGGAGAGCAGGAAAAAAAAAAAATCCTTGAAAAAGTGATTTTGGCTATAATAGCATTCAATCACTCAAATGAGCTCATAGTTTAAAAAGAAAGAGATCCAGGACAAGAAATAAAGCCCCAGCGGAGGACCGCTGACCAAGCCACTGAAGAAAACTGCAATCAAATGAGTTTTTCAGCAGTGGAAAAGGATTACTCAATCATCGGCAGAAAAGTGACTGAGCACCAGTGACTGAGGCACACATCCACCGCTTTGCTGTGCCCCAACAGCAGATATCGCATCTCAACAACTGAAGAGATGGGTCAGTTCATTGTATGCTCCAATCAAGTAGGTAAGGCTTAGTATTTTAGGTTTGAAGTTTTGTGAATAGGCCTAGGTGGTTCCAAATTAGCAACCATGCTTTGATACATGAAGTCTGAGAACTGCGAAGATCAATTAGAATCAATGAAACAAAACACTAAACGTACATTTTAGGAGACCAGCCATGTCATTAGTGGTATCAGGCATATTTAACAAAATTATAGTACCTTTAACTTGAATCCCAAGCTTTTTGAGTGCCTCCTCCACAGACTGACTCTCTCTTTTGCGCATAAATCCATTATCTATGTGTACAGCTATGACCTGATCTCGGTTTAAAGCTCGGTTCAGGAGAGCAGTACACACTGTTGAGTCCACACCACCACTGAGTAAAACCTAAGGATGAGGAAAAAAGGAAAAACAACAAAATTTGGTCAGCTCTCTATGGGGGAAGTGTTAACAAATAATTCAGATATGAGGATCGGAACACTATCAACTTATAGTCAATGGTTTGGAAGAAAACAAGTAGTCAATCAATGTATTGACCCAATGGTGCAAACTTTCTAAAACCTGTTTAATGTATTACCCAACTCATGACAATGCTGCATTTTTCAAATTAACCCAAGTAACTGTAAGTGTTAGTGTTTCTGTCAGGCTTTTGCAAATAATCTTTCAGCTTCAATTCAATCTACTTACCAAGACTTTTGATGAGCCCACTTTCTCTTTGATATTTTGAATGCACTGAAGTTCTCTGTTTTCCACTGTAAAGGTACCACTGCATCCCGCAATATCATAAAGAAAATTTTTCAGGATCATTTTTCCATTCACTGTGAGGCTAACTTCAGGGTGGAACTGTGCTCCATACAGTTTTTTAGATTCATTTGCAATGCCTTCATTGGTGTGAAGAAATGAGCATGACAAAAAAAAAAAAAAATTGGAAGTGAAGTGCATACCCAAGAAAGTCAAGCATACACTTTGAGTGATTCATTCTGCCACATTTTGGCACAAATCACCAATCAAAACTAAAGATTCTGGATTAAGATAGAATTTAGGATATGAAGATTCCTTAAGTGAAAGAGACTGTTCGGCATTCAATAATTTGAGTAGCTTTCAAAAACCAAATTCTAAGGTCCTACATTATTCTGTGACAATCTGTGTATAACGTTTGAAACACCGCTTTCAGTACCAACATTATTTTTGCTCAATTGAATATTCATGCAATATTAAATACAGTAACAAGTTAATCAAGCCTTATTAATTAAGCAGTGTTTGACTTGTACTATTACACTGCAAAAACCGAACACTGCTTACACTGCACACTACAGTATGTATCTTCTTCTCCCCTGCCTTAAAGTCACACAATACTTTATTTCAAAGAGAAACAACACATGCATACTTTGAAATAAGATAAACTGTAAAAATGAAGTTAAATTTTCCTTAAACCATGGATTTAAAACCAAGACCATTCACTTTGAAGTCTATTTCTTTCTTTACTATCAAGACAGCACAAGATGCAAGCAAACACGTACCAGAAATGGTTAAAAACAATTCACTTATTTAGCAATTAAATAACAGAGATAGTCTGTTCCCATTTGGTCTAACTACTGTCTGCCATATTCCTCCCTTTAATGAGTACTATCAAAAGACAATTTCAATTTTGTCAAAAGACCAAATAAATACCTGCTATAATGTTCCCAGACTGTGCAACCACTTTGAATCCATCAGCTACTTTATCCACACTATCTCCATGAGTGAGGAGCACAAGCTCTTCCTTCTGAAGGCCCCTAAGCAAAGATTAAAAACTAGAATCAATTAAAAAAATAACAGAGACCAAATCAATTAAAAAAAAGAAGAGAGACCTAACTACCTGTGTTTCCAATAGAAGCCCTTAGGGATCCCAGTAAAAGCAGATCTCATTTGAAATATATGCAGGATTTCCTTCACAGAAACAGTCATCTCCAACTCTGAGATGCTTCTGTTGGAAGCTACATAAGTTCTTGCACAATACATACTTCATGCAAGAGGTAGTTTATCTTAATTCAGAAGGGTGGGTTTTTTATAAACATGCCAATATCGAAGTATCCCCTCTTTGACATGCAGAGCCATCTAGTGCCAATCAGGATACTTGGAGTCCTTTTTATTTCAATGAAGTGAAGTTTTCTTGCTCAAAACTATGTGTTTTGAGGACAATTTTGGCACCTCAGACTTTAGGCAGGGTATAAAGTTCTACAGTAGCCCTACAGCAGAAAGTTAATAAAATTGGAATGCTGGATACGAGTGAACTGTTAGAATTATTACAAGGAACTTGAGAGGCATTGACAAACTACCAAGAAATCTAATTCTGGTTTTATAAAACATCACAAAGCAATTTTAAAGGAAGGAAGAAAACGAATGGTTTCAGATTTTCTATTACCTTTCAAAAATTGGATGGTGCCAACCAATACAACAGTAATGCACTGCACAGCAGAAGACAAGAGCTTAACACAAAGATTCTCATGCTGTGGTACACTTTATGGTGTCTCAGTGAAGACGTACTACTTTGAAATAATGGGTTTACACACTATTCCAAGCAAATATATCTGCATTTCTAGAGTCAATTGAGAAATTATGCCTAAGTATTTAAATGAGTAACTTGCTTACTCATGAACACAGCTATAAAAGTTTTATTAGAAATTATCAGACAAGCATGGGTGCAACGTCACTATTTTCTTTAAAATAAGCTTCTTCTCACATCCAGACACCAATTTCCAGACTGGTATTTCTAATATTGTTTTGATAACTTGAAATGTCTACATACCTGAACAGTGAACATGTATTATCCAGAGTAATGCTGAACACTCCATCTTCTCTAACACTCTTCTTGTGCACCGTACCTCCAAATACCTTATTCATCATCTGTCAAAACAAAAATACTAAATGAGAAAGCACCACACAATCTAGTACCATTTTATACCTCAGCCTGCCTATGACTGACAACAGCTCTAGCCCTCCAATACATAGCAACCTAGTTTTTCATGATTATACTCATTTAATATATCATTTTGCAAATGATAAGAATTCTCTTCAAAATTAATCATAGTTCTGTATTAGGCTCGTTCCCTTCTGCCGACCTTCTGTCAGCATAGCTGGGGACCGCTGCCACACATGAGCAGCAGAAATCCACAGCAGCAGACAATAGGTAGAGATTTGCAAAATTATGCATATTCAACAGTGTACGTCTACTTGCACTACTGCTCTGCAAATCAGCTGAGTATCTGAGGCCAGTTATCACAAAAACAGTTAAGCTGCTGAACAAAAATCTGATTTATCTATTTTTTAAGTTAAGGGCCCTCTGATAGGCTTAAACTTCTCAAAATCTGGCTCCTCAGCTCTGGAGAACCAGTCAAAAACTTGAGTCTATTCCCTCAGTGTTATTTTTGTGACTCTTAATAATCCTTGCTATATCAGAGTAGTACAATTCTCAGACAGGTTTTTTCTTTCTAAAACCTCACCTTTTTGTCTGGAGTTGGATATCTGCATTTTAGATTTCAGAAGTCTTAAAGATTTTTTTTTCCTTGCAAATGTAACTGGTAACTTAAAATTTAGAGTTTCACCTTCCAACTACTTTAATCTTCAGAGATTTAAGGCTTCATTTTAGACCTAGTTTGATATTATCCTTACTGCGCTTGACTGATTTCAATCTTTTATAATGAAGTAGTAGTGCATTAATACACAGTTTTGATTCATTTCCGTAAAGTCAGCTTTAAGGAACTCCCCTGCTTGAGGCTAACATGGTTTTCAATTTGCTTGGCATTTTAAGGCACATTTTAATATAACACACGTTTCCTTTTAGAACAAGGAGTGCCAACATTGTTTCCGTAATTACCCGCCTTTCTAAAGGAGTTTTTCCAGCCATTATTCAGCACCTCTGAAGGCCTAGTAAATCACTAACCCTGGAAAAAAGATGCATAAGCAGAAGTCACACACCTAATCCACCCATTGTCTCCTTGGAAGTTTGTTTCTTCACTCAGCTTGGATCTACTAAATCACTGCAAGATCACTACTAAGTCATAAGGTATGTAAGTGTTGG
>JANXJC010000088.1:41584540-41600377 GCA_027564655.1 Leptodon cayanensis
CCACGGAGGGCGGGGGGGGGGGGGAGAAAGGGTCGTGAGGAACCGCCGCCGCCGCGATGAGCTAATGCCGCCCGGCTGCGCCTCCGCCGCGGGGAGGAGGAGCCGGCCCGGCCCGGCCCCGCTCCGGCGGAAGGGGAGGAGCGCGGCGGCCAGGCGGGTTTTGGGGTCAGAAACCTGGATTTAGGGGTTTTGGGAGGTGCGCAGCGGGTCACGGCGACCGGCTCCGGGGGGGGTTAATGCCCCCGCGCTCTCTCCCCGCCCCCCAACCGAGCCCGGCTCACGGGGGGTCCCGCGGCTCGCTTCAGTCCGTTCTAAGGCTAAAACTGCAGGTAGGGACCGAGTCTTTACAACGAGTGTTTTATCTGTGCGTCAGTATCGGCTGGGATAAAGCGCACCTTCTGCTTCGGCTGGGGTGGAATTTCTTAAAAAGACACCGAGGGACATCGGTGGTGGTCTGCCGGTAACGGTCCCAACACGTTTTGGATAACTGTGCCGGGAGCGTTTGAAATTATTAGTCTTTGCACTTAAAAGAGGGAAGGTGCGAGCTGAAGTCAGGCGGCTCCTGGAGTTGGTGTCACTGTCAGATGCTGAGTGATTCCGTCCTAGGGATAACACTAGCGTGCGGTTTTTGTTCTAAAGGTTTTAATTGCGTTATGGCTGCGACGGGACTTTCCAGAATGATGATGATAATAATAATAATAAAAAAAAGAAATGGAAGAATACTTCACGAGTTAAAACGGGAAGAAAAGTGAGACACACCAAATGCGTTTCTGATGGTCTCCTCGTCACTTAACTATAAATAACCGGTAAAAGAACGGCGGGAAAAAAAAAAAAAGTAACACTCGCTTACCTTGGTTCTTACTGATTATTATTTCTGTTAGTACGGGAGAGCCAAAGAGCAAAAAAAAAATTTAAAAAGGAACTTAATTTTTATTATTCACCTGCTGTTTACCGACCATCTAACAAGGCGTTTTACCGGCCGGTGGCGGGTGCCCGCTCCCTGCAGAAGGTCTGAAAGCGCCTGAGGGGCCCCGCCGAGCAACACCCAACACCGAGCAACACCCAACAACACCGGCAGGGCCGGGCTCCCCGCAGAGGCGGGCCGGAGCGGCGGCGGCTCCGGGAAGCCCGGCAGCTCCTCTCTCCACCCCGAGAGGCAGCCTCGCACCGCGGGCTGGCCGGCCCGGCCCGGTCCGATCCGATCCGGGCCCCGCTCGCCGCCCCGGTACCGGTACCGGTCCCCGACCGCCCGCCGGCCGGGGCGGAGCCGGTCAGTCAGGGTTGCGCGGCGTGGCGACGCAGCGGCCGCCTGACGTAGTTCTACCGCGCACCAATGAGGCGCAGCCACGCCTGCCGCGGACGCCGGCCTAGCCCGGAAGGGGCGGGGCGGGGGTGTTTGGCGGTCGGCGGGGCCGGGGTCGGCTGTGCGGCGTCTCCTCAGCGGCGGCGTCCGCTCCCGCCTCGGCCCGCGGGGGACGCAGCACGGCCCCCGGGCCGCCGCCGCCGGTGGAGAACATGTCGCCCGCCATCGCGGCCAAGGAGGGCGGCCGGCAGCGCCGGGCCGGGAGCCACCACCACTGCCTGGACGTGAGGAGCGAGGCGCCGCCCGCCCTGGCGCTCTGCGGGGACGGGCTGCCGGGCGGCGAGGCCGAGGCGCTGCTGCCGGCGGAGGCGGGTTCGCGGGGTGCGCGGGGGTGCCGGGCGGAGCTGGGCAGCATCCTGCTGCTGCTGGTGCTGTACGTGCTGCAGGGCATCCCGCTGGGGCTGGCGGGCAGCGTCCCCCTCATCCTGCAGAGCAAAAGCGCCAGCTACACCGACCAGGCCTTCTTCAGCTTCGTCTTCTGGCCCTTCAGCCTCAAGCTGCTCTGGGCCCCCTTGGTGGACGCCGTCTACCTGCGGGGCTTCGGCCGCCGCAAGTCCTGGCTGGTGCCCACGCAGTACGTCCTGGGGCTCTTCATGATCTACATGTCCACCCAGGTGGACGTGCTGCTGGGCGATGGGGAGGGCCAGGGCCCCAACGTGGTGGCCCTCACTGTGACTTTCTTCCTCTTCGAGTTCCTGGCGGCCACACAGGACATCGCGGTGGACGGCTGGGCCCTGACCATGTTGTCCAGGGAGAACGTGGGCTACGCCTCCACCTGCAACTCCGTGGGCCAGACGGCCGGCTACTTCTTGGGCAACGTCCTCTTCCTGGCCCTCGAGTCGGCCTCCTTCTGCAACAAGTACCTGCGGTTCCAGCCCCGGCCCCAAGGGATTGTTACCCTCTCAGGTACTGCCTGGGTACCGCCGTCCTGCGCATGCTGATGCTGGGACGGGGATGCTTCTTCCCTGAGCCTGAACCAAAGCTCCCTTCAGAGCCAGCGGCGGTTTGGTGCTGCGAACCGAGCCGGGAGAATGGTTGTCCCCCGCCCGTGAGAATGCACAGCCTGCTGGGAGGCTGATGGAGTCCACTGCCACATGCACTGACCTTCCAGGCTTTTCTGGGCTTAAGAGTGTGGGGAAACCTGCCTTGTCATTATCTTGGCTCACCTAAGCACTTTGGAGAGAATTTCCCCCTCCCTGCCCCAGTTTAATGGCCGTGGAATAGAAATTATTGTTTAAAAAAAACCCAAACAAAAGAAAAACTTTGCCTTTTTTAAGGAGGCCTTTTAAGATCATCGCCTTCTGGGAGGAAGGAAAGGGGAAATTAAAAAAGGAAAGACTCTCCCAAGATGGTATTGTTCACAGAAGTAGAAATGACAAGTGTTCAGGGTTGACCATGTAACCGTTTCTGAAGGAAGGCCTTATTTAAGTAAATTAAAGGGGATTTTGTTTTCTCTTTAATGAGTTAAATGGGATTCTGGTAATCCAGCCATAACTAGCTGTTAGTGTAGGGATGTCTTCTGTTTAGTGGTTTGTGGGTTAGTTGGTTTTGTTTTTTTTTTTTTTCCAGAAAGGTTATACATGGTGCTTGATGTTAGGCATATTACCTAGAAGATGCTTAAAATGCATATGTGTTGGTTGCAAGGGTGAGTTTAGTGAGCTCATCTTATGGGAGGACTGGAAAAACTGGCACCACTTCTGGTTGCAGTCTTGGAGTGACCATGGCTAGCAATGAAGAGTAAATTCTCATGGTTTTAGTTTTTCTTCCCTCTCTTACATTGATTGGCCTGCCTGTATCATGTAAGAGAAAGGGTGTGCCAAAACTGAGTTGAATTGTTGTTTAAAGGCTAGTTTTCGCTTTCTATCCTGTACCTATCTTATTGATAAATCCGAATATCAGTTTTCCAAGACCGCTCTACTTATTTTGTCTACGCAGCTGTCCCAATGGCTAACTATCAGTCTTTCTCTTTCCTTCCTGTTGATAACCCTGTGCCTGGTCTACATGTCAACAAGCATATAGAGTAGTCCTCAGAGTAACCCTGCTGGTTTATTGCTTCCCTTTGTTTTCCCTTACCGTGTAGTTCATCAGTGCTGGCGTGTCTCTTCCCTCTGGCTGCAGCTGCAGACTGACATCTTTTACTGCTGATGCAACTTGCAAATCACTAGTGTAGTTAAGAGAGCTTGGTTTGTCTGTACTTACCTCCACCGTCCAGGTTTTTTGTTGTGCTGTTTTTTTTCTCAGTTCCGTTTGTATCAATGGATTTGTTGCTATTACAGAGTGCTGTCTTTGGAGGAAAAAAAAAAAAAAATCCCAAAACTAAAAAACACCAATGCAACCTATTTAACTTGTCCTGAAGTACTAACCTGGGTGGAGTAAGGAAGGCAAATAAGTTGGATGCTATAGTTGCAGGATATGGTTTTTTTGGTGGTAAAACTGGCTGCAAGAAATTTCTGTTCCCTTGTTCATGTGACTGTATGCCACAATTTGCTGTGTTGGCGTTTCTCCTGAAGCAGCTATAGAGCAGCAGTACTGTAAACCAGCTCACTGAAACAAGGAGAGTGGCTTTCTGGTCCTAGCAGTCGTCTTTGTAACGGGGCTCATGATGAGCCGGTTCAGGCAGTTAAAGCAGCAGAAAACTTGACAGTTTGAAAAGGTGAATAGTTTTCTGCCAGTTCAGATCTCTGAACACTTTTGTCATAGGCTGAGTGCCAATGTTAGGGAAAGAACAAGTCAACACTTCGTGATCCCAAATCAGCTTCAAGTTGTTGAGAAGTAACAGCATTAGTCGATTTCATTTGGGAAATAATATGAACAAATGTAAAACCATTCATCAAGACAAATGCTGTGTTATGTTGTTTTAGGCTAAAGTTCTAGCCTAAGAAAATGGGAAATATGTTTCATTGGGCTTATTGTTTGTGCTAGCATGTATAGGAGTAGCACTTTGCTGTTCAAATGACTTTTTTTGTGTTGTTTTTTTTTTTTTTTTTTAAAGGAGGGAGGGGGGAAGCTTACTGGCTGGGTTTTTTGATTCCTGTCCAGTTTGCCATGCAGTCACATGAATGGCTGTTCCAGCATGAAGGAAGAGAGGTAAGTATGAGTTCAGGGTGAAGGTGTCCCTTCAAGGCAGCCCAGACTTACCTGGGCCAGTGACTGTGGAGCGCCCTTTTTCCTGGGAGATGTGCAGCTGTAGAATTACTTAAAGCTGTTGTGGTGAAACACCTGTACCCACTCACACACCTTTTTGATGGTTATTTTCCAGCCTGGTCCATCCCTGATCTAGTTCAAAAGTTTGCTTTACCCGAACACAATGGTTTATTTTGTTAGTAACAGTGTAGAAGCAGAGACAAAGTAGGGATGGGGGGGAGGCAGCGGTGGTAGCACCAGAAACTTTGTGCTAGAAATTCTTTGTGTAAACTAGAATTTTAAAGTTCTTTTGCTTGTAGCCTGTTAGTGGACTTTACTGTATTTGAAAGGAAGTGTACCTTATTTTTGTGCGAACTGCCTACAACCACAAAAACATTTTTTTAATCTGGACTATTATATATGGCTTTTTTTTTCTTTTTGGTTTTTGTTTTGTTTTGTTTTGCTTTGTTGCTAATCCAGCCATTGCATTGCTGTACTGCAGCTGACAGGGCTGACCTGATCAAGAGTAGTCATGCGATGATGCTCAGAGCTATTTCTGTTCCCATCCTCGTACTGTAGGTCTCTCACTGCGGTGATAATGCTTAGTGCTATTATTAGAGTACCATTCCTGTAAGTCTTTTGTAGACAGTAGCTGTGATTAGTGTGACTCTGAAAATTCATCTTTTACTTAAAAATATGTGTTCAGGGTACCTTTGTTTAACAGAGCAGAGAGCAATCTTACAGCATTGGTTATGAGATCTTTATTTTAGAAAAGGGAAAAGTAGCTGGTGTGGAAACAGTAGAAAATGGTTTGAAATGCCTTTTTTTCTTTTACACTGAGAGTGGTAGGATATACCTAGAGTAGTCTTCCTGTGTTTTCTTCCATGCTTGTTGTGCTTGTTCTCTTCCTGTGTGTAAGAAGCAGCTAATAATTGACTAAACCTTTGCACTGTCTTTGCCCTTTCACCAGCCCTCGCTGCTTACTTTCAAGTCACCGTGAGGCTTCTGGAGTTGCTCCTGACCAGGAAGATAAAAGGCTACTTCTGTCTTACCCTCTGCATGTTACTGAGTTCTTTCTTGCCTCTTTCATAAAGGTAGAGGATAGGATTATCTTAGATTAATCCATTCACTAACTCAAAAAGTATTTGCCATAAAATATCAGTGTGTTTTTACTATTGCTGCCTTCAAATCCACAATTTAATAAATATTGTATCTGCTTAAAATAGAGCACTTAAAAGTTAGCAAGTATAATATCTCCTTAAAACAGACTATTTGCGTGACTCTTTACAACTGTGTAAGGACTTTCATCAGGCCATCTTTACACTCATAAGTATAAACCTTTGTTTCCTTCAGATGGTAGATCGATATTATACAACAAGTATAGAACTGCAGCACAGAATAGTTACATGACTACACAGTAAATCAACTGGAGAGTTGTGAATGACTTCTTCCTCTGAAGTTCTTTCCCCGTCTTGTAACTATCAAATGTGGTTTTTCCCCCTTTATCAGCTTTTAGTGGTTGTATGTGTAATCCTCCAAAGTTTTCATTTTTATTTCTGTTTCTCCTCCAACATGCTCATTGTGGTAATAATGCACAGAACACCAGGGAAGTGACCCGGTTTGCTGCTGCTCTTCTGTCTGGGATCTCAAGCAAACATGGTTATAGAGTGAGGGGCAGGGAAGAGATATGTCAGTTACTGTATGTAGCTATGTGTTTGTGGTTTGCTTTCGTTGCTTGTTTTTAGGAGGGTCAATGAGTAATGTTTTTATCCAATTTTTTATTATTAGGTTTATATTTTTGCAAAATAAATGCATTTTAGATACTCAGAGAATTGTTAATGAAGTGTTGATGATGGCTGCTAGAAAGATTATTTTATTATTATTATTTTATTTCTTTTTCCTCTCCAGATTTCCTGTTTTTCTGGGGAGCTGTCTTTTTAATTACCACTACACTGGTTGCCTTTTTGAAAAAGGAAAACAAGGAACTAACACCAACAAAAGAAGAAACAAAAGGCATCACTGATACATACAGGCTGCTATTCTCAATAATCAAGATGCCGGCGGTTCTTACTTTCTGTCTCTTGATTCTCACGGCAAAAGTAAGTAAATACACATATGAATTGTTAGGTGCTGGTGATATCAGAGTCTGAAAGGTTAGTGAGTCCCTCCAATGTAACGTATTTCTTAGTTTTGCTAGTGGCTGTCATCAGAATTCTGAATTTTCACGTGAAATTTGGAACAGAATTGCTTATATCATAGTGCTAAGCAGGGTTGTACAATGGAAAATGTTTGTCTGAGCTTTTGTAAGTGTTTACACAAGCATTAAAGAGAAGTTTGATTGCAAACTAGTGTTAAAGTAATTTGTTTTTAAACACTTTTAAATAGTTAGGCTGTTTGTGTAGTCTGCAGTTAAAAGGCCAGAAAATGTTTCTTTTAACATAAATACTATTCCCAGAATCTGCAACTCTGTACAAACTAGGTTTCCATGGCTTCTTGTTGGCCGTCGTGGACACCAACAGCAGTTAAGGCATGGGCATGAATGTCATTGCTATGTTTAATGTT
The DNA here is from genome assembly GCA_027564655.1 of Leptodon cayanensis. Lineage (NCBI taxonomy): Eukaryota > Metazoa > Chordata > Aves > Accipitriformes > Accipitridae > Leptodon > Leptodon cayanensis. The sequence continues at coordinate 41,591,589 of JANXJC010000088.1, forward strand.
CATGGTATAGTTTTGGTGCTGATGTCAGTAAGAGTCTGCAAGTGTAGAACATGTCTCGGAACTTATTTGGAAACAAATCAGAGATAGAAGTGACTTGTACTCTACCACATTTCTCAATTTACTTAATACTGAGTAAACTGAATTTGTAGCAAAACTGTCACTGCTTTCCTCAGTTTATTTTGTCTAACTTGCGTTGCAGGTTGGATTTTCAGCAGCAGATGCTGTAACAGGACTCAAATTGGTGGAAGAGGGAGTCCCGAAAGAGCACTTAGCTCTGCTGGCAGTTCCAATGGTTCCTTTACAGATAATATTGCCTCTGATTATCAGCAAATACACAGCAGGCCCCCAGCCACTGAACACGTTTTACAAAGCTATGCCTTTCAGGTAAAACCAAACAAATCTAATTTTATAGAAATGTCGTAATTTGCGTCTTCAGATCAAGTGTAGGATTTCTTGTGTCACTCTCTAACTTCCAGATACAAGAACGTAAGTCAGAATTCTCACAGTAAGTTGAACTCTGTGTCTTGTGCCTCGAAGATGATTCATGCAGTATCACATGTAAAAAAGCAAGCAGAACATGAGGTGTTTTTAAGAGGCATCTACAACAGCATTAGAGCAGTACCCTTCTGCTCTTTTTCAGTGTAAATAGTTCCTTATTCATTAATCCTTCTGACTAGATCTAGGACTGTATCTGTAAAACTACTCATGCTTCCCAATGTAAGAGTGGCAGAAGGCATTGACAAGTCATTTGGTGCATCTGCTGGGTGTGTGATTTACTGAGGTAACTGAGAGGAAAAGAAGCTGAGTTAGGCTCATACAGACAAGGAGACAGTTCATTTCTGTGTTAAGTGTTTTATATAGGAGTTTGCTTATGGAATTCTACAGCCAATGAATCCAGCAAATTACCTAATGCCATTACTCAGTAAATCATGCAACGTGTCTGTAATGGGTAGCCGTTAACTTTAACGTGTTCTTACGCAACTATGTACGGTTTTGCCAAAAAAAAAAAAGAGGTGGGTAGATCTTGCTCCGGCTGAATATGGTTGGGTAGCTTGTATGTTGCTTTCTGCAAAAGTAAATTTCTGTGTGAAGTGACAGAGAAAGCTAGTATAGGACATCTGGCAGTGAATTATGTTTATATGGAAGACAGAATTGTTTAGGTATAAAATGTTTACAATTTCAGTGCTTGTCAAATGTTTAATATCTAATTCTATCTTAGATAGAGTCGTAACTATTTAGATATAAACTATTTTAATGTATTCTGTATGTATAAATGTTCAATAGTTGCTTTGTATCAAGGAAACACACAGGGAGAATTATTTGAATTATGTATTATCTTTCTTATTCCTCCAGATTATTGCTTGGTCTGGAATTTGCTTTTTTGGTATGGTGGACTCCTAAAGTAAAACATGAAGGAGGATTTCCTGTCTACTACTATGTTGTAGTATTGTTGAGTTACGCTTTACATCAGGTAACACACACTGTATGTGGGAAGGGGAGGGGGACAGGAGGGCATTTTGTATCAGTCAACTAGAGGACTATAAATGCTGTTATCTGCTTTTGTCCTTAGTTACACTAGAATTCCTGTAAGTCTGACCTGTGTGCTGTATGGCTATATTTGCTTTCGATACTCTTGCCACAATTATTTCTCCCTCTTCCATGTGCTACATTGGACATCTTCTGTGGAGTTACTTTTAGTTGACCAGATCTGCTTTTGTTTCCCAGATTATTTTTTTTTTCCCCCCAAACCCAGAAGCTCAAAAACATGGTGGAGTTGGAGAAATCCCAGCATTCCGACTGAGCTTCACAGGCATGATGATGATCGTGCTTATTGTGCAGATCCATAAAGTTATGTGATCCTGGTCCTAGAAAAAATACTTTACTGATTTTGGAGGAACATCATAATGGATCTGATCCGAAGGCCTGGAAAACAAACACCTGATACACAATGGGCTTTGGATCAGAACTAAAACGTATGCAATGCCTTGAGAGTTGATTTTAAATGCAAAAGTGTTATTTTTATATGCTATTTTTGCTGGCCTTATTATACTGCAGTTTGATAACCTGAGTCATTCTAGTGCATGTGAGGCTGGCTCCATTTCAGTGTGACTTGAGACAAGTGGCAAGGCTACTTCTTGTTATTAGTAGAGAGCCAGACTGCAGAAGTAATTTCTCTCTTGTGCAATTTTTAAGCTGTTGGGATTATTTTTCAGTCAATGTTGCTAACTTCAAGTAATCTCTTAGAACAGTTTTTACATTAGGGTTTTTAGTTGTCATTGTCTGTAACTGGGGAGACCTTATTGTCCTGTGTGTTTTCTTACCTCCTCTGTAGATCACACTGTATAGCATGTATGTTGCAATAATGGCTTTCAACGCCAAAGTCAGTGATCCGCTGATTGGAGGAACCTACATGACACTCCTAAATACTGTGTCAAATCTGGGGGGGAACTGGCCTTCCACTGTTGCACTCTGGCTTGTGGATCCACTCACGGTGAAAGAGTGTGCAGGGGCCTGGGAACAGGCCTGTGGAACTACAGTTGCTGCAGAAGTAAGTTTTGGAGGCTGTGAAAGTCCCTGTTCAATTATTTCTCAATGAAATTGCTTCTCTTAGTGTTTTTTTGCCTTTGAAAACCTTCATAGTGCATAGCTTTTGCTTAAAAATTCCCACCGATTGAGCTAATTTTCCTGTCTGATAAAATTAAGTCTGTTTTTATCTGTACACTCTTAATAACTAACATCTTACCAAAGATTTGCAGTTGCAGAGTAGTTGTCTGTTTCTTCCTGGGCTGGGACGACAAGCTGGTGGTAGAAGCACTAGATTGGTGCCACATTCTCTGCGGTATAAGGAGGCTGTAGTTACATTTTTGAGAGTATACCTTGCTAAGTTCAGAGTTGTGTAATGAGGCGCTCTGTTCTTGACAGGCTGGCTGTCCCCCAGGTCCCTTAAGTTTTGTGGTAGGTTTTTGTTCCTTCTGTCTTTCTGGAGGCTTCCTATCAGGTACCTTGCTACCTTCTCCTGTGATGTTACTTTGCTCTCTGTCTTTGATCTTCACTTTCCATGTGAAACTGAGTGGTGTGACTGGCTGCCTTCGCAGTTCTGGGGAGCCCTGTGGAACAGAACAAAGAACATGATGTGCTACTGTACACAGATCAAACAACAGGATGCAAAACTGCCTGGAAAGCAAGGTTTCAAATTCACCTCCTCATTGGAAAATGAGAAATTTTAGTGTGACTCTTTGGAAGGGTGGAAATGTTTTGGCAGTTTTTGTTGGGGCTTTTTTCCATACTCATGACTGAGATTTATTTCACTCTTGAACGCGAGGACTCTTTGGGATGTGGAGGTTCTCTACATAAACGAAGTGTTCTAGGAGTCAAACGTGACTTGTTTGAACTGGAGTTGCAGTTTTCACTAGTTGCAGAGGTGAAACTGCTTCCGCAGTGTGTGCTTTTTCAGCCTGTGTGTCATTAGCTTGCCACCACTTGAGTTCCCTGTGCCTGGGCCTCTGCCGAACTTACGTCCTTCCTCCTTCACCTCACTCCTCTGATCTTTTTTCACATCCTCCCTGAAGGCGATGTTCCACCACCACTCCCTTCTTATTCCTAATCTGATCTTGACATGTCTCAGAATAACGAAAATGCTGGCAGAACCTCAACTCATAGGATTGATTTATCTTGGGATTATTGCAGTATTGAAAGATGAACAATAGCAGATCGTGTGCTTTACGCTTACCCTTTAAATGCTGGAGTTTTTGTCTTCCAGTTCTGCAATTAAAAAACATCCTGGGCTTGTTTTTTCCCAGAAATTCGCAGCATTTTGTGCTGTCCATTTGCAGATCCCGTGTGGTGAGATGCAAGGGTATAATTTCTAAAGAAGCAGTTTGGATGGCTAGGAAAAAAAGATTTTTGTTTTTTTTTTTCTTCATGGGATTCAGAACAGTGATTGCACCTCCAGGCCAGCATGAGACAGCTGGGCCCTTTCTGTTTTCTTGAGTTAGCCCCTTGGGCCAAGATGCTCCATTTCCCAGATGTTTTATAACAGTTTTATTACTTTTTATACTGACGGTAAGCTCAAAAGCCTCTCTTACTAACTCCATAAGAAGCAAGGAAGAGTAAACAAATATATTTCGTCATAACCAAAAGCAAGTAAAAAACAGTGGATATCTAATGCCTACTTTCTAAAAGGCTGTGTTTCTGTATCTCCAGAGAATACTTAATGCATCAACCTCTGCTTCTCTGTTTCAGCTCTGCACAAAAGCTGGTGGTTCCTGTGTTACTACCTTGGATGGTTACTATGTGGAATCTGTCATTTGTGTCATTCTGGGATTTGGCTGGTGGTTCCTACTTGGGCCAAAATTTAAAAAGCTTCAGGACGAAGGACAGACTTCGTGGAAGTGCAAGAGGACCAATTGATGCAGTTTAAATATTGGATGGACTGGCAAGGTCATTTTAGTTTTATTACAAAGACATATCCCATAACAAATAAACAGGAATATAGGTACTTTTAAATGCCACATCACTGGAAGAATGGGTGGCTGAGGTAGTGGTATGTTTGTATGTGATACCACTTGCCCTCCCAATATGAAAATGTAAGTTCAGAAAGTAATTGTTAAAAAATGGCACCTATGTACTACATACATATCCCAGAGCTCTAGCTTCAGTCATGGCTGCTGGTATAACCAATGTCTGAATTTCCATATAGTAACTATGGAAAAGCTAATTGTGCCATGTCTGTCTAAACAGCAGCATTGTCAGCTAAGTTCCAACTCTTTATTTTCAAACAGAAGTGATCTGACACAGGGAATTGACCCGGGGAAGGATGTCAAAGGCATGTTGACTTGTAGGTTAAAAGTGTTGTCCTATGGAATTCCTTGTGGGAAGATAAACATAAAATGTCTGTGGGCTTTGTTTCTTCCCACTTTCTGAACTGTAATCACACCTCAAAGGATGAAATGTTTCAGAGATTCTTTTAAATGTATTTTCTGGCTTTTATAAGCTTTAAAGATTTATAAGAAAATATTTTTATAAACAAATTACACTTGTTTAATTTATTTCCGCTGTTTCAAAGCATTTTGATTTACATTCAAGATACTTTCTTGATGAAAAATTGCTGTAAAGTAGGACTGAAGAGTAACGCACAATATTCTGAGCCTTGAGTCCTGAAGATGTAAACTGGATAGTGTAGCAGCTAGCACACAAAAGACAGGCTTCAAAAGGAGAGGGCATGCAGGCCTTAGGAAAGCAGTTGTTATTGAGGGAATGAATTGATAGTGTTGGTTCCTCTATGTCACTAAAATTTGAGCATTCAGTTTCAAAATCGGTGGAAAAAATGTGACTATTCCCAGTTAGGGGTAAGAAAAGATGATCGGTGCCTTTGAAAGTGATTTGGTGATAACAAACTTGCCAAATTCCCAACGAGTTGATATACAACTTGCTGTCACATAAATCAAACAAGTTAAAACCCTGTGGTAGAGCTGCTACAGAAATTTATTACTGATGCTGTGTAGTGGAAACATTCCAGTTGCATTTATCAAAAATGACTTCCCTCCTGAGTGCCTTAGTGACGTACAGCAAGCGTACTGTATGCCTAGAGAGAGGGCACTTGGACATTGTTGGATGTATACGGTACATCATTATTAAAAAAAAAAACTATTAAAAATACCTTTGAAAGGTACATGATTTTCTTTTCCATTCTGTGTTTCTTGCCTTGTCAATATTTTTGAAGTATTGCGATCTTGAACTTGGTGTTCTGAACTCTGGAGGGGGTTGTGGATCTTTTGTCACTGTGTTTCAGGAAAAAAGTAAATCAGTACCAACTTTTGACTGGCTGGAGGGGATGTAGGGGTGTGTACAAAGTGTCTACATGACATAAGGAGTAAGAAGGTGTCCAGAAGAGGACAGTGTGATCAAGCGCTTCCTTGGGCGCTGAACCTGTTCCTCTGTCTCTTCCCCTCTCCCTTCTCGGAGTGACACCCTTGACGGTTGGTGGAAAGCCAAAGCCTGAGCTGTCGACCTCCCCCGGCTGTGATCTGCGGTCCAGCCACACCACATTCTCACTATTTGTTTCAAGTACAGCAAAACCAGTCAAGCTAAATAAAAGCATGTTGTTTTTACCCCCCAAACTAAGTGTCTTCCAATTTCACCTCTGCATAGGCACAAAAAGAGTATATCGGAGATGTGCAGTCAAGGGTGTATGCATCTTTCGGCCCTAGCCGGATCATCTCTACTGGATTAACTGTGTATGAGACACTTCAGTTCTGTGTCTTTAAGTGGCCCGTTGTTCCAGTACTTTAATTGCATCTTGTCCATAGCTGGGGATTTTTATTTTTTTTTTTTTTTAACTTTTCTGACTCTGAGGAAAAACTTCTCAAGTGCAGAATATGGGAAATTAAATCTGTAGGTGTTTTAGAGTTGGCTTTTACTTTGCAATTTTGTTTCACTATTGCTTAAGGTGACAGTGAAACTTGTTATTAATAAAGATGGGTTGAGGATTACTTACCAGTATGTTAGATGATCTTGACAACATCAGAATTAAACATAAACTCCAAATCAGTGGTAATATATATGAAATGTGACTAAATTAAATAACTATCTCCTCTTTCAAACTGGAGAAACAACTGATGGATTAGGTTTTTTAATCTGTGTTGCTATGTTGTAACACAAGTCAGAAATGTTCCTGCTATACCAGCTGATTAGCAGGTTGCTGAAAAGAGCCAGTAAACTTTTGGTCTTGCTACATTTTTTTTTTCCCAACCCTGTTTTAAAGTGAAATAATTTATTTTTTTGAAAGAACAGAATTATTGTAGACACTTAAGTATCTTTAACATTAAAGAAAAAAAACTTTTTAAAAAGACAAGAAGAAAGAAGCAACCCAACCTCTTGAGAGTCCGTCACTAAAATGGGAGCTGGAGAAGGTGAATGGTACCAGGTACTGCTATAGATCCCGTAGTTACTGCAGGGGCTTTCTGCTGCTGCCTGGCCTGAGCGGGCCCAGGGCAGGGAGGGGGGGTGTCAGATGTGTGTTATCTCTAGCAAAAGGGAAATAGCAGAAACCATGTTTTTGTAGGTAAAGGGTTTGCCCTGGTTTAAATTCCTGAGCAGGATCATTGTGAAGTGAGATGGGTGCTTGGGGAGAGGGTAAAGTGAAGGATCGGTGCAGGAGGACACAAGGAGGGGAGGTGGAGAGCAAGAGCTCTCCCCTTCGGTGCCCGTTAGACACGGCTGTTGTTACAGGGACTTACTGTGCAGGAAAGTCATCATCACCTGCACTCGCAAGTGTAGTTTGTTGTCATTTCCCAAGACTTCCTTAAAAGGCAAATACTGGTGCTCCAAAATTCTATTCTGTAATTCCAGTGCCCAGGAAGAAGGTGTGTAAGGCAAAGTTTAAGGTCTGACAAGCTGTGTGAAATAGGATTGCGCACCCGCTGCTGCTGCGCTTGGCCTCCTGCGGCCCTGCCAGGAAATGGCTGAGGATTGAACGTGCCGGTCCTGCGTCCTGTGAACTTTGGTGCTGTCAGTGCGCTATCCATCACAACCACCCACGGTTCTTATCTTAAAATACCGACTCTACATTCTGCCTTTGTTACGGACACTGAAGAATCTGCCAGTGCCAATTGTCAACAGTTCTTCGTTTTCTGTAAAGCTGTTTTGTTTCATTGTCTTCTGGGTGTTCTCAGTGTAGTTTCACATGATGATAAATGCTGTTCTTAAACTGGCTGATGAAAGAGAGTGTTCAGATGATTTTTGATCTGAAAAGATAGGGAAGAGAGGAGAGTTCTGCCACTGAGTCAGTGCTGTAGAGCCCGCTATGGGAAAGCAGAGCCTCTCCCTGCAGTGGGGAATGGAGCAACTGAGTTTTTGCAGGCAGTGATATTGTCTGACTCTCTTGAACCCCCCCCTGGCATGAGACAATGCTATTACTTATTTAGCATTTTACCCAACATACGCATTATAGCAAAGCCAGTGGTGCGCTTCCAAATTGTTGTTTGGCTACAAGTTACGGTTTTGCTGAAAACAAGAGTTTGCACTATTTCTGTATTTATGACTTAATCTTAAAATGTTCACACTTAGTGAATAAAGTAAAACTAACAACTATACTGCTTTCTTTGAAAAACATTACAGGGGTAATATTTACTTGTCCAGCTTACCTCATAGCCAGTAACTTAAGAATTGTTTTAGTTTGAACGTTAGATAAAAAGTTTTGATTCAAGTACGACTTTTGCTGCCTTGGATTATAAATTCCCAACTAAACCTGTGCTTTTCCTGAAATCCTGAGTTGTGACTGCCCTCGGTATTGTCTCATGCACGGCCTGTTTGCGTAGAAACCTAGAACCGGGTTGAAACGGAAGACTGGGGTAAACATAAATCCTGTTTTGTATCATTGTCCGATTATGTTCTTACAACGCATGTATTTCTTTAAAGACCGTATAGGCGCATTGCACGGATGGGCATTCGGTTCCGCTGAGCCCTTGGGTAATGAGTTACGACCCTTTGTGAGTCTTGAGCTGAGCTAGGCAGAAGAATAAACAACCGCGATGAATGCAGGCACGTTCCAAAGTTGGTTTTTCTCTTCGGTTAGCGGCCCGCGGCGCGACCGGGGACCCGCACGGTCGCGCACTTCGCAGGCTCGGCGGGGGCGGTACCGCTGCCCGGGCGGGGGAGCGCCGCCGCGCCCGGGTTCGAGCGCCGATTCCAGCCGCCGCGGGCCCCGCTTCCCGGGATCCGCTCCGGGCCGGCGGGCGGCGCTGCCGGGAGCGGCCCCGGGCGCCAGAGCGGGAGCGGGGGCCCGCACC
>JANXJC010000088.1:41608042-41623656 GCA_027564655.1 Leptodon cayanensis
GGGGAAAGGCGGCGAGGGAAGGATGTGGGGAAAGGCGGCTTGGAAAGGCGGGGGGGAAAGGCGGCGAGGAAAGGCTGTGGGGAAAGGCGGCGAGGAAAGGCTGTGGGGAATGGCGGCGAGGAAAAGCTGTGGGGAAAGGTGGCGGGAAAGGCGGCAAGGAAAGGTTGTGGGGAAAAGCGGCAAGGAAAGGCGGCGGGGAAAGGCGGCGGGGAAAGGCTGTGAGGAAAAGCTGTGGGGAAAGGCGGCGAGGAAAGGCTGTGGGGAAAGGAGGCGAGGAAAGGCTGTGGGGAAAGGCGGCGAGGAAAGGCTGTGGGGAAAGGCGGCGAGGAAAGGTTGTGGGGAAAGGCGGCGAGGAAAGGCGGTGGGGAAAGGCGGCGCCGCCCCGCCCCGCGGCAGGTGCCGCCGTCCCGGGGCGCTCTGAGGCGGCGGGACCCTCCCGCCTCGATCGTTTCCATGGCACCCGCCGCCGGCGGGGCGAAGGTGAGCCTGAGGGGCTGCCCCGAGAGGCCGCCTACGCTCCCTCAGTTTCCGCCGGACCGCGGCTCGCCTCAGCCCGGACCGCTTCCCCCGGTTCGGGTCGGGGAACTCTGTGAGTCCCGCCGTGGGAAGGCGCTACCGGGACGGTTAGGGAAAGGGCCCCTCGCCCCGCGGCAGCCGTGAGGCGGGGCAGCGCTGAGGGGCGGCGGGGTGCCCCGCCGACTCGCGGCTGACACACAATGGAGCAGGTTGAATAGGAGCGGGCGCGGGGCCGCAGCAACACCGGGGCTGGATCGGCGACCTCGGCCGCCGCTCCGCTGGCGGGCGGGAGAGCGCTCCGCTCCGGGTACGGTGCCGCTCCGGGTTTCTCCTACGCTCGGCGCCGGAGGGCGGGGCGGGCGGCAGCGCCGTGCGTTTGAACGGGAGAGCAGGTTGAGGCGGCGGTGCGGCGCGGCGGGGACGGGACGGGACTGGAGCCGAACTCGGCGTCCTGCGGTGAGTGGGGACGGGCCGGGCCCCGGGTGGGACGCTCCAGCCCCTGAGGCGCTGGCGGGCTGGGTTGGCGGTTGTGGTGCGGCCCCCGCGGGGGCTCCCTGCGGCAGGGCCGCGGCCGGGGGCGGCCGGCGGCGGGAGGGAGCTGTCCCCGGGCGGGCGCGGGCTGCCCGCCCCTCTGGGAACCTCCGCTGGGCTTTCGTTTTGGGAGTTAATGCTGGGTTTTCCTGGCGTTTGCAGCCGAAAGTTAAGATCAGGGTTTACAAGGTGCAACTTTTTTTTGTTTCTTTTTGTTTGTTTGTTTTTCACCTCATGGATAAAACGTTGTTGTGGTCGGTGAGACGCTGTGTATCTCACGGGACGCTGTTGTACTCGCTTCATAAAGAAACCGCGACCTTTCCGTTCCCTGGAGCTGCAGAGGCGCAGCCGCCCCGGGGCATCCTCGGGAGCACCGTGGGGTCCCCGAGGGAAAAGCTTTTCTTCCGAGGGCTTTTCCCTGGTGCCCCGAGGTGTAGCGGGTGTCGGCCGGAGTCACAAGGAGCTGCTCCAGCCGTTGCGGTGGCCGTGTTTGTTCTGTTGGTTAAATAATGAATCATGCCGGATAAACTTCCAGTCATCTTTTGGGCTCTTTGCCCCCTCTCTTGGGGGTAAAACTTACGTTTGCCACGTGGCATGGGAGGTTCTGCTTTAAGGCTGTGTCAGAACAGTTGCAGCATCGGGTTTGGTGATGAGTTAAACGCAGAGAAAACTGCAGCCGTTTGGTATGCCTTAGACTTAGGCCAGACCGTGTTAAATGAGGCTTAACGTAAAATCCTGACCCCACTGAGAGGAGTGGAGGACGTCACCCGAAGAGCGTTGCAGGGTGCAACGCTTATGGAGCACACTTGGTCCTGACCCTGTAAGGTGCTGGAATAGGTGGAAGTTGAGGAGAGTCAAGCCTCTCACTGGATTGAGTCTGTCCTAAAAAATACCTCGTTTGAGGGCCGATAATCTACTCCATAAACCATTTTTCAAGCAAAAAGAAAGTACAATGAGCTGGGAATTATATTCCATACATGTTTTATTGTAATTAAGCAACTGTATAATTCTGGGAACTTCAGCTCTAGCTGATCAATAACTGTTTTTAGAAGAAGTGCTATTAAATTCTAGGGAGAAAGATATAAGCCTTATCTGATGAACTAGCCATAGGCTCTTTGTTTAGAGTGTGCTTTAACTCCTAAGTTATAAAGCACAATGTTTGCCTGGTTTTAGTGGACCCTCCTGATTTACTTGTCCTTGGGGCTTCTGGCCTGTATGTTACAAAACTTAGATGAAGAGAAAGAAAACTTAACGTGTTTGTTGTTCTGAACTGTGAAACAATACCTGCATGTAACATTACTGAAAAGACAGACAGGATTCAACCCTGCAACGAGACACCTAAGTTAAAGATAACATGGTATATGAGAAGAAAATGCAGACTTTTGGGGAGGTGAGAGACAGCAGAGTGCATGCACACTGTTAAAAATCTTCCTGTTTCTTTAAACGTTAGCTCCCTGGAATAAGTTTGAGAACACTACTTTTTTTTTTTTTTTTTTTTTTAAACTTTGAAGGATGCTATTTCTAGGTTTAAAAATGCCAGTAGGCTGTTACAGAAAAAATGTTATGTTTTATCAGTTGAAGATGCATGATTTGTGAAAAATGATCTGACTGGTTGCAAACGCTTTCTGGTTTTGTGCTACCTATTGTCTATAAAAATGGGGATCAGCTGGTGGTTTTGGATCAAGTGGTGCACAACTCATTATTTTAACAATACTGGCTCAGCTTGGGAGGTTGCCTAGGGAATTGATTTAATGCTTCTGTCCTTTCACCCTTTGAGGCGGGTGTCCCATGATGACTTTGATCAAAATCACCAGTATTTGTAAAGGAGAATAAAATTTTCACTCCGTAAAAGCAAAGGAGAGGCCACCCGCTATTAACAGATCCTGGTTTTGCAAGAGTCGACCTGTAATTTAAAACACTGTCAAGAAATACCCGTGGCAGTAAAACAGTTTTATGATAGGCATCAACACACAGAATGAAAATTAGTCCTCTATTCAGTATTTAGCTTCCCCTTATTGCTGGGAAAGGTTTTAATGCTGAAGCTGTGTATTTCTGTTGGCTCTACAAAGTAATCTTTCTATAAATAGAACGGTTTTCCTTTAACGAAATCTGAATAAGGATTTTCTTTTTTTAAGGTATCACCCAAGATCCGATTCAATTTCAATTGATAACCTAGATGGCAAAGCCAGGGCCACAGCTACACAGGGTGGTGTGGTGGATTTTTTATTTGTTTGTTTGTTTTTTCCTACATTTGCTTCATTTTTTCTTAATAAGTTTAAAGAAGTCTGAATGTTAAAAAATATCACAAACGCTCCAAATTATAACATCAAAGGTCTATTTCCAGGTCTGTTAGAGACCTCCTGTATTGTCTTCAATAGGACAGTTTTTCCTGTCTATGTCTTCAGAGGAGCTAAGACTGCCATGCATAATTGTCTTGTAGGGTCTTACAGAAACTTCTTTTGTTAGTGCATCTAATTTACTTGAATGTGCTGAAGTGAAGGTGCTTTAGAAACACAGTTATTACAGTGTTTTCCTCTTGGCATAGTAAGATATAGTAAGATGCAGAGCATGTTCTGAGCAATCATCATGGCTGTTGTACTGGAAGGGTGTTAAAGCCACTAATCAGCAAAGCGTGGTTCCCCCGGGTGGTGGAGCAGGGCTGAGCAATTCACCAGAGATTAATTGGTTTGAACCACTGGGTCTGGACTATGCTAGGGATAAATGTGTCTTTGCTTCCAAGTCTGTAAGCAGAAGGTACTTCCACTGGAGTACTGCTGAGGTTGGCCAATGTTAGTGCAGACTGATCTAATGGCCAGGAGGGACGTGTGTGTGCTCTTTTTTTTTTTTTTTTTCCTCTCCTTTCTTGTTTATTTTAGGAAACTGGAATTGTTTTCTGTAATAAAGGTGGCTTTCTTGTTTCAGTCTCCATGGACACTGAGGGCATTATCATTACTCCAGAGATCTGAGCTTGCCATCTGCTTTCCTGACTCACGGAGCCTTTTGCTGGTCATCTGGCATTGCAGAAGGACTATCTAGTTGTACCTGGGTAGCTGAGAGTGATGTGGACCATGCATTTGAGAGATGGAAAGGCAGGTTGGGAGATCCAGAAGGTGAGGAAATATCTGCTACTGTGGATAGGCACTTACTAAGGTTCTTACAAGGGCAGTGTGAGAGCAGAGGAGTGGAAGGGAGAGGTGGGCAGAGCTGCTGGCAGCAGTTTGGAGCAGACAGCTGCTGCAGTGCTAGAAAAAGCCAGGGACAAGATGCTGGGGATGCAGTGTACCCCTGCGGAGGCTCAGATCTACCGGTGAACAATGCAAAACTGCTTCAAGGGCATTTGGCCATGTGCATTAAAGCAGCATATCATTCTTGGCAAGAGATGTCCATGTGAGTCTCTTCAACTTGAAATAACTCAAGGTTGCTTGCAAGAAATTTCAAGTAGAGACAAGCTGGTATATAAAGCAGTCCATGCTCCATTACAGACTTGATTTATTGGAACTGACACAAAGTTCACATACCCATACACACAGAGCATGACCAAATGTGTCACTGAGATGGAGTACGGGATGATGTGTCACCTGTAACTGCATGGGCCAAAAATGGGCATTGCTGAGCCTCGTATCAATGTGTTTCCCATATTCTTTGCTTGGTCTTAGTTTCAGCCGTGGGTGATTGACACGTTGGTTGGCAGTGAACTTGGTAGCATCCCCACAAGAAAAAATGGAAGAATATTGGCAATTACCAACTGTGTCAACTGATGACATACTCAAAGGGTCTTGTTGTATGAAATGTCTACTCTTTGGAGGACTGCAAACATCCATGCGCATGGATGGCTGTGTTGGCACAAGTCCTTTCCAGGCATCTTATTTTTATCTTCACATTTTATCACATTGTTTGAATTGTTCTATGCTACAGCAGAGCAACATCCAGGGTTTCATAGTTAGAGTGATAGCTGTAAGTTCAGCAACATCTGCTTCAGCTATTGCAATAGCAGTGTTGCCTATTTCAAAGAATAGGGTCTCATGTATTAACAGTGTGTCTGAAAATGACTTGTCCAAGTTATTGAATACTTATGCCTAGTGAGAGATGGATACTCTCAGGTGGGATGTAGTGTGCTCCATACCACCCGCTTTTTACAAGGTATGTTTCTGCTGATCTGTTGAGGAAGAAAAGGTCCTTCTTAAAGCTATGAAATGACCTATGGGAGAGAAATATTTATTTTAATTTCTAGGCGAATTATTATTTTCTAAAATTATGATAGGTAAGAACACAGTAAGCTCACAGTTCATGTTCATTATCATGACTTCCTGTCTTTAAAGCATCATTTTGCTGTTGGGAAAAGGTCTTAAAGTCTGTGCTGGGTATTTTCAGAAGGTCTTAAAGATGTGTTATTAGCAGCTGTTCCGTGAATTTCTCTCTGTGTTGAATCTCTCTGAGAACTTCTACTCCCTTCACTTGCCCTTTGTGTTTCACACCCCAGGCAGAGATGCATGTGGTGAAGCAGTGCTAACCAGAGCTTCAGCTAAAAGCAGTGCTCGATGTGTTCTTGGGAGACCAGTGGTCTCCTTCTGCTGACACTCTCAATAGTTCACCTGGTCAGCATCAGCACCACTGGACTGAGTGGTCTGAGTGGGAGTTTATTTTCTTGACCACGTGCAGTAGTGTAATTCATTGAAGTCTGTGGAAATTTATCATTTCCAGCATGGGAGGTAAAGTTGGATTCCCCCCCCCCCTTGTTCCAGTTTTTACCTGAAGAATTGAGACATGAGCTAGGAATCTCTGGGAGTTCACGAACTGCCTCTGAGATTAATCAATTCCTGTGAGTTTGGGACCATTCATATTGGGGTGGATGGCTCTTGGAGCTGACAGTTGTGGGCTTGCTATGCGTTCCTCTGTCTACTTTGAAGTGAGTGGTGGTGTTATAGAAGAAATTGGAGAAAATGTAAAAGTATCTCAAAGTGTATAATAGAATCTCAAGATGTGTTGTTGATGACACATGAAAAGATAGCATTGTCAATGTGGTGAAGTGAGTTCTCTCTCTGTAGATTAAAATTTCCAGTGTAGAAAGACTCTTGCGTTCAACATCTAGAGTTTGAAAATCTTTGTGCAGCAAAACCAAAAAATTATTTGGATTAATGACTTGGTGTACAGAGAGCTGGCAAAAGCAGCAGAAAGGTGTGCGGAGTACTGGAAAGCTGTGTAAGGAAAACATTCATGTACACTTGCTCATATTCATCAGTTCCATGTCTGGTGGGATGACTGTTACACTGAACACAGTGTGTGCAAGGTAGGTGTCTTCTGAAGCTGTGCCCACTGAGCGATAGAGGCAGCAGCATGCTGCCCTCCTGGAAATAATTCCTTAAATAGGAGAAAAACAAATTCCATTTAGGCTTCTTGAGGAATGGGGAGCAAATGCTAATTCCCTTTCAGGGTCTGTTGCCATGGGGAGTCAGTTCAAATCCTTTCTAATGCCTTCCTCAGCAGCAAGTTGTGCTGACACATGCTTTTCATGACTTCCCAGAAAGAACAGAGAAATGACTTGAAACAAAAGCTCCATCAGAATTAACAGCCACAGGAAGATTAAGGTTTGCTGTTTGTTAGCTGTGGGTAGGACAGATAAGAAAGTTGTCCATTATAGAGGCTAACACAGCTTGACTGGCCTCCTGCCTGCACTGGGTGGGCTACACGGGTGAGGAATGGGTGCCGGGCAACTTGTTGGCCAGACACCACGTATGGTGCTGTGCAGTGAAGCCTATCTGCTCCTCTCCTGGAAAGGGAAAGGGTAGTTTATGGAGCAAATTGTGGGTGCTAGTCCTCTAGCATGATCCAAGTTAGATGCAGTTATGGTTAGGCTGAACCTCACATACCACTAGTGCCATCAGGAGGGAGATGTGCAGCCGCCACTGCCTGCTTTTTGCACCTTGGCACTGGCCAAGTGAAGCTGGGTGCAGTTTCCTGAGTGTCCCCAGCAGAGCATTGGTACTGGGACAAGGGACCGAACTGGTGTAGGAGACAAGGAAGAGAGCTGTGGTCTGATGTGGCCGTAACAATGTCAGTGATGATACTGCTATTTCTGGCTTGCTGATATCAATCATTAGTTGCTGTATAATGAAAAAAATTTAGAAGCACCTTTTTCAAACACTTAAACAAGCGAACTGACATCAGAGTGTGTCTTTATCTGGTGAACAATGTATGACTAAGATTAGTGTTTAATGCTGTAATGGGGGAATAGCCAAAATAGCAGGTTAAAAAAAAAAAATCTGCATTTTTCAGGAAACCTCATCTGTCTAAAGAACATGCAAATGTTAACATCTGTATTGCAAATCCAAACTCTCTTGTGACCTTCTCCCTTTGAATAGACAACTCTGACTTCTAAGAGTTTCTAATTGCTCCCAGCGAAATCCACAGGAAATTTTTCTTCGCTACTGTGCTGGCTTGCACACTCTGACACCTTTACTGCCAGTGTTGTGCCAGCACAGCTGTTCTTGCGGCCTCATGGCACGATAGATTAGGGAACTGATCTGGCAGAAAAATAAACCAAACAAAAATCTCTGATTTTATTCCTCCAGACCAGTTCCTAGAGAAATAAGAAAAGGATCAGATACTGAATGTTTTCCCTTTCTATTACCAAGTATTGTTAATAATATTTTTTCATGCTGGTGATATTTATGGATAAATACTTCCTGTTGAAAAGGGAGTGTAATTTTGGGGGTATTTTTTAAGCTTTGGGTTTTTTTGTTTTTGTTTTGTTTTTTTTTTTTACAAGATACTTTAACTTCTGGAAAGTATCTGTACATTTATGAATAGTTTACACCATAGGTAGGTGAAACTTTGTTTTTTAAGTTATGAGAGCGACATCAATTTCTGGGCAAAAATGTCTTTTTGTATCAGCAGTATGGATCTTTAATCTGATGCAGCTGAGGTGCCTTGCCTATTCTGCATGGTTCCTATACGTGTAACTTTAGCATCATTTATGCAAGTTATTTTGAGTGAATGTCGCTATTTGATGCTGATTAAAGTGGAGATTTGCACAGATGATGTGTGGAACCCTTAGAGCCTGGGTTTATATGACAGTTAAATCTAAATCTGCATGAATTCAGACCAGCTTAAATGCTTAGCAATATTTGGGTGACTTAGTAGCTTAGTGAAATAAGAAGCCCAAGACTGCAGATGGGTGTATGCCCCATGAAATATTGTCATATTAGGATTTTATAATCTCGTCAGATTTGGATTTCAGGACTAACTATGGCTAAGCTTTTCATCTGGTGGCTACTTTGTTTTGTGGATACTGTTTTTAAAAAATACAGCCCATGTTGTGCAGCAGCTGGCTGGTCTCTGAAAGCTTGAAGGTTGTTCCACCAGAAGGTTTGTTGATACTTTCTTCAGAAAGTAAAAACATGGACTGGAAACAGCAGCCCTTTTTCTAATGTATAAAGCCTGGAAAGAAGTTCCTGTTGGTGACTACTGATAAACTGACCTAGGAGAAATCCTGCAGCATATTTTAACATGCTCCAGGGAAAGAAAGTTGGTGAGACCAGAAATCTTCCTGGTTGCATGTTGTGGTGTAAACAGAATTGCAAATGACTTCACTCCCTCTCTTCAATATCTGTTATTTCATAATATTAGCATAACAAAGGGCTGAGCCCTTGGACTATTGAGAGCACGTTCTAGGGTAAGTGTCTCCTTTTCTCTGATTTTCACTGCAATGTGTTTGCCAAGTGCTGAGTGCTGATGGCACCTCTAGGAATGATGCAGAGCTTGACCTGGAACGTTTCTTTGTCGAAGAGGTTGTACAGAAAGACCAACGATCCCATCTGGGCAGCTCTCATTATGTTCCTGAGGTGTGTAAGCGAACCTTTTGCTTAGTCACAAACTTAAGGTAAATCGGTTGACCTACCTCTGGTCTAATAATACATGTAGATCTGTTGTGAAGCTAAATTGCTTAGCTTTTGAATACTACCTCAGTATTCTCCAAGATAAGTTCAAAGTAGTATTTGTACTGTGACTTGGTATTTATTTTTTGTGTTTGTAATAACTGGAAGCTAACTGGATGCACGTGATGGCAGTCAGCAGAGATTCTGAGTGCCCCCACCACAATCACAGCTGCCAGATTAAAGACCAGTGTTTCTCTGGACAGTATATTCCTGCTACTTAGTGCCAGCCAGATGGTCTTTCTGCCCTCCCATACAGATGTCTAATGCTTATAAGAGTGCTCTCTGGCCATATCTGGAGCTAATACAGTATTATTTCCAGTCACACACTCAGTGTGTCCTTTGCTTGACTCTGTGTTGCTTTTCTTATTTCCAACCTATTTATTTTTTTTCTTTATTTTACTTTTCCTTTATGTCAGTTGTCGTGTCCAGTATCTCTGAACTATTTTTTGCTGTAAAATTTATCATTAACCGGCATCTGAAACAGGTGCAAGCTTCCAAAATCTGGAGCCTTCTGAATAGTCAGTGTTTTCTGGACTTTCATTTTTCTTTAAAAAAAGAATTGCTGGGCACATGTGTGTGGTGTTTTTTTTTTTTTCTTTAAAAAAAACCAAACCAACCTTTTGTAGAACTTTTTACAAAATATTTGTTTTTATCATGCACCATTTTGTGCTAAGGAGAGGAATACACTTTTTATAAATCATACTTTCAAAATGTGTTCACTGGGTAGATACTGAAGCAGGGAGCTCTGAGACTGGAGCGGTGGTTTTGTTGGAGGGAAGTGCTGGTGAACTGCAGTATCCGTCCTGTTACTAGGAACTATTCATAGTATCTGATTGACATAATAGCTGTTATCTGTTGAAATGCTTCAGAAACAAGAAGGGGAGCTGGCAGTTGAGAAAAGGTGAGATTAGCAATCTCTCCACCCTGTATACTGCACACTTAACTACCAATTAGTCTGAGCGTTCTCAAGAGAGCTGTGCACTGGACTCAAACGAGTTCCTGTCTGGTGCTAAATGGATATGTGCTTAATACCCTCTTTGCATTTGGGACCTGCACAGTGTCCAGGTTAAATAGTGCAGATAAATATTTAGATTATGCTGCTACTTTCTAAAATAGTTCAGTGCTAACCATAACAGTCAGCCTGAGCTGAGAACATGTTTCGTTCAAGTTCTGGTCACCTTCCAGCTGCTGGTATAATGCATTATGATTCCCTGGAATGGGCATCCTGCTTCTCTGTACAACTTGCTAAAGCATGGGGTTTTTCTGTGCAGGAGGGGAAACTGCAGAATACAGTGAGACCAGGGGGTGTCAGGTGTTATGTTTGTGTTGTTAAGCCTCTTGTAATAACAAGCATCTATCACAACCTAGGCAGAGCATAGGTATCCTCTGCTAAATTCAGAAATATCTTATGCATTCATGTCTACAACTCTTATAATCAAATAATTTCCTAAAGCATGCATATAACAAAACTTCCCTTGTGAGGAGTTTACCCGCTATCTTGATAACAAAAAAAATAATATTTGTTAATCTCATTCATCTATATGTATGCAGATAGATGTATATATATGCATGCATGCACACATGAATACATAAGTTTAACTTATTTTTTTGTATCAAACTTCTTTGAGGAAAATCGGTTTACTTCCATTAATAACTCTTTTGTAAAGTACAGTTCAGTAGAACTAATCATAGCTCTCCTCTTTGGAATTCTTTTATAGAACACAGTACTCAAAGTACTAAAATAACACAGCTGACACATATTTAATGGAAATTAATCAGCTAAAATAGAAGATACGGTTCCTTCAAATTCCTATGTTTCTGCAGACCCACTTAATGGACTCCTTTGCTCAATTTACATGTTAATACAATTTATCCAGATATAAAGTAGGGGGGTTCTTGACACGCTTGAGAAACATCTCTTTGCGTAAGTAGTGAAGCACCAATTGCTTTACCTCTTGGAATGAATGTGCGAGGCTCAGGGCTAAACCTGCAGGAATTTTGCCTGTTGTGAAAGAGTGATACCCCTAAGTTGAGAAACCTGCAGAACGGAAAAGTTAGGAGTGTTTTCAACTCTCTTTCTGAATTGGTTGCATTATCAAGTAACTACACAAACTAATTTTGAACTCAGATTTCTATCTGTTCAGGATTTCGGTAACTTTTTGCAAAATAGTTTTGGTGGTACAGTCCTTTCCCATTTAAAGGTAATTATATGCTTACTGGCACTTTTTACTCGTATAGCTTATTCGACATGTGTAAAATAAGTTGTACAGGTATAGCCTGTATAACATTCTGGTCTATGACATAAACAGGATGTTCTTTTTTCTACTATGTTATTGTTGTTGAAATGGTGCAAATTTGTGTACAGCTAAGTTCTGAAGTGCATGTTCATTTGAAATGATGGTATTTGGTCCAAAGTGTGCGGTTGGTTGGCTTTTTGTTTGCTTTTTTTTTTTTGTACAATACAGTAAGGCATGATCTTGGCTGGGCTTTCCCAGAGCTCTGTAACAGACAAAGCAAATAACTTTGAGGGCCATCCAAATAACTGCTGGTGTTTCTTGGGGAGGTTTTCTTACAGGATATTTGTATCAGCTCATGCAGCCACTTTGGGATTCTGCCTTCATCCCTGACATGCTAGGGAGAACCTTTGTTCTAAGGGGCCACCACGGTGTGGGAGAACCCTTTGTGCAAGAACAAAGGAGTATTGTATTGGCATGAACCATGGAAGGGAGGGGAGTGGGCTGAAGGGTTTCTTTCAGAGGCACTGCATATATATATTGATAGCAACATTTCCCCTATAAATCTCCCCCATGATATGAGCTCTATGTGGGAGCTGAGCAGGAGATAAGATCTCTCTTTATTTTGTGTAAATTCTTAGTGATGAATATTTGATATGATTTTCTTAATTAAAACATGGTGCCACTTGTGTTTTTACAGCCTAAAGCAAAAAGCCTGGCAGTAGGCTGGACCATGATGGTAGAATTATTCCTACACTTTAAAAGTAACTAACAGCTTTTGCCTTACTAATTAATGCTAGAAGAGTGGCCCTAGTTATGGCAAGCTATAATGAAAGCTCATGGCTGGCAAGGGCAAAAGTCCAAGAAATGTAGAAGACGAAGTCTGGCAGAGGTAGCGGGTATTACTGCTTGGCGTTCCAAATATTAGTAAAATATGCCTTTAGTGTAAACAATACATGGGCCATACCCAAAACACATACTGTAATGGAGACTGTGATAGTTTTAAGATAGAGCAAAACAGAAATGGGCATTTTTGGCTCACACCTGCAGTGGATCATTCAGACCATCTCTTCTCCTCACAGAGGCAACAGTGGAGAGGCAAATCTGACATCTGCAGCAACAGCCTCCTCACAAACCTGCAACAGAACCATTGTAGATATCAGATTAGTATTTGCCTATCAGTCTCTGATCAACAGTACAAGTAAACATAAACATCACTTGACACTTTTTCACCAAGTTATTGGCTTCAGCCCCAATGCTAGCTGCTTCTCCTGCAGAAGAAAACCTTGCCGCCTTGTGGAGTGGAGCACCCCCGGCCACGAGTGCCCATCTGATCCAACAGCTCGCTGGCAGGAGAGGGGGAAGCTGGGTCCCCTCTACCTTGCCTCCAGGTTGCAGGATACTGCTGCACCTTCACAGTACCAGTGCTGTTGAACCTCCTCTGAGCTCATTCAGCCCTCAAGAAAGAGCCTGGCTTTTTTCCTGGGTTTGTGAGGTGAATCAGTTGAGGGGTGACTGACAGAAGTGGTGGGGGAGAGGAGGTCTGCTCAGCCATTGCGGGGGACTGCAATAGAGGTGGGACTGGGGTTGTTTCCATGTGGACCAGAAATGGCAGATATTTCTAGGCTCTTCACGATCAGCTGCTTCACCTTCGCTGCTGCAGGAGACAGCATTCATCGCACCGATGCGTGGGGAAGGGGAAAAGTTCTCCAGGTTCTTCTGTTCCCTTATAGCTGAGTACAGTGGTTGGGTCCCAGAAAATGATTGTAGCTGAATTTGTCATTAAGGGTAATATGAGTCCTGTGGGCTATGATTTAAGATTACTTGTGCTCCTTTTTGTTTTGAAATCAGTTGAGCAAAATGGACCTGTGTTACTCAGCAGAGCTGCGGTCCGGGCATTTACAGCATGCTGGTATTTCACTTGGGGGAGATTTGTTACTAAGCCCCCCTGGCAGTAGTTTTATGAGGAGGCTTGAACAGCAGTGTCCTTACATCCTGCTAGTGGTTTGCTTGGATAAAGACAACTGGAGCTGTTTGTGCCAAGTGTGGGCGAGAAACCAGCTGGGTTGACCAGGGTGAAGGTGGGAGGGCGATAAAATGGGAGACCAAAGTGGGCTTGTAACAGGAAAGGGTATCTGGATTGCTGAAATGAGAGTCTTGAACTTGATAAAATAGCAAAGGGAGAAGGAGGATCCGGTGAAAGGATTTGGTGTCAGAACAGGAGATCAAGGAGTCCGTGGTTTTTTTGTTGTTGTTGTTTTTGTTTTGGTTTTTTTCCAGCAACAAATATCAAAGAAATATGAAATGTTCATTTGTTTGGCTGTAACCATAACTGCATAGTAAGTCCTGCTGGGTGGGATGGATTTTTGCAAGGTCCAACTTGCAAAACAAAAGGCTGAAATTCTTTGAATGAAAGTTCAGTGAAATGACTCAAACAAATACAGCCTTGTCTTGAGTTATAACCACCAGCTTATTAATGAGTTAACTTCTACTGTTTAGGTCTCTGAAAATAATTGTTCCAATTATTCCCATTGTCCCGGATTGCAGCAGTGGAACAGCCAGTGGCTGTGATGGAAACACTCCCAGGCTGAAGGGGGGTTGTTTCTCACCTCATTGTCAGCGATTGGCTTCAGCCACTCATGTTCCCCTCACTTGGCTGGTCTTTGTTTTGCACTGGCTTGCTGTGCATTTCCATTTTAACTGGTTTATAAATATTATTGGCTGGATCCAAGAAAAATTGGCGGTCAGGGGCTTGGCCTAGCGGAGCTCTGGGGCCTGTGTCCAAAAAGACTGCTCTCCACTCCCAGCACTTATTGGTGACAGCATCTGTGGCAAATTACCCATGAATACTTTGATGGGCTTGTCTCTGGTGCTGCTGGCATTAAAGGCAGAACTCACCCTGTGACAGTGCTGGGAGCCTCAGCCCTGGCAGGCGAGTGAGCAAGGAAGGCAGGGGCTGGCACGGACCTGTGCAGGGAAGGGCTGCTGCCTGGCTGCTGTTGTCTCAGGGGAAGTTCTCTGCAGTCTGCTCCTGGAAAGACTGCAGTAGTTCAGAGATGAATCCCAATTTTCCTCCTGTGCAGCAACATGGGCTTCTGCCTGCTGATAAGGATGCTTGGTTCAGGCAGCCATCGAGGGGGAGTGTTCAGGCTCACAGGTGCTCTGGTCGTGCTCTGGGGTGTCCTCGGCTGGTGGCATTTGCCAGGAAGGGTATTGCTCCCACCCGTTCTGTTTGGTCCTGTTGGTGATTAGCTGTGTAATGGAGGCGTAACAGAGGCAGGCGAAGCAGAAAAGACAGTAAAGCAGATTGACAATTTATCCTGTGCTTCAGCACAAGGGTAGCATTGGTGCTCTGAGTTGAGATCATCTTTTCCCTGTGCAAAGCTGGGATCCCTTAGGGCCAGAGGACACACATTTTACGTGGCTGACCTAACTGCTCCTCACCAAAGCTGCTGCTCAAACTGCCTGTCCCCGGGAGAGTTCATCTCGAGCTCCCACGGGTGAATGCCTGCCAAGGGCAGGGGTGCACTGGTACAGGGGGAGTGCTCTGGGGGCTCTGTGTCCACATAAAGCTGCTCTGTGGTCTGAAGATCAGGAGGAAAATACCTTTGATTCACTTTTTTTTTTTTTTTTTTTTTTAAATAACCTTCCCTTGGGGACTATTTATATCTTTGTGGTGTTGTCTGATGTGTCCGTAGCTTGTTAAATATGGGACAGCATCGTTAGATAGATTAAATTGATCATCTCTCCATAGCCCCCGCAATAGCCTGCAGGGGCTGTGGGGGTTGACTGTAACAACAGGCGCCTGTTGTGGGTGCAGCGACTGCTGGGTAGGGTGGGCTTGCTTCAGCAGCCTTCAGCTTGGTAGTTGTAAGCATCGGTGACGGTCCGTCTCTAGCTCGGTCCACGCGGTCCACCTGCACCCTTTGCCTGTACATCCTTGGAGACAGGCATGTCAGGAGAACGAACGACTACTCTTGTTGTAAGGCTTTGTAGGGAGCCAATGAACTATTTTGCATAAAGGGCACAAATAAATACTCTTGTAGTGCTTACAGTAGTTACGCATTTCTTGTAAATTAACTCATGATTATCCATCGTCTGTTTCACTTTGTAGGGTCACTGCCTTTGATGGTGAGCAGAAGGTCATCTTACAATGAGTTACTGGAGTCTGGATAAGAAAAGCTGTCTGCAGTACTGCAGGCACTTCTTGGTGGACAACGGTGTATTTCACGGTAAGTTACAAGCTATCTTATATTTTTGCTTTCTCCCGTTTCCTACTGCCAGATGCCAGTTAAATTTCTGAGCGGCGTATGTGTCTCTTGTTGGTAACGCTCCCCTCAGGGTCAATTAGCAATGGGTGCTGCACCAGCCTCGCTTCGGCCGTCCCTTTACCGTGCTG
>JANXJC010000088.1:41623757-41644700 GCA_027564655.1 Leptodon cayanensis
GGCTGGGCACCGGGATCCGTCGTCGTCGTCCTCCTCCTCCCCCAACCGGCCGCGGCTTCTGTCGGGCCGGGGGGGGTCTGCGGAGAGAGAGCCCTTCCCCTCCTCCTCCCCGCCGTTTGGTTTAGGACTCTGCGCTTCCTCCCTTCCCCTCTGGGTGAGGCCACCAACAGGCAGGTGCTCCGGGCTGGGAAACTTAGCTCCAGCTCTAACTAAAGCGTTAAAGCCTGGAGAAGAGAAGAGCGGCAGCTGGAGCATGGGCAGTGGGCAGAGTTGCTCTGGGTGTAGACGGTGATTGTGTTCTGGAGTGAAATGGATTAATTTTGTTCATGTGGTCTGGTGCTGCCTTACACTTAAACGTTTACTCCTGAGGCATTTCTAGAACTGCTCTGGCGAAATCTGCAGGTATGCATCCTTTGTGCTCCTGGTGAGGAGGAACTGAAAGTGTCAGGAAGAGCTTGGCTTCCAAGTATTGATCAGACGTTTGCGCAAAATAGTTGCCTAATAGCCATCTCTAGTTCCCTATCAACCCCTCGCATCTTAGCCTCTTGCCATTACAGATTACACGCTGTGGTCGTTCAGTTGTTGAAGTATCCTTCCAATAGCAAAGTTGGGAAACGCTCTGAAGACATTTTGATATAAAACACTTCCTTTTCAGGACCTCTTTTTATATGCTTTAAAACTTGATATATCAGCCTAACTAGAGAGCACATGCATTCCTATGCAGGTTTCTTTCCCTTTGCCAGGTAGCTTTACCCTTGGGCACGGGGTAAGGAGCAGTGCTGAGCCCAGCCTGTGCTCCTGCAGTGGGCAAGGGACCACCAAGACTCACGAGCCATCCCTGCCTGGAACAGACTTCTGCAGGTCTAGTCTAATAAGACAGCTTGACCCCTACCTGTCCTACTGGGGGAGTGACTTGCTAATGCTGTTTCTGAGAGGCCCAAATTTTGTATTCCTTATTCCCTTTGAGGTCAGTGATTAAGAACTGTCACTTTAGGGTGGACTTAAGGCACTATTAATAACAGCAGCATGCAATACCTATAAATTGAAGATAGAAATATTCTTTTTTTTTCAAAAGCAAAGGTAATCTTTTTTCTGTAGAGAACCTACATCTCCATTTTCACTGTGTGTTTGTCAGGAAGCTGGGGAAGTTTGCAGCTCACAGAATTATGATGCAATCCACTGTAAACCAAACTGTATCTGCATTTTTGTCACTGGTTATGTCGCCATTGATGAAGCTCATGGTTTAGTAGGAGAATTAATCATTTGTCAATTTGTGCATCGTCTTAACAAAAGCCTACTCAGAGATAACACCATTTTCCTCTGTACTGCTTTTTTTCTTGCCCGTAGGCACTGCTAGTTCTATTTGGGACACCAGAAGAATGTTAATAACTTTTCTGTAAGTCAGTATGACAGCAGCATTGTCATATTAATTCATCTGTGTGCTACATTTGGGGCATGTGTTACAGGGAAGGTGGTTCACAAATCTGTCATTGGTGAACCTGTCATCTCCAGGCGCAACTGTTCTGCTTCTCAAATGAAACTGAGATTTGTTCCTGGGATTTATCAGGCCACTCGTGTGGTCTCAATGATTTTGGTGGGATCATGTTCCTTCTGAGTTTTCTCTGACATTGTGGAAGGAGAGAGTTGTCTCCCAGGTGTCTTCACCTAGGTCCCACTTCTCTGAGTCTGAGCACTCTTGAAGTGTTTTGGTAAATGTCTGTTAATCACACTTCTCTCCAGGCAACAGTCTGTGCTCTATCATGAGTGTGTAACTGGAGCAGCTACAGTTTTGGATGTGTATCTGCAGTTTTGCTATTCCAGACCAAGTGAAAGAAAAGTCTGGTCCATACTGTGTGACTTGAGGTGGTATTTTATTGTAGAGCAGCATGATGTCTTTATCCTGCTAATGGTGCAAAGGCTGGATAATGGTCCATTAGCACAAAGTCCAGTAATCCACGAACAGCTATTGAGTGATGGGTCTGCAAAGTGATAATTGTCTAAAGTAGAAGACATAATTAGCAGGAATTCTAGACCAGAAAGATTCTATGGCTTAATTTATTTGTCTTTCATTCATGACCAGACAGGTTTAATTATTTTTCCCGACAGAATCCTTCAGGGCTTCCCATTTGTCTCTTCAACCTAAGCAAGACACTGCAGTGACAGTTACTTTCACTCTGAGTTTATGGAGGGAGCTGAAATCCCTTCTGGACAGTGACAGAGGTGGCAGTTCCCAACAGCATGATGTAAGGAGACTTGTGCATGTCCTCAGGAATTAGCATGTTGCTCCTGATGCTTGAGAGAAGTTGGTTTCCTATGGGACTGGGCTGATAAAAGGCTCACTGATAGATAAAAGGGTTGATGGAGCTTTTTAGAGATTGCTTTTTGTCAGTGAGCCTTCTGGTCCTGTAGGTCTGACAAAGGGCAGTGGGATGGGTGGGCATGAGTGAGCTGGGTGCTTGCTCCCGTTCCTGATGGCAGCCTTGCAGTTAAGATTGACCCATCCTCCTTAGCAAGTTGGACTGAGCAGTGAACTTTGCACTTTGCATGACTAAGCGAATGCCAAGCAACTAAATTGGGACTTACCTGTGTCTGACACCATATTTTCTCCAGTAGACATAAGGAAATTGTAATTGTTAAAACTTTTTTACACCCATGGGAAATTAGGAAAGAAAATCTAATATGAACTCTACACGGGAAGGGTACTGTCTGTTAGCAGGGAAGGTACTGTGATCCAACCCCTTGTGATTTGCTGACATTTCAGTGTTTTTGTTGTATGTGTCCAGGTCTAGTGTCTATTCATTCTAATTTACACAGTGGTTTCATGATTTTTTATTTTTTTTTTTTTAGTTATTACTATTATAGTTTCATATTCTGACATTGAAAGCATGGCTCATCAGGGAGCAAGCACACAGAGCCATTGATTAGCTTATATTTCTACATTTATGAATGCTAATATTCTGTAATCCTTAAACAGAAAGAAGCTGCGACATGTTTAGCAAATAGCTGATTTTGTCTCAGCAGTTCTGAAAGTAGCTGTTCATACTTGCTAGAGTCAGTTACTTAAAGGCAGTTATATTTTCTTCGTAAGTTCTCTCAGAAATACAACCCTTTTGTTTACATTGCATTTCCATAATTGTAATTAATTGTCTCTCTTAGTTTCTAATTTTATCTTCTGGCCTCTCGACCTCTTTCCAGACCTGTGTTAATAGGGACTTGATCACTATTGGTAGGATGTCACGTTAGTTCAGTCTTGCTCATATTATCTAAACTGCACTCTTTCGTTCAGAGCAATGGACTAAATTCAGTTGTATCAGACTTGTCTGGAAGGTCACATTACAGTGGCACGGTTATTAACTGTAATTGAACCTGTAATCTGGAAGAACTGTTGCACCTCAAGTGCAAGCCAGCCAGATAAAAATATCCCACTGCATCAGTTGGTGTTCTTAAAAAGCATAGGAACATCTTTCTCCATAGAGACTTCAGGACTGGAATTGTCTACAGAGGCACACAGTATGAACTTTGCTGCTCAACTGTGTTCATCTCTGGTGTTTCTTTCATACCCTTCTGGGACCTGTGTTGCTTCAAGAACCTGAATAGATGGTATTCCATTTGTTCACCTCCAGCTGAGGTGTTTAAATGCAAGAAACTCTTGTGGACAACGTAAATAAGAATGCTGAAGCTCTGTGTTTATTTGGAGTAGTTTAAATACCTTGTTTTGTGTTTAAAAAAAAAAAACAAGAAAAAAAAAAAACCAAACCACCAAAATCCCAAACCAACCAAAACAAAAAAAACCCTTCCAAAACTCCAAAACAACCCCCCCCAAAAAAACAACCAAAGGAAAAAAACAAGACCCCAAACTTAGAGCTGAAACACCCAAATGAGGCTGCAGCCCTGCAGGTATAACCTGTCGGAGTGCACGGTGCTTCTGTGTGAATGTCAAAACCCCACTTGAAAGACAAGCAGTGAATGCTTCTGCTCCAATGTGGGAGACCATCAGCTGCAAGCGAGGAGGTGGTGTAGGACAAAGCATATGAGATATGGCAACAGGAGGACAGTGCCTTGCTTGTGTGATGCATTAGTTGAAGGCAGATGCAATTTTTAGTGTCGTGGAGTAAGATGAAGGTGTTAGTGCTGTGAGGCCCAGCCTAATGCAGTTCTGGTCAGCAGTACTCGAGCAAGGGGAGCTTGGGAACAGGCAGAGAAAAGGACTACAGAAGTGGAGACGAGAAGTCTAGTTTGTTAGCTTGGAAAATCAAAGATTGAGAGGGGATGTGACTGCTGACTATGAATGCATTGCGAAGGGAGAGCTCAGGGAAGAAAAGGCTTATTTGAACTGATGGGGAAAGTTGGCACAAGAGCAAACTGAAAATTGTCCATGAGTATATAAATAGACACAGGAGAAACTAATGTACTTTGAGGTGGAGATTAGTAAGTTTTGGAAAAATTGTTAAAGCATCCTATCTATGCTCTTGCTCTGAAGTTGTAAATTATTAGTAGCAAGCAATATATTGACTAATGTGAATATAAGGCTGGAGAACTATTAAGTGGTCCCAATTCAATTCTCGTGTCCAGTGAAGAGCAAATAAAACCAGCAGTGTTTCCATTCTGTTCTGGAAAATGTTACTGTACACAGATCACGCTGCTCTCTACCACACTATAATGATGGTTTGAGACACTTGCATGTTGTTAGGCAAGAAAAAGTATTGATACATAACTGTGTGCCTTTCCACAGGGCTTTAATGGGTTGTCTTTGAGTAATGACTGAACATTCATACGTGTAATGCTGACGTACTCTATGCATCAAAATTGCCTAAGGATTTCTCATAATTTTATTGAGAAAAGCTGCTAATAGTTGCATTTGCAGGATATTAAAATTCTTATTTGTTTATGGCTGAAATTTTTGGTTACAGAAGTGTGGAGGTTGCTGCTGTGCCTTGTACTCTAGGGAGTCTTATCTGCCTAGAAGCAAAAATGTCAGTTTTCTTCAGTAACAGCGAGATACAGTACTGTATGTGCACACAGAGAATAACAAACTGAAGACAGATCTGGGTTTAAGCTATTTTAGTAGTTTCTGTAGAATAGAGCAGATAGGCAATTATAATGTTTTGAATAGCCTTGAGGACTTCGTGAACCCACTTTCTTTGCCTTCCTGTTGCAAACAGTGCCAAAATACAAAGTACATCATGCCTCTAGGCTTGGAAAAAGATTTTTTTTTTTTTTTTTTTTAATTTTCTCAGGGTTTTCAAGCTGTAAATGTGGATCATATTTTGTTTGTTTGCTGGCAATAACAATGTTGGAGTGGCTGTGTTGTCAGACCAAACATCCATCTACTTTGCTAGCAGATGTTTGGGGCTAAAAGTATAAAGGGGATAGAAAAAACCCAGTGTGTACATAATAACCCTTCCTGTGGCACATGCTCCCAGTGCCTGCCGGTCAGCAACATAAGTACTTCCTTAGCCAGAAGCTGCATCTAGATAATTGTGTTTATTTACTTTACATCTGATAAGTTTTTTTTCTAAAGTTTTTTGGCTTTCACTCAGGCTTGTGACCATCTGTGGGAATTAACTCCAAAATTTGTTGGCTGGTGTAAACCTTCTGCTTGAAGGGAAACAGTAATTTCATGCAACCTTGCCACATTCAGACTGTAATGGATGGTGGAGGTTTGGTTGCTCGATTACTTCACCTTTGGAAGACCGTTGACTGGATGTACTGAACTGAGGGCCAAGCCTGTAAGGTAGATAGGTATTTAAGTCGTGTTAGGAGTTTTGGTAGCTTTGAGTGTCTGCCTCCTAACGTCTTACTGAAGAAGTGGGTTGAGAACATTGTGGTGATAACATTTTCTTCAGCCCCTGGGAAAGGGAAAGCGGCAAGAATGGGAACTTCATTCTAGACTTCAATATTGAGGTGCTGAGCCACTGCAGCGCAGCTTTGGTACAGTCCTGCCCTGGATATTGGTACTTCCACTTACTTCAAATGGCACTTTGAGATAGACCACTCAAATGTTTGTCTCGTGCTGCCACTAAGCAAACAATATTTTTCCGTAATTATTTTGCCATCTGACAATTGCAGTGAGCTGGCTGTCCCAGCCACCAGCGAACAAGCAGGGGAAATTGCTGACTGCTGATCTGGATTCCTGTGTGTGCTCGTAGTCTCTTGTTTCAGGAATATCCAGCTCATCCTTCAAAAGGTTCTTCCAGATCACCTACTTCTCTACATCCCAAGTTGAGGGGGAGAGAGACTTAGTCCAAGGCAATTGCTTATTTTGAGAGATCATCTCAAAGATTTCCCAAATGTAAGAGATGCAATTGTGCACCACCTTTATTAGATGAACGTCTGCTGCTGTTACACAAACAGTTTTGGACAGCTTCACAAGAGATTGCTTATGGCAGGTGTTATTGCAGTGTTTTTCCATTCATTTCAGTCTGACAAGCTGAGCTTTTGTGCAAGTTCTTGTAGGATTTTTTTGCTTCAGTGATCTTGAACTTTTGTACCCAATGAATGGGAACATAAAGTGCATTATGTTTTACTTTTTATACACTAAAATGGTCTATTTTGGTTATTAGAGCACAAGAGTTTTGGGAGAACAATATTAAATCTTTGGTGAATTGCATGTGTATGTTAGGCTTGATGTTTGCTGGTGGGCAATGCTTTATAATTAGCTCTGCTGAAGCCTCATGGAAGCCCTGCGCTTGAGGGTACAGTGCTAAAGATGCCAGATGTAGACTGCAGAATTCAAGTTTATATCTTAATAGTCAGCTTCCATTTCAGTTTTATAATGATGCTTGGGAAAGCAGGACAAGTTAATTGTACAGTAATTTATATTTTGGTTTATATTCTGATTTATGTAGCGAAATATCCATAATTCATTCCCTGAGACAACCAGATGTAACTGAAAACGTACATGCAAGAAGGGCGTTAAAAAATTTATTTATTAAAGTTCACATAGACTAAAAAGGAGCCTAAAATGCCTGAAGAAACTGCATCTTGGGGCTTTGTTGAATGTGTAACTACCTTTAAGAGCCCTGTGTCTATCGCTAGATGCATCCTTTGGGGAAAGGAGGAGTTTCATGCGTGGGATCGGTCTCGAGCTGGTATATCAGGCAGTTGAGTTCTAATGCCAAGTGTTCTTCCACTTCCATCTTTGTATATTTGTCAGCTTTTCAAAGAACTGTGTCTTCATTAACGACAAATGAGTAGAGTTGATAAAAGCTTTAATCTGATAAAAATGACAAGTTTTTCATGCAGCTAATACAGTTTTATTCATTGCTAGCTGACTTTTCACTAGGAGGTTGTATTACAGTTTATGTCTAAGATTAAATTTGGGTGATGAATATGAAGATGTTATCTTCTTATTTCATGATCAATTTACTGTAAGAGGTAGAAGTTCTCTAATCAGCTTTTCTTGCTCTTTAGCAGAATTAGTCTTTGTACCAGTTTCCAGCTATTTCGACAGTGAAAAAGGAAAAACCGATGAGCCAGAAAATTAATATTCTTCTGATGCTGTAACTTCAAAACTATTAGTTAATTCATATTCTTATTTATTGGAAAATGACTATTTTGCAGTAGAACTTGCACTGTTGTGCCTCTGTCTAGTAATCTAAGCCTTGTGAGGTATGGGTTTTAGTGTTCAAAAATTTGGCTTCCATTTTTGGCAATTTGGCAAAGGCTGGTGCTTTTGGTAATAAATTTTCTTTAGTTATGAATGGGGATGCGGCTGCTGCGCGGTGCCACGGGCAGGTTCAGGTGCTGCCAGGCTGTGGGGAGGGAAGGCCGTCTCCCGTGTCTCGGGCAGGGCTGCACGGCAGCTGGTTCTCTGGCAGGTATGTTGGACCACAGCCACTCAGCCCTGCCAAGTGCGGGGCTGTCAGCCCTCGAAGGGGGCCTTTGCCTGAGCTCGCGTGGCCTCTCTGCATCCTGGCCAACCTACAGCAGCAAGCATGAGGCAGGATTTTTACCCTGGAATTACTGGTTCAGGTTTACGTGGCATACGGGTATCTTCTGTGCTTTTCAAGGGAGTTTTTAGCTGGTTTTGTAGCTCAACAGACTTGAGCTGCCTTGGGAGGAGAGGCCTGAGCATTGCGATTCCCGCAGCTATCTGTCTGTCCTGTTGGTCATCTCTTTTGCTGTGGGAATATCTGCTGGTTATCCCGTGGGCTATTCCCTTGCGCAGATGAGCTGGGAGTCCCTGGGTGGCAGGTTTAATGTATCTTTTCTTCCAGGGAGCTAAAAATATTGGTGTTGGTTTGGCAATTATACCCCAAGGCAAGCCAGCACCGTTTTGACCCTCTGGCATTGCTTTTGGCACAAAACAGGGCACATACCCCTCATCTCAGCTAGAAGCTGTGAGCTGAACTATGGTGTATTTTAAATGAAAACATATCTGTAACTATGCGCATAGAAGAGAAGAATTACAGTTTGCAGATATTACGAGAAAGCTTTAAATCCCCTTTTTTATGAAATGACCAGGATAGTGGTTTGACACTGTCTGCGTTGTACCTGGAGGTACTTGCTGTCTTATCTCAAAATAATTCCAGTGGTTTAATGACAGAACTTTTTTTTGAACCACAAATTAAGACGACTGGAAAATAATATTAGCCTGGGGGAGATGGATTTTGAGTGAATGAACATCTTTTAAATGAATTTTAGTGCTTTTGTAGCTGAGATTGTCAAAAGCTATTGGTGTGATGAGGCTTGGAGGATGGTTCACGTGTTTCTTGAAACCAGCTTAAAAAGTTGAAAAAAACAGACTTTTAAGCATGCAAGTTATTGGAAAGTGTCTCCCAAAGAAGGGCTTATGGGGCAGAAAATGTAAGTAGGAAAACAAGACATACAAGTGAGTCTGTTACCTTTCCTGCCAAAGCTTATCTTGTGATCGTGCGATACCTATGAAACAATGGTGGCAGTTGAAAATATGTACTGCTGTCTTATGGTGATCATTCATGTTAGTCGAATACAGGTAACAATAACAATTTCATATTTGGAAAGCTTGCTTGTCACTGTCAACTCTGAGACTTTGACAAAACTTTGGGTGTTGTGGCTCTGCAGAGCACTCCCAGCAGGAGCGCTGTGATCCCCCTGAGAACAGGGTATGTATGAGAAAGCAAAGCAAACTGGAAAGATGTGAGGGTTACTTGGCCATCGCTTAAATAAGATGTAGGTGCAGTGTTAGATACTATAAAGTGAACTAGTTGCCTTTTGACTTTTCCCTTTGTGGACAGTCAAACTCTACTGTAGTGTGTCTCCAAGGACACACCAGTTTCAGATTTGACTCTGACTGACAGGGCGAGGGATTGGATGCAAAACCTGGCTTGTCAGTGAAGAGTTGTCATGGTGATTTTTTTATTTTTTTGGAAGTTGAATAAACCTACAAGTATTTTCATACCATTTGGCATATGTCTCCTGAATAACATCAAAGTCTTCATTTGTTTGCTGTAATGTTCTTGCTAACCTATATAGCTTGCCCTTGTTTCTAAAGCCATATAGCATTTAAGCACTTCTGATTTTAAAATGAACTTTATTTTGAAGGCAAAATAATGAGGAGTGTATTAATGATTGGGCAAGGTTTCTTACAGAGCAGCTTTGGTGTTAAAGATGCTTGTGTATAGCTCCTCTCATAATATAGAATGATAGGAGTGTGGAGTAATTTGCACTTAACACATTATCAAGTGCAATCTGATATATCAATAATAAACTACAGAGTGGTGACAGTTTATTTTTTGTTGTTGAATTGCAACTATAACACATCAATTTGTTTGAATGTAAATGATTAATAACTATCTAGAGGCTTCAGAGTGATGACTTCATCCTTTAATCTTGTGAACTGAGGTGTGAACCAGTGGTGGGGTAATGATGTAGCTGTTCCATTTCCCTTGTCATAACAGAGAATGAGTGACACTTCTCTCTGCAGAGCATGACTTCTGCCATGTCCTGCCATCCTCAGCTGAAAGTGTGATTAGAAGCACAAACTTTGAGTGCAGCCAAGAATGATCCTACAGTGCGCTTGGGGGGTTGTTTAGTTTTGTAGGTTGCTAGATACAGTCAACATATACGTTGCGGTGTACTGCGGTCTATCGTGACATGCAGTGACTGTGCGAAGTCTTACTATTTGTGTTAGCAACAGCTAAGAAATAATGATTTCTCAGTAAGTAAAAAGTGTCAACTCCAATTTGTCTTGTCTTCCATCTCACTCAAGTTCTACAGGGTGGGTGTTTTTTTTTGTGTGTGTGTGTGTTTTTGTGTTTGTTTGTTTGTTTGTTTGTTTTCCCCTATCAGTCACACTGTCTATCGTGTAACTTCTTCCTAGCACGGGCTAGACAAATTTTGTCCTCTTTTATTGCTATCACATTCTTTGAGAATATAACTGGGGATTTCTTTGGTATGCTGATGTAAATGTCACTGTAAAAGCCAGCCAAATAGTGAAACAATTAGAAAATGCAATAAATCAAACACGTGAAGCATTATACATGGAGTCTACTTTATTCTTGCCATGCTTTCCAACGCTGTGCCCCTTGGGCTCCATCATAAGTAAGTGCAATTTATGCAAGTCTGAATGTTTCTGCCCATTGTTCCATGCTGACTATAAACCCACTGATTTCAGTAGCAGTGAGTTGGCTTAAACAAGCACAGTATTTAGCCAGTAGCATGGTAATTTTTTATAGCTACTGGGAGAGTTAGTGCTCAGCATCTCGCAAGAGACTACTTGTACTTACGAAATCAAAAGCTCAGTGATGCACAGACTAACCCATTTGCATGCTTTGTGCTCTAACTGGCCTGATTCTGCAGAATGGCTGTGCCCCTTCAAGTTACTGACAGAGACAGGAGGAGGGGGCACAAAACCTGGGGAAAAGGAGTGCAGTCTACAGAGGTTCTCTCCTTCTGACTTGCAGAATCCCATGGCTGCAGATGCTGGTAGTTACTTTGGAGTGAGGGTGGTTTTTCTCTTCTGCATTCAGCCTGCGTCACTCTCCCATTCTTTAACTGGAGTATGGTAATCTGTTCCTGACTGGCCTCCCTAGGTACCAGCAGGATTTCCTTGCGCTTGCCTATAGAGCAGTTCTTCCCAGGCGTTATGCACACTTAATGCCTGGAGCGTCTTAATCACAGTGCTATGCATGCATGTCTCATACCAAAAGTAGTCGCTGCTCCTGCATTCCCACAGCAGCAGCAGCAGCACAGAGCAGATGCTTCCAGCTTCTCTCTCGGGCTGTGCTTTTTGGTTTTGAAGAAAGTTGCCTAGTATTGTTTCCGGATTTGTGCTTTCCTGTCCTTGTGTTATGGATCATGAAGATTTCGTCCTCCTCGTAAAGAGCAGTGCTGGCAATGTTCTGTACTTCTAAGGATTGCTTTCCAAATGTTTTAGCTGTGGAGACATGCAGATTAAATTGAGGCTTTCCTGCAGTGAGAATTTCCATTCTACTTGCCAATAATGCATGAGTTACAAATTTAATGGCAGACCTTGAAGTATATAAAAATTTAAGTCCAGAAAAAGGTAAGGATGTTTGAGTTTGGAATTACTGTAGGAACAGCTCATAACATTTCTGGAAGTGATTATAGAAAAATCAGGTAACTTTATCCTTATGATTGGTAAGTTACATACAATATTTATATGGACATTATTAATATAAAAATGTGGATATTCCTGTATATTGTAGAGGAAAACTTGGTATTTTTGTATTGACTTGAAGGTACATTTCTCTTTGAAAACATGTGGATTGTATGTGAGATACTGCTCCTATGATATGGATGAAATGCACTTGTGTGTTATCTTAAATTATTACCCATGTATTTGCCTTTAAAAAAAACATTCTTGACCTTTTCATCTGTTGGTCATTTTGCTGTGGCATGGCTTTCAATGGAAAAGAGTTTCTAGGTTTTTTTTCTAGGAGCACTTATAAATAGTATAACACATATGCAAATGATGTGTAGAATTCTGATCAAACAGCATTAGATGAGAAAGATATGTCTTTCAAGAACTGCAGGACGATATGAAAAAGGAAGACATCTTGAATAACTTTCTTCAGTAACTTGTAGTTTGTAATGTCTGATTGTGTTCAATTTAAGTCAGTGCTGGATGGAAAGAGGTAATCATTTTAAGCCTTTAAGTGGATATAGAGTAAATGCTGTAGAGAGAAGGAGAAATCATGGTAGATAAAGTTTATTTTTGTATTTTGCTCATCCTTAATGATGTTGGGTTGTGTGCTTTTAAAGAAAAAACTTACAAAATACATTTAGCAAAGAGCTGGCTTGTTAAAATTGGGTAGTTCAGAAGACATTTTCTAATAAGACCATCTAATTTTAAACCAAACAAACTAATCTAAAATAAAACCAACAAAAGTCATGGATCATACTTTGAGATATCATTTTGCCCACTATGAAGCACGTTAAAAAAATTTAAGGGCAGTGTTGGGGGCTGATATATACTGGGATTTTTTTCCTTTGTGTTTAGCATGGATGATTTTATTTGGTAAGTATTTTTTAACTAGGGAAAGCTACTGGAAATAGACACACCTATTGTATAAGGAATTGAGACTATTTTAAGAAAAAGTCGGTTATTTGTATATCCTCTCAGGGAAGGGCCTCCTATGTCGGAGTTGATATGCTACAGTTTCAAACACTGTATTTTTATTTTGGAGGTTTTTGTTACACAAAACTCTACATTAAGCTTTGATGCATATGGTTAGGTGAAGGAGACCAGGTGTTACTCCATCTGCTTTCTGAGACACAGAAGGTAATGGATATGTCTCCATTTAATAATTTACAAGAGCTAGCTTATTTGAACGGGGTTTTTGGAACAGTCCTAGAAGAAAAGCATCGGTTTAATTTTTGAAGCTCATGGAAATGTGTGTGCATGTGTAGATAAGCCCATTTCTTACTGAAGTACTCAGTTGATGGTGAGATTCTGTTTGAGGTCATTTTGCAGTCCCTTTTCCTTAGCCAGGTATAATAGCAACTGCCAAATTTCTGTTAATCTTTTCCAGTTAGCAGCACTACCATTTCTCTGTCTGGTGGAGGCAGTTAAAGGATGCAGAAGCAACGAGTACAACTCGGTGTCCCTTGCATTCAGGTTTGGCTGCTTTGGTGGCATTGCAGCAGTCTGTGTGGGGTCACGGCTGGGCTCCCGGGGTGTCCCCCACACGCAAGAGGGCTGACGCAGCACTGCGCAAGTGCAGGCTTTGGATGTTGTGTTTTGTAGGCATGAATATATTCACATGCTTGGATGGTGGAAGAAGGCAGAGTGCCTGATCTCCCCCTTATTCAGGCCGGGTGATTACTTTAGCCTGCCGGCACCGATACTGATAACAGCAGGATCACACCCCTCGCACAATTTATGCACATAAGAGTGCATATGCTATGATAGCGCCTGGATAAAGGGATAACTGAACAAGCAGGTACTGTGTGTGCAGTCGCTGGCCGACCATCTGACTTGGCTCCGCAATGAGCGCTTGCAGGAAGCCCCAGCTGCGTGTCTGCCAGCGGTTTGGCTGTAAGTTTGTACGCGACTGCTAACCACTGTGAATGGGAAACACACTCGTGCTCAAAGAGGAGTCGGCAGTGGGACATTAATGGGCATGGCGTGGGAGGAGTGGTACATACTTCCTTGGGTATGGGTTTGGGTCTTTGGCTGGCAGGTCCTGGTACTTTGTAGTTATCTTGTTACTGCTTTAGCAGAACACTAGGGTTGCAGTTGGTACAGCTAAACAGAGAAACAGCAGTGAACTACATTGTTTCATTCACAGGGACGATCGCAGCAGCCTTTTTTGAGGTCATTATTTAGTGCTTCTTTGGGACTGTTGTATCTTTACATCTACCCAAGCACCTGTAAGACAGGTATTAAGTATAGACTCTAGAATAGTAAGTGATATATGAAGGAATTAGCTCAGAACAGGATACTGTTCTGAGTGCATACTGAAGGCATCAACCTCCTCCTGTGAAGAACTTGGTCTTCCACGGGTTTAATTCCAATAATAGCTTAAATCTATCCCAGCATTATATGCGCTTGCAATAAGTTAGCATATGCACATGGTAGCTTTGAAAGGTCTAAAGCCTCTGGGTTGTTTGGTATGTTCTGAGGACATTACCCTGTGTGAAGTGAAACACCTAACCTGCCAGGCTGAAAGGAGTGTTCTGCGGTGTGGAGTGCCGGGTCCTTTCCCTGGCACTAGTGAGGTTTCAGAGGATGCTGGAGCTGGATGCTGATGGCTCCATGAGGGGTATCTGCTCTGCTTCTGCAGAGCCAAGGGTGTGGTAGACCAACTAGTAACTAGGGGATATGCTTGTTAACTCCTTTGGGTTTTTGGTTTTTTTTTTTTTTTTTTGTGCTTATGAATTAAATACACTCTTGTTTCAATAAATCTACAGAACATTATCATTGTGTGAAACTGAAAAGGTTCTTAGAGTTTGTTGAAGAACTGTGCCTTTTTGAAACTATGTGGCATAAACTTAAAACCATTAAAGTAATTCTTACTGCTTTGATGAAATGGCCAAATGCTGTATTGGGATCAAAATAAATGGTGTCAGTGTTGTGGCATGTCATAGCTTGTTGAAGCCAGCGGTTGGTGAGTGGAGCTTGATGAAAGAAGAGTTCACAGCTTTTTCCGGCATGGAGCTTACCTGCAAAGGAAATGTGAGTGCTTGCGTTTCCTCTTTACCATATATTTTGAAGTAGTCCTTTAAGAAGCTCATGTTGTAGAGGACAGCCTGTTAGTATGCAGGCAGCATTTTGTGCTGGTATGTGTGCTTCCTGGGTGACTGAAATTAAAGTTATGGGAAACCATAAGCTGGCTTTTTTTATAAAAGTGACAGGAAACCCAGCTGCAGGTAAGGAAGTTTGTGCCTGTTCTATGTCTGGTTATTGGTATCCTCAGCAGTATAACATATAACTGGTTTGGAGGCATTTTCATGTTACCAGTAGAAACATTGATCAGCATGAAACTCAGATGTGCAAAATATCATTATTTTTGGAAATAAAATTACTTTGGTGTTTGAGACTGTCAATCCATTGTTTGTCCATAGATGACTCCCTGTTGGTGACTTGCACCAAGGTAACTTGAGAATAGAATAGATAAACATGTTTCTTTAGCAAAATGACTGTTTCTGACGAGTGTGAATAAATTAGTTCCTATCATCAGTTACACTCGGTCTTCATTCATTACTTAACTCCACCTTCAGTTCTACTCTACTTTTCCCCCTCCTACCCTTTAATCAAGCCCCAGATGTGGATTTATTTGGCAGCCTGAAGGGGAAGCAATGCTCCCTCCAGCCTAGCTGCTGTCACAGCCCAGTGTGATGAGCGTGCTCCAGGTCCTGGGGACTGGATCCCTCTCCCACCCACTTCATCCTGCAGCTACAGCTGCTCTCATGCCCTGTGACTTATTCCCCTCACCAGGCTGTGATGCTGTACAGGTGCCAAGGTTGCTGTGACATATTGCTATTTGTTGATAAATTTGCAGGCATCAGAATTCACTGTTTGTGCTGAAACTGGGACAGTTTATCCTCTGCATGTCTACTGTGTAGGGACAGGAGCAAGCTTTATGAAAGGATATTCTGGTGGGGTTTTTCTATTTTTGTTTTGTTGAAGTTAAGGGGTGTGTGTGTAAGATATAAAGGAGTCTACTTTTAAGTGTAGATCTCAAACAGGGGATCATAGGCCCTGTAAATAAGGCACTGTCCTAGCAAGTCATTTTCTGTATTGCACAGTACTCTGTAAAAGATAGTCTCACTGTAGGAACAAAACTTATAATTAAGGATCATAAAAACGCTTTTGGGATTGTACTGTAGTGCCAGGTCTTTGTTTTGATGCTTCTGGTTCCTTTCTGATCTCTAAGTGCAAAAGAGGAGGGGGCCTCAGTCTGGGAGAGGACTCTGGGTGCTCCTATGGTAAGAATAACTTATTGTCAAGGATCAGCTGTGGAGAAGAATATAGCAAAAAAACTTTTACTTGTAATATGAAAATAAGATGAGTTAAATTGATCATTCTAGAAGCATTAAGCCAGCAATCTCAATACGGTAGGCTGAAACAGGAGTTACTATGAAATATGTTATTACTTAAACATAACTTCTGGGAGCTACTACTCCCAAGCTTTTGGTTTGGGGTTTTTTTTTTTTTTGGTTGGGTTTTTTTTTTATTTAAAAAAAAAACCCAACACCAGACAGTTCCCCGACCAACAAAGAGTCAAAACACTGCTGATAGATTTTGTTTGTTTGTTTTCCTTCTGGGTAGTATATGTTTTTGTTCTTAAGCTTCACCCTTTTTTTGTGTTTGCGTATTACTTAGTGAATTTACAAGCATGAGCTGGTTTTCAGATTTAATGATTTTCACTGATTGTAAGCCATTCACAATTGTTTTGAGTAGTCATAGCTTGTGTTTGGCTGGTTACTCTACTTGTTTTGACTCTGTACCTTCTTGAGGGCTGAAATGAAATACCTCCATGCTTTTCAGCTGGGCCTTGCAAGGCCTAGCACCAGCCTTTGGTGTCTCTGCTGGCGTGTGTGACTTCCTTGAGGATTTCTTGAGGTTTGCAGAAGTGTGAGAGATTGTCCATCTCATGTCCATGCAATTCATGAAGATTATGATTAAATCCACTGTAAGAAGCTTAATGTAAAATTCCGTAAGGTTGGAAGAGTTGCTGCAAAACAAATTAATATCTGGCATTAAATATGATATGTGGCTATTAAAAATGGTCCTCACTGGTGCTGTGGATTCCCCCAGCCCTGCATCTGCGGTCTCTGCTCTCCTTGGCTTTTTGGCTGTTACGTAACAGAACAGCAATCAATAATTTGATGACGCTAGTAGTAAGCTGCATGGTGTGTGGGATGTTAGTGCTGTTCTATGGGATTTAGATAAAACGTGCTCTCTGGGGGATGGAGGTAGGGAGTAAATGGCTTTTAATGGTATTAGCGTAAAGGCAAACTTACGGTATACTCATGGTGAATAAATGATGCAAAACAGAGTGATGAGAAGAGTTCAGACAACTGAGAATGTTGGGGTTTTTTGGTGGGTGGGTGGTTTTTTTTTTTTTTTGGTGATTGCATCTGGAATATCTTCACTACTTGGATCATGATAGTCTAATTGCATACTGTTCTCTAGTTAAGGGGTGAGTGTGCTTTTTTCTTTGCACGTTCCTTCAATGCCTGTTTCTGAGAATGTGCATCTACATCAGTGAAAAATGGACTCCAAGTTGGATCCAGGTACATGATTCCAGTGGTGGGAGCATGCTGTGACTCCGTTGTCAACCACCAACTATCTACTTTTTATATAATAGCCTCACTTAGAGTTCAGTTTCTGGAGTTTGGGGGTTTTTAAATCTGAAAACTTGAGATAATTACTATGGTGGCATTTGGGGGTTTATTTAAAGTAGGATGAACCATGCTTTCCATAGCATAAGAGCAGTTACCCTAAGGTGAAGTGTAGGATCCTGTTCTGGTTCTTGGGATATGGCAGTACAATGAATCACAGGAGATGTCTGCAGAAGTCCTGGCAATCATGTGGGTGGGAACAGCACATGGTGATGATGGTAATAGGGGTCTTTCGTTCTTCCCTCTCTGAAGAGAGAACAAACAAT
This sequence comes from Leptodon cayanensis, assembly GCA_027564655.1. Classification (NCBI taxonomy): domain Eukaryota; kingdom Metazoa; phylum Chordata; class Aves; order Accipitriformes; family Accipitridae; genus Leptodon; species Leptodon cayanensis. The sequence continues at coordinate 41,641,319 of JANXJC010000088.1, forward strand.
ATAGCTGCAAATTATATAGTAAAACCAAAAATACTGAATGTAGGGGAGAAGAGCTGATGTTGCAGTTGAAAAAGTAACTTCTGCGTTTTATGGATTTCTTTTATCTCCTCAAGCTTAATGTTAGTTTAATGCAGCTTGCTGCATATAATGTAGAAACACCGTTTATATCCTCTTTCGTAATTACACTTCTCATTGTTTGGTAATGCTCTTTATGCCTTATTTAATCTTTTTGTTTTGTCAGATGGCTATAACATTAAGCCCATAAAAGCAAGACATGCAAGACCAAACATTTTTTCTTTTGGTTGCACTTTGAAATATTAATTTCTTAACATATAGTAGTATAACGGGGAAAAATAAGAAAGAACTGTTTTTTGTGGACAGCAGTAAAAAATTTGTTTTGATCTTTAATTAAAAAAAACCAAACGTATCTGTGTTACAACTTCAGTGGTGTAATCTTAATATTCAGTTGTAGGACTCTGTTCCTAAAGCTATTAAATATATTCACGTTCTACTGTATTTGTTTTTTTAAGGGCTGACTGTATAAATTTACTGAGGTTTGCTGCGGACACTTAAGCTGTTTGCATGTAGCTGTTGCACACGCTGCCCCTTGCAAAAATAGGTTTTACTGGCTGCCCTGAAATTGAATTAATAATTCATTGTTTAAAGACCTATTGCTTTCTTGTGCTATCTCACAGAAGCTGACGGCAATGCAGGTGAGAGTACGCTCAGGGTGAGCTGAGTGCAATTATGGCAATAGGCTGCTGTGAGTAAAATTAGGACAAGCGTGGAAGTTTAGTTGAAACTTTGCATGTGCATGTGACTTATTGCACAGGACCCACAGATTAAAATGAGTGGGGCCTTGAGCTTTTATTTTTTGTTCAAATAGTTAACATCATCTCTTTGCAAGTAATGGTTCTTTGAATGCAATGTTGGAAAAAAGAATCTTTTAAAAGTGAAATCGCACTGAAACTGGCTAAAAAGAGTGAAATAAACCCTTCTTCACCCAAGCCCTGTATTCTATGAAGATTTTGCTGTGGACTCTTGGCATAGAGAGTTTGCTAATAATGGTTAGGTAATAGTATTTTTTGAGTAATGAAAACCTGAAATATAGCAGCAAAAAATCTCAAACCTGTTCCTGCTGCTGCTTACTTTTAGTGTTACCTGACTGAAATGAAGGGTTGGGGAAGCTAATCAGGGCTGAGGGCACAGCAAGACAAAGCATTTAGGAGTTAGGGTAACCCAGAAAATCTTGGTGCAGCGCTGGCTGTCACGTGCAGGCAATGGGGCAGCTGGTGTGCACTGAGCATCCTAGTCGGTGTCTTTGGGTGCCGGTGCTGCTCCTGCACAGTTCCTACCTGTTGGTTCCAGTTGTAAAGTGATCAGCGTATTTATTTAATCTTGGATGAACATGTTTTATGGGGAGTGTATGTGTGTTTCGCTGCTGTGATGTGCCCTGTATATCAAAGTGCATTTCTATTTTACTGAAAGTGCTGCAAGGTATAATGTTTTAATTCCCTAAATATTTTCTTTCTATTGTCAACTAAAGGGTCCCACGTGCCTTAAGGGCTTTGTGGTAAAGCACAACAGCACACAGATGTGCATGTCATAACTATGACTGTTGAGAATTAAACCAAATCAATTGCAAACTATTGAAAAACAGGGCTCATACAGGGAAATGGCTGTTAAACCTGTGAAGAGAGCTGTAACTTTTTGGGAGAGATTCTCACAGGGTGCGGTGCTAAGCCATTCCCTGGTTATTAAAGACCTGATTGCACATGGGGATAGATTAGAGCAGAGCTGGACGGAAGGTACTGTTGGCTGATTTGGGGCGGATTAGAGTGCTTTTTGAACATAAGGCTGCGTATGGTTAGTGGTCAGAGTTCCAGCTTAGTGTCCCCAGGCAGCAGCTTGATGTATTCAGCAGCGAGGAGCAGTTTTGTCAGGTAGAATAAATAGCATCTGCCTAACGTGCAAGATTTCAAGTCACATCTGGACTTATTGGGGGCTTGGATGGCTTTCCTCCTGGCTTCAGAGGTCTACCATGTGCTGGGGAGTGTGGCTACTTCAGAAAAAGTCCAGCTGGCACAGATGGGTTTGTATCTGGTTTACCATTCAATAGAGAAGCAGCTCCTTCTGAAAAGGAGATGTGTGTACTACTAAGAATGATAATCAGCTTGAACTAAAAATTAAAAAATGCTCTTTGAATTGAGGTCTTTTGTGCTTTAAATGGTTATTTTGGGAGGAAAAAATAGACTGGTATTTCAATATTATTAAACCCCATTAAACTACAGGATGTCTGTTAGGATGATTTTGGACTGTCAAGAATAAGTTTGCATAACTCTGGGAACAGAATTGACTGTAGTTTTCAATTTTTTTTTCATTTGAAAGAAAAGCTTTAAATATACAATGCATAAACATAATCTTTTATTTGAATTTCCAGATTAATTAACCTTCTTTGTTCTTGTAGCACATAAACTACATTGTATTGTAGTTCTACTTCATTCACTTTCAGACTTTGAGCAAAAAATGCATAGCTAGTCCTTGTGTTAGAAAAATACCATCTAATGGAAACCATGTCTTGTTTTCTCAAATTTTAATATATGTCTGCATTGAGGAGCTGCTTCATTTACTCAGTAGTTTATCTAGAGGATTAAATGTTTTTCTGGAACTGGTTTTCCTATTCCTTAGTGAAAGCATTCTTGGATTGCTCTTCTGGAGCTTTATTCTGAACTGCCTCTGTTCAATAACTTTACCTTATTCAGATGCTAATGTGTGGTGTCTATCTCTTGTGAATGTCTGGCTAGAGACTGAAATTAGCATATTAGGAATAGATTTGAAAAAGACTTTTTTTCTTTGTGTGCTTATATTTTATAAATATGTTAAAGGGGAGGATGGTGTATTTTGTAAATGGTTTGCAGAGTTGAAATTCAATGGGCCTATGAATGGTGTGGCATTTCTATTACCGTAGTCCATTCTTTAAAGTGGATTCTTTCTGTTATTAAAACCTATACAGTAGGGATGATGCAAGTAACTCTCTTGCACATTGACAATTCTTCTCTAAATGTTTGCATCCTGATGGTATTTTCCTGGAACTGGAAAAGTGCAAGCAGAAAAGATGGTGCTTACTTGGGCACTAGACTTATTGCAGATGGCATTTGAGAAACGGAAAACGTTGAGATATTTTGCAGGAACTGGGTTTCTTCTACTCTTGGTGAAAAAAGTTTTTAAAAATCTATTCCTTATAACTTTGATTCTGAAGTCTATCTGAAAAACGTGTATGTGAAAGGCATCTGTAACAATTACAAAATGTGATGTAGAAATGTTTAGGCAATTGAAACAGCGAAGAAGAAACTGGATTGCCTTTTACGACTCCCCCCCCCCC
>JANXJC010000088.1:41644800-41668125 GCA_027564655.1 Leptodon cayanensis
ATCCCCCCCCCCCCCCCCCCCCCCATGGTTTTGTTGGCTGTAATTATCTGAGTGTGGCCCATTTTCTGCTTTTCTTACATTAAAGAAATTTAGTCCTCTTTCTTCTGCGTTTTGCTAGCTGCCCTCAACAACACCTTAGTGGAACCAGGTTTTTTTTCTGTGACTACTGAGCTGATGTGACTTATGTGAGAATTAGTTATTTTTTGTAAGAATTTTATTAATAACTGATAGCCTTCAGTGCAAAGAAGCAGATTTTCTGTGCAGAGTAGCTTGTTGCTAACCTCTTCCTGAGCTAAAACCCTGTTGCAATCGATCACTCTAATAGTGAAATTAAAATGTGCATGCAGTTTGTATGCCAGGCTAATGTATCAGTTCAAACTTGCATATCCATACACACTGGTACAATCTTTTCTTATGGAGAGCCTTATTTCTGTGCTGGAGGACAATTCTTGTTTGTTTGCTAGGTATGAATCCAAGGCAAACCTGATCTAAACTCAGTTCCAAAGTGAAAGGCTCAGTCTGCCAACAGAAGGTTGTGTGTATGTATGTATGTAGTAAGTTTGAGAGATTTATTTTTGCTTCAGTTAATCTTTAAGGTTCTGAGTTTTCCATCCCTTGTGGTGTAAAGGCTTGTCTTCCTGGTACTTTGTGCATCTTCAGATAGATACAAGTTAAAACTGCCACAGTAGACCTGTGGATACTTTATAACATATATTTCTGGCTTGATTTATGTCACTTTTCTGGCTCATCTTAAAGGACATTCAAACCCACCTATTTATTTGGTATGTGTGATGGTTCAGGGAAGGCCATATATTTATGGACATAACAAATGAAAAATTTATTGCACTCATGCACATCTGTGATGCTTTCAGAAGAGTTTGGTTCTGTTCAGCTCAACCCGAGTCCTCTCATTCCTCCAAGAAAGACAACAACTCAGCAAAACCACCACTTCTGATGCAGTTATTTGATGTGGAGTTTGGCTTGCCAACAAAAAGGCCTTTGTGCAAGGGAGCCAGGGAAGTTGGTCCAGCAACAATGGCTGTTCATCCTGTGTTTGATGAATATTTAGGATGCTGCTCTGACTGCATCTGACCCAGAGGTGCTTTAGAAGGAGCAGCAGGCTTGTCCTCCTTCATTGATGGCCTCAGGGTAGTGTAATGCTCCCATGGAAGATGCGTTCTGGCCACGTTTCTGCCATGGAGACAAACTGAGCAGGGCTACCACAACGTGCTTTGGTGTATGGGAGCGCTGTGGGGTTTCAGCTGGTGCTGAGTCCACTGCTGCTTGTGCCACTTGCTGTGGGAGCTAAGGAGATGTCAGGAGCTGAGAAAATAAATCCTAGCTCAGCCAGAGAGGAGTGGGAGGGTGTATTGGTCTTTGTTGTGATACCAAGAAAGAGTAGTAAACAGAGAAGTGATGAAGAGAAGAAGGGTGATAAGAATAAATAAAGACAGACCCAGATAGTATTTGGGAGCCAGCCAGAGTGTAAACAAATCACCTGGGAGGTGAATTTGGAATGATATCGAGTGAGGAGAGGCTGTGAATGGATAAAAACAGGAGAAGGTAATTTAAGAGCATGGATATATACTGAGATCAAGAAGAAACGTTATCTTGATCCTAGTGTTTGGAAAACTGTAGGAGGGAAGATGTGAGATAAAATGGAAGAGATGGGTGTATTTTAGTCAAAACAGAGAGAAACAAAGCCTTGTCGTCCTGGATCGGATGGGTGGATAACCCAGGTCATCACATTATGTGCTTGAAATTTGGTAGCAGGATGGAGAGGGTGTAAATGTGTGTGGTAGGGAGGAGGGATTGTGTATTTATAATTATGTTAGCAGTTCTAACAGTGTCAAAAGCACAAGTTTGAATGATAATCTCACCATTCAAAATTTGTGGAGTGCTGGTGTTTAAAATTACAGTACTGTGTTTAATAATATAAAAATATTTAAATGAGATAAGCATGGAACAACTATAATATATTTTCCTTCAATATATGGTAAAGGTTTCTTTGCCTCATTTGTGAAGGTTTTTTGACAGATTTATTTTTTTTTTCCTATGTGGAGAAGCTAGTAGTGAAGAAGAAGAAATAGTATGTCTCGCACAGCAATGACTAGTTTCTGTCGTTAGAGGTGCAAGTCAAAAATTTCATATGCTTGGCAGATGTTGGAAAGCCAGTAAGTAATTTTATTAGTGGAATTAGATGGCCATTTAGTTGAATTTATTCTGTTCTGCTTCACAGTTGAAAGATGCATGAGTGTTATGCAGTCTGGGACTCAGATGGTTAAGCTGAAGAGTGGAACCAAAGGGCTAGTTCGTCTCTTCTACCTGGATGAGCACAGGACCTGCATCCGATGGAGACCGTCCAGAAAAAGCGAAAAGGCAAAAAGTAAACTTCTAATATTTCTTTCAATTTCTGGGGTAGTTCAGTATTAGAACATGCATTGCAGAGGGATCAGTTAAATGCTGTTTGATGCTCATGTAAAATGTGATGTGATACTTACATGAAGGTTTTCAAGAGTGTGAGTAGAGTTTAACCACCTACTAAAAGTTCAGTATTATGAAAGGAAGGGAAGAGTAGTTCAGTTTGATATCAACGTTTTCTATAGATGTAGATGAATTATGAGCAAACTGAAGAGGGACTTGATAACAAACTATGCTGAACTCTTTTCAATGTATACATCAAAAATTTAAATACAGAACCTGGAAAAGTTTAGATTGAGGTTTCTTAATCTTAACTGTGATAATTTTCTTTAGGGATTATTACATCTTGAAGTTATTGTGTAGCATTATTTCTCATTGAAACTGTTCCTGCTGCACTGTTTGAAATTGGAAATTCAAATTAGTGGTTTATTGAATATAATACAGACTAGAAAATCACAGAACTGTCAAGGAGACTTGAGGTTAAGAGCAAGCAGTTGGGAAGGCTACAGGTAGTGACAGTTGATGTTTTTAGGCCAGTGTGTGGTGGCTAAGAGCTGCTGTGTTAAACAGCGTACCTGTTGGGTGCCATGGCATTGGGAGCCATGTTACCCTAGCACAACAATGGGTTTCCCTGTCTTCCTGCTGTAAAAAACACATCTGTGGTGGGAGCAGTCCCTTTGGAGCTACACAGTGTTTCACTGATTGATAGAAGACACTTGGTATCTGTCTCCTCGTGCTCCCCTTTGAGCGGCCAACAGTCCTCTGATGTAGCAGGGAGCACTCAAAGATCTTTGCTGTAACCTGCCTGTACCTGCATTGGCCTGCCTTCAAGGCAGCTGTACTGTGCACGTGGCACAGCCAAAGCAAGGATAAACCTAGAAATCAAAAAGCAGTTTTGGATGTGAAGATGTAATATTAAAAAAAAGTTTAATGACTCTTAGCCTGAATAATTCAGAATTGCTAAAAACAGAAGGAGGTTGGGTGGATATCCAAGTGTGTCAGTTTTTTTTCTCCCTTTTCCCCACAGTCGTCATCGATTCCATTTACAAAGTCACCGAAGGCCGGCAGTCTGAAATCTTCCACCGCCATGCAGAGGGGAACTTTGACCCAAGCTGTTGCTTTACCATTTACCATGGCAACCACATGGAGTCACTGGATCTGATTACATCTAATCCAGAGGAAGCTCGCACCTGGATCACAGGACTGAAATATTTGATGGCTGGAATAAGTGATGAGGACTCACTCGCGAAGCGACAGAGAACACATGATCAGTATCCTTTTATGAGCCTGAGCTCCAGCTTCTGATTCAGTATTTCTGGCTTGGTTTTTAGTGACTTCAGCACAGGCTGTCCTTTTCCTTCCTGTTAAGTGACCAAAAACCTTGCCATTGATTGCAGTGGAAACTTGAGTAATGGGTCTGACATGGACACTTATCTGTGCAATGAAACATCAGCTGTGCCTTAGGGGCTGGATTAAACTGCACTGAAGTCAGGGGATAGTCTTGCATTTTGTTAGTGAAATTCTTATTGAAGGGTCAAAACAGTCATTTCTAGTTATCCTAAATACTAACCCCAGCATGATTTCAGGATTTCTGTCATCTTCTGTTTGCCCAACTGTGCTTTTATTCTTCTGCTGCAAATGGCAAGGTCTGTTAGATATTGTTTTCAAGATACTACTAATTGAAAACTGGAATTTTTTAGCCTCTGCATGGGTGAAACCCTAATGTTTTTGGGAGTCTTTCAGTAAACTGACTAGTAACTCCTGGCCATCTCTGTTTCTCTTGGTCGGTCTGTGTTCAGATAGCTGTGTGTACTTCTCAGTCTCCATTGATTGTCAGGAGCATAAGTCTTTAAAGCTCCTCCTAGGCTACAAAGTTTTTTGTAGCCTAGTAACCAAAATGAACTTCTTGTAAAGATCATGCCCATTGAATGTTTTCTTGATGTGCTTTCTTTCACAAGAGTGCTGACTAGTTTGTTAAATACAAACAATGCTCTTGCCCCTAAACCAAACCAAACAAACCAAGAACATCTTGATTAAAATTGTAACCTGTTTCTTCTGCCACATGGAAATCTACAGTGGTCACTTGTAAATACTCCTCCTATAGAATACGCATACTTCAGGTATTTTTAATGTATATTTTCAGTGTTTAATTCTGAGACAAGGTAGGCACAGATCCATTTGGGGGATGAATTGCGCGCTCTGTTGCACACGTAGTTGCTATATTTTTCCATTACTTTTTTGAGGTGCACATACCTGCTGTATGTTCTCTGCTGGTGAAACATCACTTCACGTCTTGTTTGTGTTATTAAATATGGCAGCTGGGAGACTGCAGATGAAATGACCCTGTACCAGTTCCAGCTAGTGTAAGAACTTAGCAAAAGCTGCAGAGGGATATATGTGCAAAGAGGGGGTAAAAGGTACTGGTTAGAAAGTGGAGAAGTTCAAGCAGAATGAAGGGAGAAGTGGAAAAAGATACCAGAGCAAGCCTGTCAATATTTGAAAACGTGGAGTACGTTCTCAGAGGAGAGGCTAGTAGCAGAAATGAGAGTGCAGAGGGGCTCATATTGTGAACCTAGCTGTAAATAATTGTGTTAAATCAGTATTGGTTTTAAGCATTTGAATGAATGCAAGGGCAGGGCTGGAAAAACTGGTTCAGTGTCACCTCAAACCCATGTAAACCTGCAGAACATCCCAAAAAGGTTATGTTAGAGATGAGCCATATGCTGTGTGAAGAATCACCTCTTGTTTTCTGAATCTGACAGCTGCTAGCTTTATTTGATGTCATTTTGTCCTTGTGAGGGGAGAAAGAGCAAATGTATGAGCGCTATCAATTTTCTCTGTGCAACTTACGATTTTATAGAGTTGTTGCTGCCTTGTGGAAGATGTGGCACAAAATGAAGGCAGAGATATCAGAGAGAAAGTGGTGGACAAAGAAGTCGTCCAGAAGTGAAAGAGTTACAAATATAGAGATGAAAGAACTGTGTGACAGTCTTGGAGGAGAGAGCATGGAAAAACAAGAGTGGTTAATTTTTAATGAGGTTCTTTTGGAAACCTCAGGCTGATAATAATGTACTTGGGCTGATTTCACAGAGTCTTCCTTATTCCATCCTTTTGCACTAGATTAACATCATCCCCAATACAGGTGGTTATTGAGCTTGATTCCTTTGAGTTGAGTCATGAAACCAGTAGCCCTCAGATACAACAGTCTTAATTGCACCAGGTAGGAGGTACAATTGCAAATTGTACCAGAGGTATACAGTAATAAAAATGCTTTGGTTTGACATCAGCATGGGGAGAACCAGGTAGGTAGTACCAGATCTTTGCTAGCAGTGACTTTATTTCACAGCATACCCCAATAACTCTAATGCAGGCTGTGGGAAGTCTTAATTCAAATGTTTTGCCCAGAGGTGCTGACTTGAAAAAGACATGTTTGTGAATGCTGGATTGAATAATGCTCAGTTCTTCTCCCTGGAATATGTTAAGGTCGTCTGCTAAGGAGCATTATCCCCCTGCCCAGAAGAGCTGGGGCAGGGTCTTGTTCTCCTGAGTTCCAGTCTTGTCCCTTACCTGCCCAACTGCTCTGCCTCCCTTCTCTGTGAGGAAATCAGCCTCTTGAACCTTTCCTTGACACATTTGTAGCTGGGTCAAACAGACCTTTGAGGAGGCTGACAAGAATGGAGATGGCCTGCTGAATATTGAAGAGATCCACCAGCTGATGCATAAACTAAATGTTAACCTGCCCCGCAGGAAGGTCCGGCAGATGTTTCAGGTTGGTGGCTTCTAACACACAGCATTGTTGTGGTAAGATACTGCCAGTTATGGTCTATTTCTGGACAGATCCAGAATAGGATCTGTGAGTTGGGATTTAAAACACTATCCTTTCCAGCACCTCAGAGACTTTTTCCAAGTCTTACCTTTTTGTAGACAAAGATGCATCAGGACATTGTTTTAATGACATGAACCACATAGAAGACAATTGATTAATATTACATTTTCAGATGCATTATTGTTCTCATCTCTGTGAACAGATTTGTTGTATGCTGGCATTGATGGACAATGAAGTTATTCTGTTTCTATTGAAATCTTTTTCATTTCCTTTATGGAAAATTATTTAATAGAAACTAGCTTTATGAAAGTAGTTAGTGTTGGTTGGTTTTTTGTTGTTTTTTTGTTTTTTTTTTTTTTTTTTTAACAACTTCCTCTTACTTAGCCAGAATCAATTTTTTACTTCTGTTGTCTGAAAACAGTTACCATTTTCCACCAGCCCTAGTGTTTACTGTAGGAAAGGAAAGGTAAGCCAAGGACATAATGGAGAGCAAAATAAAATTTTCTTAACTCTTCAAAACCAGTACCAGCCAAAAGCTGGTTTGCTATAAAACATGGGAAAGTTTGAAGAATCCTCTGTGGTCAAAAGTGCTTTGTTTGTTTGACATAAAATCCGCATTAGAGATACATCTATGGAGTATTGAGTTACTCCTCAAAGACTTGAGAAGTGTGGAAACTGGTGGGGTTGTATTGCAGAGATGAGTTCAGGTTGTACTTGTTCCCACAAATTATAAATGTCACTTAAGATATATAGTAGATATAAAATGCTTTATAATCCCATTTGACATCAGATAGCTGGGAATTATTTTCTTCTCATCTTACTTTCTGTGTCTGAGTTTGTAGCTCAGATGACAGTAGCACTAAGAAGGTGTAATGAAATGCAGCTCCCTGAGGTCCTTGGGTTTTGCCGATAGTTGACTGCTGCAGGAGAGGCAGAGAGTTGTGAAGCCATGCACCGAGAATAAAAAAAAATAATGTAGTTCTGTCTGCACTTTTAAACTCTCTAGGAATGAAGTAGGCCACTCTAGCAACCATCAGCGTTTGTATAATCAGAGGCAACTTTTGGTTAAAAATAAGCTGCTTAATTTATTTTTATTTTGCTGCAGTTGCTGCCAGCCTATACCTGAGTTACTATCCTAGACCTCACAGGCATGGTTAAAGTTAAGGTTGAATATAGAAGGAGTGTTGAAAGTTTGTTTACTGTTAGTCATTTGAGGCTCAATCCTAAAGGCCTTACCCCACGAGCAGTGCTTTGGGCATTGCTTAATGCAGGATAAATGGAGTGGCAAAGTAACTCTGGGACAAATCCTTGTCCTTGTATCTAGCTGCTTGGCACTGTTCTTGGATTTGATCTGCTCAGGTGGTACTGTTGGTGTGACTTGGCATTACAGCTGTGGACAAGGCATGAGCAGCCCCCAGCCTGGAGGAGCACCTGGGGCTCTGTGGGGGTGGCCAGTCTTATGAAGCAGTCCTGGTCCCGCATCTGGGAATGGAGTATGGGGCTGCTACTTTAGTTGTGTGTATGTACTGGGAGTCACTGGTGTAAAGGTGGGTTCCTGTTCCAAGACACGCTTTGAAGTTGAGTGGTTTATGTGAAGGGAAAGTAAAACGGGATCCTTGGAAAGCAAAGCAGGTCAGAGATGTGTTCACTGCATCTGCTAGCTCCTCTTCTATAGAAGAAGTGAGGTTGGGCACCAACTGGAAGATCTTTCTTGAGAAGGAAGTAGTGATAGCAGGATGAAGTTGCCCTCCTTCTGGAGAAGAACTTGTATTTGGTGTACCACTGTAGAGACAAGCTAACAGGTTCAAAGCCAAGTCAGTGTTAAAATGATTCTGCGCAGCAAGTGTTCTGACTTGGGCAGAAGGAAGCACCATTTTTAACAGAACGTGACTTGGGAATGGCAAGGGGGTTTATAGCTGCAGAGAAAAAACATTATATACAGCTATGAATGAAGAACATTATTCATGAGAACAATAGCACATTTCTAAACATTTATTTCATTTTGTCTCCATTATCTGCTTACAGCCTCAAACTTAAAGAGTTGTAGCTTCCCTGAAGTTTGTTTTTTGTGGAGACCTACATAATATTTGACAGCAGTTCTCCAGAATACATTCTTTGTTTTGAAAATCCAAAGCAATCCTCTTAGGCAGATGTTCACAGTAAAAAGCTTGTATTAACATGCATTAAGTACTGTTTTCTTCTCTTCCTACCTCTGAGGATAAACAAAAACTGCTATCAAGACTGGGGCTATTGGGCATATATTTTGGTGTGGAGTCTTACTGCTGCTGCAGACTTGTCCCCTCTACAGAGGGCTGACAGGGGGGCTGAGAGTGTTGCAGTTTGAATTAATGTACATTTGAGACTGGGATATTGTTCTGAATGGTTTAAAATGTCAGACCCTGTTGTTAGGGGGCACCAAGGGGTGACATGATTATGTTCCTTGCTACGTTTTAATCCAGGATAACTGCAGGGCATACAGGAGAGTAACAGAGATCAGAATAAACCCCAGGGTGAGCCTTTTTACATGGGAAACAAATTCAAAGCTAAAGACGGAATTGAGACTTTCATAGGGAACCTGTGGCTTTAGTGTAGTAATTGTTTTCACCAAAAAATCCAATAGATGGTCTTATAATTTTGCAGTTATTTTAGTTTACTAGGTTTTGAGTCTGAACAGAGTCTTGTAGACTAGAATTTATTAAATTTCTGTTCGTATACATAAATCCTGTTCTACTTTGTTTCCTGAATTCACCTGTGTTTAGCGTGCTTACCTGAGTGTCTTTATCTCTTAGGAAGCAGACACAGATGAGAACCAAGGAACCCTAAATTTTGAAGAATTTTCAGTGTTTTACAAGATGATGTCTTTACGTCGAGATCTCTACTTACTGCTCTTAAGCTACAGTGACAAGAAGGATCACCTCACTGTTGAAGAACTTGCTCAGTTTCTAAAGGTGGAACAAAAGGTATGGGAATACTATGCATCCATATATATATACATGTAAATACATTCAAGTATAGGGCAAGAATTTTATGGAAAAGTTTAGCTTGGGGCAAGGGGTAAAGCACAGATGTTGTAACAAAAAAGAAATTGAAAGCCATTACTGTTTTTTAAATACTTCTAGAAAGAGTTTGAACTTTTTTTGTACTCTGTGGTAGAGGAAAGGCAAGTGTAGGGCAATATGGTTAATGTTTGTTTATAATGGCGTTCAGGTAATGTTCATACTTCTTAGTTACAGCTGATTATTATGTGGCTTAGCATGGTTGCTTTCTCTTACATAGTTTGTCTGGATTGTTTATTGGTGTGTGTGTGGATGTTTATACTTCCAGGAGATGCCTTTCATGCCTAAAGGTCTTGGCAGATATACTCTAAATTAGGATGATATGTGATATGTTTTAAAGCTAGAAACACATGACAAGAGCAGCAAACTATTTCTGATTATCTACAAATGGTTTGCCTGCGCATGACTTAATGCGGTAACATGTTAAGATGAATCTTTGTGTTCACATATCCTTTCCTGTAAGCAAAGTTGAATCCTACAATACTCTTACATATCCCAGGAGTTCCCAAGTATCAGTAGTAATTATAGGAACTACTGCTTTTATTATTAAGGCAGCAGTTTAAATATTGACAAAGAACAACTTCTTAAATGTGGCCTAAATCTGTATTAAATTTTAAGGGAAGATTACACTTTTGTGATATAATACAAAGGTGGATATTGTACCAACTTGGCCGAGGGCAAGATGTCCAGGATTCTATCCTTTTTCCCTTCTGCCTTCTTTCCCCGATTTTTCTTCAGAAAGTCTGTTTTCCAGGCTTTTCTCACAGATGTGTGGGACTTGTGCAAAGAAAATATCACATCTGGAGGTTGCACTTCTATCTGAAGCTCCTCAGAGAGAAGCGGTTGAGAGAAGTGAGGTTCAGGGAACCACAGAAACAGACACTGATAGGGAATTTAAAAAAAAAAAAAAAAAAGCATAAGTAACTCAAGAAGCAAAGCTGCATCAAGACCAGAGATTTTTCCCCAACATGCTTATGAACAAACTTACTGAACAAAAAAATCTCTAGCCATTCCTATGTATGTTGCTCCAGTGGAGATTCTTATGCCCATCTTGAAAGAGTTGGGATTACTGTAAAAATCATCTGTGGAACCAATGGAAAGAACTTGTACACTGCACAGCGAGGAGCACAGAAGGAACCTTGTGATCTCCAGGACTCTTGTTCGCTTCTGGCAATTGGTCCTGGATTGTTTAGTCACCCCATGTGTCCTTGCAGAGTGTTGTTCCAAAACAACCGCATGAAAATAAATACTAACATCCCAACCTACTTCAGCTTCCTGGGTATAGATTCTGTGTTTTGCCTGCAATCATTGGATAATCTCCTCTGCCATTCTGGGATCCTGCCTGCGATGACTGCTTTTTCTGAGTTATCCTCAGCATAAAATGTCAACAGTCTGTGTTGTTTTGTTGCTGATTTTCCCCCTGTTGGCCACTGTGGCAATTCCCTGGCATGTATGACTGTTTCTTCCTTCCTCCCCCTTGAAACATGGAGCACTTATCACATCACTGATCTCGCTGTGATAGCCTCAACACACAGTTTGCTGCAAGCAATCTGGTCCTGGCAATTCTGCTAATTACAACTTTAAAGCAGAAAATGTTTTTTATCTTTTTCCCTTTATGCTATTGCCCTAAGTTTTTTGAGCTCACTGCTTTTTCCTTTGTTTCCTTTTTAATCACTGCCTTCTACTTGGGTGCCCTTCAGTGGAGCACCCTTGACAGCAGCAGCAGCAAGGTTGACACTGATGAGAAAGCAAAGAAATGCTCTGGGGAGGACATGTTCATGGAGATGCTGAAGTGCCCAGAAACAGCTGAAGAGCAGTGGTATGAAAAGGGCACTTAGGGACCTGGAGCAGGAAGAAAAACATGTGAAAGAGGCAGAAGAGCTGTCTTTGTGGGTGCACAAAGACATTATGAAACTACTGATGCAGCAGAAAAAACAAGTTGACTGTCAAGTCTGGCATACTGCATCCTCTTCTCTGTCTACACACTACTCAACATGCTGAATGCGGACAGGGCTATCTGCTATAAATGCTCTGCTCAACGTTATTCCAAAAACAAACAATAAAGAGAGTAAAAGTGTGATGTCCTATAGAAGAACCTCTCAGCAGTGTAGTTTAGAAGCACCTTGCACTTTCTTTGCCTCTTCCCTCTGGTCTTCCCACTTCTCAGTATTAACAGTGTTAGAGCAGATTTACCCTTCAATGTTTTTAGAACACAAACATGGTAACGATGTACTTGGTAAGGCAAGATTGCCTTCAAAAGGTGATAATGGTTCAAATCATAATGCAGATCTCAAGTGCCCTCAACCAAACAGCATTTTGGTTTTGCTCTTGTCTGGCTGCTTGGAAAGCTGCGGCCAGTCTGTCCAACTCCATCTGCTTCTCTTTTGGCAAGACTTTTAAATATTCTGCAGCCTGAGGATAGAACAAAAAGGGCGTGGATTTTTTGTTAACTTGCTAAGCTGGCTTCTTTTTTTAGGCGAGCTCCCTGTTGCATTCACCCCAGAACATGTGAAATAGATTATTTCCATTTAGGTGCCGTTACACTCAGCTCATTGCTATTGAACTTGGAATTATATGGCTTCAAATGTCAGAAGAGCAGAAAGTAGGCTGGTTTCCTGGAATGACTTCTGGTCCTGCAGTCCTCTTAGCACAAGTTGCTGTGAGGGAGGAACATCCCTGGATGTCCAATCATGTCTGCACGCCTCAGTGTTGTCCCTTTGGGAGTGTTCTTTCTTAATAAACCCATACCATTGTCTGAGTTAGTCCTCTCCAGAGGAGGATCTCCCACTATATGACAGATTGCTTCCACAGCAGGATCTCCAGGCTCTTTTAACTGACAGAGCTTGTCTGATACTTGCCTTTGAGTAGTGGGGCTTGGGTGAAATAGGCCCTGCAAACATCATCTTCCCTGTTAAAGAGCAGCTTTGCAGTTGCTAGCCGTTCTGGACCTGCATTGTAGAGTGAATGGCCTCATTCTGCCCTGGTGTTGGGATCCCCATAGTGATGCTGCTCTGTGTCCAGCAGGGGTCAGCTGGCCTGTGGCTGTTATCTGATTGCTGTCAGTCCTTCCCTCCTCCTTTCTGCTGTATCCATATCACAGCAAGTGCTTTTATTTCAGTCATAGCAGAGACATTTTTGACTCTTGTGCTGGTGGCTTTATGTAGTTACAAGGCTGCTTTGGTGTTACAAACCTGGAATGTTTAGTTTTGGTTTTCTGAGGGTGAGGTTTCCCATGTGCCTGCTTGCCACTGCTGCCTTACCATGGATCAGTTACTTTGCAATACAGTTTTCATCTGTCCTGAGAAGGACAGCCCGCTGAGTTCTTGCCTACAGCAGTGTTCTCTGCATGCTCCAGGGAAGTGCTGCATATTGTATGATGCGCCTTGTCATACTCCTGAGTGACAGGAACCAGATGGAAGTGTTAATACCACACCATTGTATTGGTACCAAACTACTACCTTCTGTGGTTAAAAGGGCTGCTGCTTTATGCAGCCTAAATGAAACTGGTGGCAAAAATTAATGTCCCTGCTCATTGTAATTGAACTGAAAAGGAAGTAATTTTATGACAATTACACCCTTGGAACATGCATATATAATTATGGAAAGCTTTTCCTTAATTATTCAATATGGACTAGTGCATTTTGAGTTGAGCCTGACTGAGAGAGTAAGTTTACTCTTATTACTTGTCTACACTAATTATACTGTATCACAGGAATAACTAGGTATGTGGTGAGAAGTGGGGACTAAGCACACTTTTAGAAAATGAGTGTTTTGAAACAACTATACCTACTCTCTTGGAAGAAGTTTTAAAGTGATATGAGTCAGTATATGCAAGGGCATATGTTAGGCTGTGATCTGAAACAGTGTGTACTGAAGGATATCGGAAACCAGTATCCCAAAAGGAATGGGAAATTATAAGAATATCAGTGTTGGTACATGGACTTTGAAAAGAGGAGAAACTGTGGAGCTTGTCAATATCAGACAAGGAAGACAATACCAGATCATAATGTCTGATCAGTCCTTGCTGCTTTCCACAAAAAATCCTTATTGCAGCAACACAAACTCGCAACTGGAAAGCAAGCTGATGCCTTCCTTCCTCTCTCACGCTAACACAAAAGGATAATCAGTATGACTGATTTATGTGGTGACTCGGTATGTCATGACATCTTATATTGACATCTTGTACTGAAATTGGAAGAATGTCTTTGCTTTGATTATTTATATTTTGATTTTTCTTATAGGATGATTAACTGTGAACAACTAAAGCCTAAAGTGTTAGAGCACTGTTGACATGCTGGTGGGTTGGTGTCCAGTCTAGGAACACCTATTATTATCATTGCACTTCTTTTCTAACTTGTTTTCCTTTTTTTTCTAAATTCTCTTCTACTTTACATTCCTTTCTCTTATCTCCTTTCCCATGAGAATGGGAAATGAGAACAATTCCCATTCTTAGCTTGTGGGCCTTTGACAGAAGAGGGGTCTCTCATTACCTAGCATTGCAGTGCTCTGCAGCTTCAGATAGCATTAGATTTTTGGCAATAGGTTAGTCTGACCTGCTTCCAATGAGATTGGTGAAATCAAAAGTGATTTCCCTCTTCTTTCTCATACTTCTACACAGAAGATTAGGTATAATGTTGCTTTTTTTGTAGTTTTGTAGGATCTTATTTTAAGAAAATTGATTGGTAGTTCATTTACTGAAAAACCAAGGTCTTGCTGGTTATTGAAAGGCTGATGCTCTTTTAAAGAACATATTTGCATCAAAATTAAAGCTTTTAACCAGGAATAGAAAAAGTAGCCATGTATTCAAGGGATTTTGGAAACTCCACTACTGACCATCTTCAATAATCTATGTATCTAAATATTCAGTCACCAATAATGATCATTACTATTGGATATTATTTTTAGTGGAATACTTTAAAACTTAATGAAAACAAATTTAAATGAGTATCCTAAGTCGCCATCTCTCAAGCTACAGTTAAAGAGCACAAATCAGTGAACTTTTCCCTCGCAGATGCAGCTTTGGACTAGATTAGACATTTTTGTTCCTAAAGCACACAAGTACCCTGCCACTCAGACATCAAGGAGCCATGTGGGATAATGGAAAAGTTAATTCTAGCCAGCTTGTGCTGAAGGAGGGTCTGCTATGAATAGTGTTTGCAATCAAACAGCAACATCTACTTGAGCTACGATAACCAGTTATTTTTTCTACTGAATTGTTCTCTTTCCTATTATCCTGTGTAATTCCTGCAGGTGTCTCATGATTGTTGGCTTAGCTAGGAGACATAAATAAAATGTTGGAGAAGGAAATGGGCTGAGCCATACTTTCCTTGTGCAAGATTAAAAACAGAAGGAAGGGCGAAGGGGAGAAAGACTGGAAAATATCTCCAAGTTTTTCAGCCTGAGTCACCATATGAGTTGAACTGCTCACTTGCTTTCTGTTACTATATTTCTAATGTTGACATGTCTAGTTTTTTCCCCTCCTCTGGTAATTTTTCATACTTGGGCCATAGCCTTTTAGGTGTTACGAGATATGGTCGGTCATGGCAACCACATTTCTTAGGAGGAACTCAGCACTTGGCAGGATCAGGCCTTTAGGGAAGACCAGACTGAGAGAGTCAGCCTACTACTAGATTTCCGTATAGCTAAATGCTGATGCTAGGAATACTGAGCTACAGGAAATAACGGAAAGCACAAATTCATCAAAGGCTACAGAGGGAGCAGAGTAAATGGAATTGGTTTTGCCATCTGAAAGAGAAGTCCATCAGTAAGAAAAAAGTTGAGAGGGACCATCTTTGGATTTAAACAGTAAATATCGTGTAATCTGCATGATGACATAATTTCACTCCTGCCTTTGACCGAAGCAGTCATGTTAACAGAGATGACATGCTGTCTAAGAGAGGGGACTGCATGTTCCTTTGCTTCCAGACTGCTCCACGTGTCAGGGCATTTGAGCTGAATTTGGCAAAGGATGCAGAGTACAAACAGTAAACAGAATAATGGTACAAATAAACTGCCAAAAGTTTTAGTGTCATCATTGTCATCCTACGATATTATTAGTGGAAGAAATGAAATACACCCAATTGTAGTTCTTGCTGTGGTTCTCTACAACTTTAGGGGGGTGGGAGTGAGAAAAGATGAGATGAGCGATGGAAGCTACTTCTTTTCTTTAATTTTAAAGGAAATATAAGTGTATGGTGGTACTGTGGCCACACTAGTCAGTTAGAACTTCAATTGTGGGCTAGTTGAAGCTGATGACAAAACTCTTGTTTCAGAAGAACTGCTGTTTTTCATTTCAGAATCTAATTATTTATCTCATAGCCAGTATATTATAGTGAACTCTCTTGGAAGTAATGAAATCACAGAAGTGGAAAATGCATGAAAATGAAATCAAACCCTGCCAAATCTTTTTGCATGTTTAAGTAGATCATATTAAAGAATATAACTTCATAGTTCTCATTTCAGCAGTATTGCCCAGTACAACTATTATTAGAGTGTGCTTAACAGCTAACTTTCATCTTTAAACTAAAATGACACAGCTCTAGTCATTGCTACCTCTCACTTCTATTTTTCTCCACAAAGGTAAGAGCTATGAGGCTTGTGCAGCACTAACAAAAATCAAATCAAAATCTTAAAGTTTTTACAGTGATGTTGCTGACTGTCCTGTTCATATTTGACTGAACTCAATGTTTGATCATAAAGTTTTTCAACTGGACCCAGAAGCCTAAAGTAGATTTTGGCATGCTGGTGACATGGTATTAAAAATAAGTGTTCTTTTTCTGCAGATGAATAATGTGACGCCAGAGTATTGCCTTGACATCATACAGAAGTTTGAAGTGTCAGAAGAAAACAAGAAGCAAAATGTTCTTGGGATTGAAGGTAAAGTTTTTGGTTTCGAAATTAGTCTTGTCTTGATATGCTGTAGTGGAATAGAAAAGCTTTAACAGTGTCTTGGTGTAGCTTATAATATTTGACTGCAATAGAAAGTTACATAGAAGATCAGCAGTCAGTAGCGTAGGTGCGTTTTTGTGGGACGTGGGAGAGACGAGAGTAGGTAGGGTGAATCAGCAGCTAATGTTATACAGTGATACATCATAGCCATCATACAGTAATGTGAGTGCCTTACGCTTGCATGAATTTATTGCTAACTGTGTCTTTGTAAAACACAAACGTAAAACATTCTATCCCGTGTATTTTATACTATAACCTGTTCTAGCTGAAGTAATAAAAGCAAAGTTTTATTTCTGCTCTGTCTCTATAGATCTGGAATCTATCCTGTATAATCCATTGATTTATGCTTAGGTGAAATAAAATATGGATAGTGAAATAAAATATGGATAGTTGCATTTCCTTTGGGCTTTAAATCCTTATTCACCTTGTTTGCTAAAGCAATTGTAAATGGTATATTTATTCAGAATCCAACTTAGTATCAAATCAAAATCTGAACTGGAACGAAATAGATTAAATGCCATGGTGTGTTAATTTGCCTAGAAGATAGCTTTCATGAAGCAGCATAATTTACATTGTGATTTGGGGGGGGGGGGGGAAGCTTCTTCCATATGGTAATTAAATCCTGGATATGGCCTCCCAGATCTTAAACGAGCTTCCATTGTGACTTAAACTGAAAGCAAAATGAACAAGTTATGACACTTAAAAAAATATTTCTGAAAGCATTTCTGTTCCTCTTAACCTTACTGCCACTTCTTTTATGTTTTGAGTTGCTTTCAGGGCTGGTATTGTTTGCACTATCCTTTTGAAATATTTTGCACTTCTCATTCTCAAAGAAGGTATTCTTAAAACTTTCTCTGTTTAATGCTGATCTGATTTACAGGGATATAAACCAAGTACCATCTTCTCAGATAAACTTGCAGCATAAAGAAAACTGTAAACTAGAGTGAAATTGGCTAGATTAGTGAATCGGCTAGCCCAAGTCAGGATGTCAGTTTGGCTCCCATTTCTGTCCTGTGATCTCTATAAACTGTCAGGTCTTTCTTAACTTTGGTAGGAGTGTGTTCTTTTGTTCTTGACACTGTTGCTACCTTCTGAAGATTACTTCTCAACTTGGGACCCATGGGGCATCAACAGCAGCATGGAGTCCTGGCAGATATGCAGAATACCAAACCTGTACTCTTGCAGGCATCATGTCCTATATCTCTTCTGCAGCCCAGATTTGAGGGATTTCCTCTGCTTCCTTTTATTTACAAGATGTTACACTTGTGATGGAGCAGAACAGGATAACTCTTACCTGTTACCATTACAGGGGTCCATTGAAGGAAACATGGTGCACGTGTCAAATCTTTTTCCATCCTGCTGAATGTGAGGCTGAGGTTCCCTCCCTTCCACCTACCCAGCTGTATTCCTCTAGGCGGGTCACTTGCCCTCCAAGGCACAATTCATCATCCCAGGAAATGCGGACTGATGCCGCCTAAGCATTTGACCCAGTTTCTCAGTTATGCTGATGCTTTAACAAGAATCAAGAGGGGGCAGGGGATACCAGTTTGAGAAGGAGGAGGAGGAAAAGACAGGTTTTGTAACAGTACTGACTCGTGGTTTAGCCGCATGCTGTCTGTTTGCAGTAGCATCTAGATGAAGAGATCATTTTTATCTCGCTGAGTAACTGTGAGGGAGAATATTTTCTTCCACCAATTCTAAGAGAAACAATAAACACCTTCTTCTGTTCTGCTCATTAGTGGAGTGGTTTTGTCTGAATTGCAGAAGGCAGTTTGAGCACACTTGTCTTAGTCTGTGCACTGGAACCTTAGGGAGGTTCTCTGTGGTTTCAGAGAATTTTTGCATGTGCATTTTTGTCATCTACACCTTTTCTGAATGAAACATCGGATCTGAATGAAACATTGGACCTGGAAATAGGTTGGGCAGTGGCTGTACTGATCTGTGGGTTTTTTCAATCTTCTAATATAGCTACTGCTTGTTATTTTTATGCTTCTCTTAGAATCCTACTTTATTTTTTTACTATTGGTTGTTAATTTCCAAAGAGACTTATCTCAATGCCATGTTTTGCAAATGCTTGTTGATTTTTCTGTTTTTTGCAGCAGTCATAAATGCCTTTCTAGATTATATTTGCTTTTCTAGTTCAAAACTGTTTCAAAATTGTCTGGGGACAAGAGCTGGATCTTGGGAATGTATTCTTTTCAAAGGTGTCAGAACTTCCATAGGCTTTGAAAAGAAATACCTGCATGTGTGCCAGTAGTACACTGAGTCTGTGCAGCCTCTTCAGTTTGCAAAGAACCAGGCAAACCACAGACAGCAGTTAATGTGCTGAAAACATGGGGTACAGGAACATTAATCACTGCTATGTGATTCAGTGGTTTTAGAGACATGAGTTAGCACTGACAAGCATAAACAGAAAAAACAAATGTTAGAGTGCAAATAATTTGCTTGGTAATACGTACTGCATCAATGGCGAAATTGTTTCTCTTTGTTCAAAGGTTTCACCAACTTCATGCGCAGTCCCGCTTGCGATATATTTAATCCGCTGCATTGTGAAGTGCATCAGGATATGGATCAGCCCCTTTGTAACTACTTTATTGCTTCATCTCACAATACATACCTGACAGGAGACCAGCTGCTGTCCCAGTCCAGAGTGGAGATGTATGCACGAGTGCTGCAAGATGGTTGTCGATGTATTGAAGGTATATTTCTAGTGTAACTTGCTGGTTGTGAGAAGTATGAGGGATGTTTCTTTTAATCACAGTTAGTGGCAAACTCAAAGCATTAATGCTTCACTGTCTGATTAACTTCAGTAGTAAACTTCTGTTTTCTAGCAGTCTAAACAGAATTTTTCTATTGGGAATGACCTTCTCAGACAAACATCATAGATACCACTGTTTTCTTCTGCCTACTGCTGTGGTGTTAGGCTTTCCTCAGTCAGTGTGAGTTTTTCATTGTCCCGCATTTGTATGAAGCATTTTTTTTGTTGCACAAGCCCCAATAAGGCAATGGGCAGGCAACTGTTTGGGACCCTGCAGTTCCAGCAGAGCAGCCCCGGTTGTTCTGCTCTGCGTTTCCCCTGTGCTGGAGGTTACCACTTCACAGGAGTGCTTCCAAATCCACATTGTTCAGAATAAGCTGAGCCAGCAAAGACCTTTTTCTTTCATAAGCTGAATGGGAAAGTGGGTGTTTGCATATGCAGTTCCTCCTGTGGATGCAAAGGGAAGACAAAAAGTGCTTGTAGGAGGAGGACAGGTAAGCAAATAGTGCCTCTATCAGCACAGCTGTGTATCTATTTCTGTCATCATCTTAGAGCTAAGAAACCTGGTTTTGGTCTGCCACAATAGACAGGTAGGGTGCTGTTTTGTTGGCTGGATGCTGGTGGAAGAAAAGATGCTGTTTGTCTGATAGCCTGGAGATCGCGTTGGATTCTTGTTTAAGTTTTGCGTGATTGAAAGAAAAACAAACATTAGTATTTTTCTTTTCAAGATTTTGGGTGAAGTCTTTTGACAAATTTAAACTCAATATTAATTTTTTATGACTAGTATTAGAAAACTCATTTCTGGAAAAAAAATTGTTAATCTGAATTTAAAACTTAGAGAAAGTGAATCTGAGAAAATTGGGTGATCTATCACTGTACCTTCCCTTCTTTAGGAAAGTTCACTAGAATGCACAGTAGTATGTTATTTCACTTGACCTCAAAACTGTTGTAGATACTGTACAGTCTAGGTAATAGCTCTGTAGCTTTCTCTTTGTGAAGTTTTTAACTTCCTGTAGAGGCAACAGTAGTGACAAGTTTGTAAATCCAGGGTACAGTAATTCATTAGGAAAAGTATTACTGTCCTAGTCCATTCTACATGTGATGGATTTGATGCTACTCTTACTACAGTCAGTTATAAAACTGCAAGTTTAATCGGGAGTGGAAAAAGACTAAATTGTTTTTAAATAGTTTGTCTTTCAAGCAGAAGCTGCTTTCCCAAGAAGTAACTGTAAACATTATTTGACCTAATAAATCTTTGTAATTTTATGTATGAGGAAAAAAATCTCAGTTTAATATAAGGGAAAAAAAACAGTTTTAGGTTGCAGATTTCTCATTTGGTACAGGAAAAGACTGTTGTCTTAGTCTTAAGTCAGTTGGTAGGTCATGATAGATTGAATGAATCTTGTTGCCACCTGCATGGTTGAGTAGTGTACATGAGTTCTGCTGGCAAGCAGGATCAGCAGAAATGTATAAGGTCATGTGCATCTCTTAATGTATAGCTTTTTTGTCTTAATAGTGGATTGCTGGGATGGTCCAGATGGAGAGCCGGTAGTGCACCATGGCTATACTCTTACTTCTAAAATAGTCTTCCGTGATGTGGCAGAAACTATCAATAAATATGCCTTCAACAAAAATGAGTAAGTGTAGAGTCAATTTTGAAGCTACACCTGTCTGTTTTGTGTAGTTAATCCCATGTCAAAATCAACAGTCAACTTCAGGAAGTACATACATTCCTTTAAACATATTGAGTTGATTCTGTTCCCCTGTTTATTGCTTGTGTCATATTTATTGTTCAACTGCATGAGCTCTTTCCGTCAATTGAGTTAGAAAGTTCAACCTCAGTTAGAAAGACCTTGCATGCATTGTAAACTCAGTAATATTTTGAACAGTCTGAGACTGTTGAATATCTACAGATTATTTTGGTCCTTTGTTTGAACAGAACTTCCCACTCTCATCCACAGGGAAATTCTACTTAAAAATCAGTACTGTAATATTCTTTACTGAAGGAAAATACTTTATTTCAGTAGGAAAATTGAAAAGCTGTCTCATACGTAGTACGAGGAAATACTGAGATGTGGGGTAAAGTTCAGATTCTATTTTGTTTGCTGCATTACTATGTAACAGTTTATTATGAAAATCATGGAGTTTAATTGTATATATACAATAGGCTCATTCTATTTTGTTTGCTGTATTACTATGTAACGGTTTATTATGAAAATCATGGAGTTTAATCATATATATACAATAGGCTCAAATCATGAGTGGGTATATAGAATTTTGAGTAGTTTAGAGAGAATAAAGGGAAAATGCTTACTTCACTTAAAAAAAGTAACCCAACAATGGGTGCCTAGAAAAAACCAATAACCAACAAAACCAAACAAAAGAACCTGAGCCCAAAGGTTTGGTGTTATTGATTAGAAATAGAAGGTGGTGATTTCAAAACTGAAGGAGGTAGTTCTTCATTTGGTGTGTAGTTGGCATGTGGGGTTCCTTGCCATAGCATTCTGGGACTGCTAAGAGTTTAGAAAAAATGGGGCAAATATGTGGAAGAAGTAGGCTGTTATATACAGAAACAATGTCTTTAGCTCAGGAAACTTAAGCTGCAAATTCCTGGTGCCTGGGAGAGGATTCTAGAAAGTATTGCTAAATATTTCTTCTCCAGAGTCTGGGCATCTTCAGAGATTTGAACTGTCTCACTGTAGCTGCACTTAAGACAAAGGCAAATTGTTCATGCAGCTATCAATCTTCGGAAGATGAACAGAGAGTCGCAATTCCTTTGAATCTGTTGATTTCAAAACGCTTTTCTCCAGGAGCAGCTTGCTGATCCCTTGCAGCTTATGAAGACTTTGTATGTGACTTGCAAAGTAATAATGTAACTTCCGCTCAGTTACATAGAACAGAAAGGCATTGTATTGCTGATGAACTTTATTGCAAGTTGCTCTGTGCCTCATGCTTGGTGATCACTGGTTTCAAGCTTTGTCACCCTGTGCGCTAGTGGGTAGGGTTGGAGGGAGAGGACAGAATTTCCTACGGTGACTATCTGAGGCATTCTGACAGAGCAGGCATTTGGGAGTTCATACCCAAAATCCTTCCTCCCAAAGTGAGTTTGTTTCCAGACTACTGACAATGCGTAAGCAAACTGCTTAAACCAGTTTGTGGTAAGCTGTGTGTGTCTTCTTTCTTAAAACACAGTTATGACAATGTCTGGGGGTTTTGTTCCTAGGTTTCCAGTGATACTGTCTATTGAAAACCATTGCAGTATTCAACAGCAAAAGAAGATCGCTCAGTACTTGAAGGAGATATTTGGTGACAAACTGGACTTGTCATCTGTAATCACTGGAGATTCCAGGCAGCTTCCTAGCCCTCAAAATTTGAAAGGGAAAATCCTAGTGAAGGTAACTTGCTACTGGTGGCATGTTCAAAATGCAACAGAAGGCACATGCGATATGTATCGTAGATTTTCTTTGGTTTTGGGGAACGAGTTCAGCAGGACCATGTGGAATAGTACAGATGCACTAAGTGACTTAAAATTCTGAGCTTTTCAGAGACATTGAAACAGAGTTTACCCTGGACTTGGTGAGTGTCCCAGAGTATTTCTCTGAGTGTTTCAACAGGGATGTGATGTCAACAGCAGTAGGAGGAAAATTCTTTCTATTTCTTAAGCATCTTATCTGAGAGTCTTAAAGTCAGAGGTGCTTATTTTTAAACCTTAGCACCAAGTCAGGAGAGCAGAAAAATGATAAAACGCATCATTATGACTAGAAAGAACTGTGACACAGTTACCTGAACCACATATTTTCTCTTTTTTTGAAATTTGTCTTATTTGTTATTAATGGGTATTGTTCTGTATGGTTCATATCCCTGTAGTATCTAAACATTATCCTACAATGCCTCCTTGGACAAAGAATCTTGGAGTAATATAAAAGCATTTGAAAATTTCTTGCATTTTCTTGCATTTCCCCCTCACCCTGCTATGAACAGTAGTTCATGAAATGAAACTATTTTCATGGTTCATCAGCTGTGTTTATGAAAGAAGAGCACTTCAGAAGGTGGCTATAAGGAGCAGCGAGGGAGGAGGCCCTGGAGCACTGAAGTTAGTGTTGTATACACGATTAAATGTTTGAGCCTCTCAGTATAAACAGATTTGCTCTGAAAGGAATTTCAAAGACCAAGATGGATATAGTAAGAAAGAAATGCAAGGCAGATCTTTGAGAGGATGATTAATGGAGTTGTGGCTTGTTAGATTGTCTAATTTACTTTGGCACATAGGGGCAATTACTTAGCTGTGAGCTCTTGAGATACTCTTTCCCCCCCAC
>JANXJC010000088.1:41672989-41709116 GCA_027564655.1 Leptodon cayanensis
TTTTTCCCCTTTGCATGCTCTGTTGAATATTAGACAGTACCATGTGTATTGCATATTTTTCAGATGAGAAAGCTGATAACTTATGAACAACTTCTGAGAGTTTGTTTTATCCAAAGTGAAAACTTGGAACTATTTCAGGAAAATATCTAAGCAAATTTGAATGGTCAAATGTGAAGAGTATGTTGTTTAAATGTGTTCTGGTTTATTACTTGTAAAACTTGGAAGTGACTAATTCAGTAAATACCAATATTGCAAGCATGTGTCAAGCAAGTTCCTTTGTGTCTAGGTTATTGGGGAAAGGTCCTTTTTCTGTTGCCTTAGTCCTATCAAGACTGGTTGTGATAACTGTAAGCGTCTGCCTGTAATGCTGATCACTGTTTTGTACGGCACTAAAACACAGGATTGTGCTTTTACTGCCCTAAGCAAGGTTCTGTTTTTTCATGACTGTTTTAGATCAAGAATGGTATGTTTCTTTTCCCTTTTGACATGGAACTATTTTTGTAAAACAGTAAAATGTATTGGAAATTTGAATACATCAGTAAACAGTACCTTGAATCCACGGTGACCATGCTTTCACCTCAAATGGATGCAAACCCCAGTAATGTTAAATACAGAGTGAATTGTTCTGGGGGAGATGTGCCTACTCTGTAACTGGTATAGTCTTAAAGTTCAAGTGCATGTAGCTCTGCTTTCTGCACATCTTCCCACTCTGTAGGGTTTATGTAGTTCTTGTCAATCTCTTTCCCTGAGGCTGGACCTATGAGACTTTTTCCTGAAGCCAGACTTGACTACAGAAAACATACTCAGCTTGTGCTAATGCTTGAGACATCGTGTGAAAGCTGTGTTGTGGTGGGAAGAGGCGGTAAGAGTGCAAAGGATGAAGCCATCTGACCCAACAGAGAAGGGTTATTTTCAGACTTGTGGCTTTGCAGTGCGAGAACAGAGTCAGCTTGCGTGTTCCCTTTGGCCTTCATGAGGTCAGAAAAGTGGTATTTCAGAGACCATCTCCCCATCTTGGCTCATATCTGATCATATTTACTATTTCAATACTATTTTGTGTTAGAATAATTACATTTGGTATGTTCTCTGGTATGAGGAAAATGATTGGCCCCTAGATAGCATTTGAGAGGGTAGGGGTTTTTGTTTAAAGGATGCAAATTTCCATGAGGTGTTGGTGTTGGATATGATGCCTGAGATTACCCGTTACATGTCATTGACGTGACCAGAATACTGAAAATACTTCAGTAATGCAAGTGCATTATTCAGACATCTGTCAGGTAATAATATTAAAGTGATAGAATTTTCTAATTGACTTATTTTAAATTATTAAGGGACATTTAGAGATCTCTTCCCTTGTTGCAACGGTCCTGTGTGAAAACTGATTGTATGTGACTCTTGTTTTCAAGGGTCTTAAAGCAATACAGAGCTGAACGATTAGTAATAATAAGTTAAAACAACCGGAAGATTAATTTGTAGCAACTATTGACCTAGGTGGGAGAAAACTAAGTGGTTAAATGTTGTGATGGTGTGGTAATTCTGTACCTCATTAACCAGCTTTGTTTCGTGGTGTTGTAAAGCTCTTTTCTAGTAGTTGCTGTGTAGATGTACCAGAAGGGGATCTGTTGGGAAATTTTTCTACTTTTTTGCTGGTCAAATCTCACTTTCCTTTACTTTGTTTTCATTTTCCCGAAGACTTACTGTTATTTAAAAAAAAAAAAAGCATTCGTGATGTAAGCTTGTGTACTAATCTCCAGTAACTACCAAGTGGGTTTTTTGGGGGGCGAGGGAGGAAGGCAATGTGTACAGTACTGTCAGTTAGGTCTGATACTAGTTTGGATTTGCTGTTGAAACTGTCAACTCTCACTCTTATCTGAGGGAGAAAAGTAGTTTATCTGCTAAGGTTTTATTCTCCGTTTTACAGAGACTTTCAGCCTGAGCTAGGAACAAATCTTTGAACGTAGATACAGGGGTTATTGACTTTCTTGGACCTGAAGAAACCATCTAGTGCCCTTATGATGATAGCCAGAAGTGAATTCCAACTCAGCACTGAACAGGGAATATCTGGAGTTCACAGGACTTGCTGATACACTGGGGGAATATTCTTCAGCACCTTTAGGTCATTGTTTTTCTCTTTAGAAGATAAAGGGATGTGCTTTTCTGACAGAAAAAGATAGATGCTGCCAGGAATTACAAAACTGATGTCTAGGGGCAAGGCTATAAATGTGAAACTTGGACTTCAGGCTGCCTATGAAAAGTCCGTATTTACCTGCTAGGAGATTTCGCCCCACTGCTTTTCCTTTGTGGCTCTTTTAAAGCACACTTTCAAATGTTGTTGTTGCTTGCCTGTTTTGGCTAGACTGTTTTTTCTACATGGTTGGTTGTTGTCTTGAGTGTTAATGTTATTTTTCCTTACTGTTAGAGGATTGCTAAACTATCAAGTATGTAAAGAAATTTGAAAAGTCTCGTAATGAGATTTTGGATTTCAATTTGTGTTCACAGATCAGTATGTTGTGTTTAGACTCTAACTCGCTTCTATTCTCACTTGCAATCACTGTACTTTTCTGATAGGGAATCAGGGTGACATACAAGAACTTATATTATGTCAAAACTATGTCGTTTAGAGACTGTAGCAGACTCCTTAAAGATACTTCTGAAGGTATCTAGTTACACTTTTTATTGCACTTTCTCTGCACAGAACCTGGACACAAAAGAAGGTGGAAAAAAGTCTCATAGCCGTTCATTAATGGGCAACTTCGGTAAACACAAAGTAAGTAAAACGAGAGACTCAGTTTGCTGTTTTAGGTCTGACAGCATTCCAGAGACACTGGGTATGTTTTATTGCTTGAGACAAGCGTGGTGTGCATGGGGGCAGTGAGGAAAGACTATGTGATTACATTTGATATTTTTATTGCTGTTAAGAAAAATATTAGCTGCTAGCAGTATGGAGAACTTGTTGAAGATGATCACGCAAACTCAGAAAAAAACTTGCCTGACCAAAAAGATCATCTTTACTAGTGATGTGGAATTGCAGATGTTCTGATCAAACTTGCAGCAGCAGAAGAGCAATGTAGACAAATGCCTTGATGTATTCTTGTTTTCCAGACCTCTGTCCCCATGGTTGACAATGTTTGTTTGATTTGAGGTCCAGTTTTACTCTGTTTCATACCCTTAGCAGTGCCATGCAGAGTGTGCTGTTACTGTCTTTCCGCTTGCTTTTAAGTGATTGCTATGACTGAGTACTGGCTTTGGGCTTCTGCTTTGTAAAAATGTGTTCTTTTCTGATCTTTTCATGGTTTTGCATATAGTATTTGTATGTTTGTGTAGCTGCTAGGTTAAACTGTCTGCTTTGCTGGCTCTTCACTGTGGCGGCTCTGTTGAACCAAGCAAGAGCTAACATAATTCAAATGAGTGTGAAGTTTCATTTTACAGCTGGACAAAGAGCAGCCACCAAAAGGAACAGTGCGTCCATGTTTCCTCCCATTCCCATATCCTGACAAATGTGTTCCTGTCATCTGCCTCCCCTATTCCCATACTCCCACGGTGCCTTGAGACTTGGATTTATTGAACATGTAGCCTCAGCATGAGCTGATTCAACTGAAACTTCCTTCCTCCCAGAGTCAATTAGCAGATACGAAGTAAGTAAATCAGCAGATAGGCTCATCATGAGAGGGATGCGGCAGCTCTGCAGCCGAGTCACTGTGCCACCAGTGGCTTCCTCTGCCCCTAGCCTGCTAGACATCTATTCCTCTTCAGCGCTATCTGTGGTGAAGGCTGCAGCTGAGCAGGGAGCACACTCTGTAATTGGTTATCTGAACAGCAGTTTAGGAAAAACAGCAATTATGAAATACTTCATAGAACTTAATCAGCCACCGGCTCATCTGCCCTGAAGCCAGCTAGGAGCCATCAAAAATTCTCTAGGCAGACAATACCAGGACTCACATTTACACTTTGATTATAAGCTTGCATCAGTTTAAGAGTGGTCATATTTCTTTCAGCAGCTTTAGCTAACTGCATATTATTCACTCAGTATGCTTTGAGATCCTCAAGGACCTGTTGTTGTGCATGATGGTGGACACTTCACATTGTAACCTGTGCTCGCTGATGGGAAAACAAATGCTGTGGAATGAGATGTCACAGACGAAAGTCAGCCGCTAAAAGCTGCTGGTTATACTGAGGGCTGGAAAGCACATCAATAATGTAATTACTTCAACTAGTTACCCTGATAAATATAGCAGGCTGGAATTGCCCATTCATTTCATCTCTGCTGAAAGAAATAAAACAGAGTTGGGTTTTTTGTTTGGTTTTTTTTTTTTCAGTAATGATTGTATTGTAGACTGAGGCAATGGGGACGTCCAGTAACTTCCCCCTTAGGCCTTTCCAGCTAAAGGGATGCCTGGGAAGGATGGTTACTATTGATATTTTTGCAGGTACAGGATTATCTACCCAGCGATATTGACTTGTGATGTTTTCAGCCAGCTCTTGTGCCAAATGTATTCATGTATAAACTCTATGAAAACTGCCAGTGGAGGGACAAAGATGCTAAGGCTGGCAATTCCTGCAAGTTAACTGCAGGAAACAGCCACAGTGCAGACCTTCAGATTCCAAAACTGAACCATGCAAATGATTTCCAATATAGTCAACTTTATTTCAGCACTAAATACAGCAAACTAAATTATGTGTATTATTGGTGTGTCACAGCAGGAGAAAAGAAATTTGTGCTCAATTAGCCATATGAGCAAAAGGATAAGGAGCTCTCAGTTATATTGTTAATTGCCTCTTGATGAGAAGGGAATTAAACTCACTTGAAGCTATAGTTAGTGTTACAAAAGATGTAATGTTGTTGAAATTGGAAACTGTATTAAATAATAGGTGCTTATGAAAAAAGATGCTTTTTGAGGTTTTAATATTTTTATTATAGCTATTTTCTTTACTGTATCCTGTAATAATTTAGAATAACTTGAATGCTTGTATGTGTGGCTCAAAAGGCAGCAGAGAGGTGATGTTTGAAAGTTTTGCCTAGACTCTGTTCTCAACTTCACAAATTAATTTGTTAAGTTTTTCTAAACTGCGGGGAAGCATAGGTGTAGGTGGAAGCAATGCACTGTACATTTAGATCCTACTGTGTGTTACAGTTTGTTAAATATGATACAGTCCATTAGAATTTCAGCAGGACCAGTGCCCAGTGTACTGGCAATAGTGGAGCAATGTTATCCTCTCATGTCAGGAGGGAGCAGGGGAGGGAAGCTGCAGAATATGCAGTGGCCTGCAATGGACTGGCCAGTTTGCAGAAATAATTTTCTTCAGTCTTGGATTTGTTTGCTTGCCAGCAGATGAGCCTGCTCTATGTATGCAGTCTTGGATCCTTAGAGTTGGATGAAGTAAGATCAGGCACAGATGCTTTGTGTTGGCTTTTCTCTACATGTATGGAAACACTTGATATACCACCCAGGGTTTTCTGCTGTCAAACCCCCAGGGGTCATTCTGTGTCCTTGTAGGACACTGGTCCTGTGCTGTAAACCTGCTGCTGCTTGCCCACCCACCTGACATTAATTACAGTAATGTGAATTTGTAGAACAACCCCATAAACTGACACAGCTGTACTTGATTCTTTCCCAACAGAAAGCCGTAAAGGCAGCATCCAAATACCATAGTGCATCAGATGAGGAAGAAAGCCAGCAAAACTCTTCAGGGAAGGAAATGGGGCAGCTCCACAGGTGAGCTATGAATCACCAGAGTTTTACAGCTCAGTTAAAGCTAGAGGCATGTTTACTACTATCAATATTTATATGTCATTGCCTCAGGGAAGTATGTTCTTAAGAGCAGGTCATTTATGACACTGCTGTTAGGGTATATTTTGTTGTGACTGCTGTAGCCTGGTATTTTAATTGCGTAGGTTTTCATAGGTTGCAAATAGCAATTACCCTTAAACTGAAAAGAAGTGTGATAGTAATACTCTTCTAATGGAAAAATGCTAATCTACATTCTGTATGCTGTACCAAGTGCTCAAAGAAAACTGTTTAGGCTAAATAAGGGTACATTACAGCCTAGCCAACTTTATTACATCTGAGAATGTAAAGAAAAAGCAATCAAAAAAGTGCCATCGGGAATGCATTTGTTGTCACTGAAGTGCTTCATTTTCAGACACAGCTCAAAGCTGTCAGCCTTGTTCTTGTTGACAAGAGTCATGGTGCAGTTATTTCATTATGTTTTAAATGAAAAATTTTGTTTGTGTAGTGTGACTATAGAGGTACAAGGGGAACAGTCATCTCAGAGTCCTCTCTAAGGAGGTTTGCCACACACGATTCCCTGTTTACGGTTGTTTGTTTCCTTATTGATGAAAAGAACAGGAAGGGGGATTGAAATGTGATTTAAATACTGAAAAATTCCCAATTTCTTTTATACATTAAATATAACTCAGCAGACTAGCTCGTCGAAGAAAAACGGTGAAGCTGTGCCGAGCTCTGTCTGACCTAGTGGTGTACACGAACTCTGTGGCAGCCCAGGATATAGTAGATGACGGTAAGGCTGCTGGCACAAAACTTACACATGCCTTTTTCACTTTTCTGTTTGGATAGGAAACATGTCTGTGTTCTCAAGGTTTCCCTTGTTTTTCAAAGATGTTTTAAAAGCAGAGTAGTTAGTTACCTGTTCCTTTTACTTAACTATGGAGAAAGAGTAAAGCACCACCTTTTCCTTCCCTAGGAAATATCTTTTTGCTTGCTTTCTTATGACATTCGTGTTTTAGTAGCAATTTTTAAAATGAGGCTTTTCCAGGAGAACCCTTTCCTGTTTTCACAGTTTTATAGAATTTGTCATCATCTTTTAACTTTATGCATTTTAAGTAGCATTTAGTAATGTGATAGATTTGAATTGTGACAAATAGATGTGATCACTGTTCAGAAAGCATGCAGTTGTTACACTAAAAATGTTAGAGGCAAAATGGAAATTGAGGAAGTTGCAGAGGAATTTGTGGGAAAGGTCACCAACTGTATGTGAAAAAACTGTGTATGAAATTCTTTAATTACTATAAAATTAATTCTAATTTCATGGGAGAGAAATTAAGGAGGGTGAAAGTACTACGGAGAAACAGAGTCCAAGAAATCCTACAAGAACATAGTCTTGCAGAGTTTCAGTCTCATTGTTCTGAACTGAGAGACGGCTCAGCTTTTTCCACAGGTCCAGGTGCGGTTAGGTGGTACTGCTGAACCCATCTGATGGCTCATGGCCCGCTGGAAAGGAGGGCCTGCTCATCAGAGCACAGTACTGCTGCTGCCTTTCGTCTAGATCTTGTGCTTTCCTGACCCTAGCTAAAGAGATGGGCATAGTGGGATGGTACAGTTGAGTTGGTCTAACTGCTCCCTCGAAGTTGGGTGCTCTCGCCTAGGAAAGTCTTCTGGTCAGTCTTTCTCCCAGAGGACTGATCAAAGGGGGTCTGCCTAAGAGGATAAAATGCTCAGAGGGAAGACTTATGCATTGGAAAGGATTGGTTGGATTATTTAGAGAAAGGATGAGTTTGCAGGAACTTGTATGAGAGAGAAATGGGTTGAGTGCTGCTATTAATGTGTTACAAGCACAAGAGCAAAATCAGAGCCCTGCTGGGCACTTCTTTCCCCTGGCTGTAAGCTCTTCAGTAAGATAGTTTTGATCACGGTGCCATTATTAGATTTCTCTATAGATCTTCGTAGCAGTCATGTCTGGGGTTCTGCAGGAGAAAAGGCCCTAGCAATTAGCTGGAACTCTCACTTGGCTTTCCTTTTAAACTGGAAACTTGAGGGTGGAACAAAAGACCGTCCTGGAAGGGGAAACTGGTGCCTTTCAGTTATGCAATGTACATGATTTGCATATGGCAAGACAACCTAGCGTTGTAACTTTGGACTAAATCTCATGTTCCTCTTGATTAATACCAGTGTAACTGAGGTCTGAGTTCAGGCCCCCATCTCTTGGGATTGCTTTATGACTCGTTTATTGATTTAACAATACACACAGGATCAACAGGGAACGTGCTATCATTCAGTGAAACAAGAGCCCACCAAGCCGTGCAGCAGAAGGCTGAACAGTTTATGCTTTACAACCAGAAACAGCTTACAAGAGTCTATCCGTCAGCCTATCGGATTGACTCCAGCAATTTCAATCCTTTACCTTACTGGAATGTTGGTTGCCAGTTAGGTAGGTGTTGCATGACAAACTTACTTCCCAGTTCTTGTCTATGTGCTAAGTAAATATTATCTTTATCAATGACACCCAAGTTTTCTTTTTCAACAGTGGCACTAAACTACCAGACTGAGGGACGTGTGATGCAATTAAATGAAGCAAAATTTAGGGTAAATGGCAACTGTGGTTATGTCCTCAAACCTCAGCAGATGTGCAAAGGTAATGTGCCACTATACATTTATTACTGTAAGTGTCAAGCCTTTCAGAAAGTGTTTTCATAGTGAAGTTGTGAAGACACGAGAAAGGAAAGTAAAAACATATATAGAATCTTTCGTATTTCCATACATTCATAACTCTTGGACTGTGTAACTACTAGTGTGCAATCTCTTGCTGTTATTATAGATATATTTTTGAGGGCTCCATCTTATTAATATGTGTTTAAAAAAAGAAGGGGTCTAGGATACCCAACTGCAAGAAAGTAGGAAAAGATATGCAGTGGCCCAGGACCAAGTATCCAGGACTTGGTCCAGCTCTCAAGCAAGTCAGTGGAATTATTTTGTTCCCTTTAAAAGGATTTAGTTCAGTCCTCAAAACGCTGTTAGAACAGGAGCCATGGTTTTCAGTGTTATGCAATGACAGTCATTCCATATTTTGAGGATTTGGGATCTGATTGTGCCCCTGTATTTCTAAGTAATTTTCTTAATGTGGCCATAAAAAGCAGTGGCATTGATTGAAAGGTACTTGAGAAATGGTAGAGGAAGTTTGGGTACTTGAAGCAGGCACTGCTGCTGCAGGAAGCAGCTTAACCCTAGCTGCTTGTTCTCGTTAACTTCTGGGTAGCTGTACAAGAAACATGATCAGTGTGCTGATCTGGGTTATAACTATTGGGTTTTTTGAAGCTACTACTTTACAGAAGAAAGTTTTGGGTTTTTTTCAAACGATTCTTACAAAACCCTACTACTAGAGGGGTCCTTTCAGTCTTGTAGTCATATAAACAAGGGCTGCTCAGCTAAGAAAAGGTTATAAGAAAGCAGAATGGAATTTTAAAATTAATGAAAAGCTGCTCCGTACTCTGTTACTTGCTTATGACTGAGTTTTGGCTGTATGTATGCATCTGGGGGAGGTGATATTTATTCTGTGTATCTTTTTCGTTATGCTTCTCATCCCTTGCCATCTTTTAGGCACATTCAATCCCTACTCTGCTGATCCACTTCCTGCCAGTCCTAAAAAGCAGCTTATTCTGAAAATCATCAGTGGACAGCAGCTACCGAAGCCTCCTGACTCAATGTTAGGAGACAGAGGAGAGGTAAGCTACTCTGATACCGACAAATGCTTCCATGAGAGGTCCTGGAGTGACATGGCAGTGTGTGACTCAAATAACTTTCTCCTTATTTAAATACACCAATAAATTTAAAATATTGTCAAGCTTTTGGTCACTAAATACTACATTTTCGCACACAGTCTGTATCTTCCACATGATGTTTAAGAACTGATTCGTTTTGTATTTTGAGGGTGACTTTACTTTTCAAAAAAGTAGTCATAGCTGGCCATAGCTCTTGAGACTACAAACCATACATTGATTTATACTTCATGAAGCCATTTCCTATGATTGTACTCCTTGAAAATTCACGTGAATCAAAGTTTTTTGAAATCTCATATGAATTTAAATTAACTCTTTACATGAATTTTCTTAAAAATTGACCTTCACTTGTATCATTGGCTTACTTTTAAAATACTTTGTTTTCAAAAAATAGATAATAGATCCCTTTGTTGAGGTGGAAATTATTGGGTTACCTGCTGACTGCTGTAAAGATCAAACCAGGGTGGTTGACGACAATGGTAAGATAATCTAGCTGATTTCCTCTTCTTAGAGTAAAATATTAAGTAATTATAAATGATACACTATATGTTATTACTTTCTAAATTGCAAAGCTTCTTATCTAATGAAATCAAATTATTTTATTTTAACAAATTAATTCTGCTTTCTAGACAGAATTTCTGGTGTGGGGAGACAGACAAGCTAGAGGTGAAGGAAAAGAACTGTTTACTGCAGTATCTTTCTCCTGGATTGTTCTTAAATCTCCCTTATGCAGAAGTTCTAAATATTTTATTTTTTTTTAATTGTATATAAAATACATGTATAACTTTAAATATAATGAAAACAAATCATGTCCTATGCAATTTCACTGCCACCTCAGCCTTCATGGGAAGGAGATGAATAACAGAGTGGGATACCCTGTTGCAGGAGGAGAGGTGGCCATCAGTTCTTGTAGGCAGTTGCAAAACCATGGGGAAAAAGGTAGTTCCTGTTTGTTTTGGTCTATCTTTAGCCTCCTATAGTTCTGCAAAACAACAACTTGCCTTGGTATCCCTGCCAGCTACGCAACCAGAGCCCTTTTGTTTGTAAAAGCAGTCCAAGAGACAGATCTCTCACTTTTAATTACTTACATGATGGAGATTGAGAGCGCCTAGATTGAGATGAGCAATAAGTAATGGGTTTTCATTTGTGTATTTGGTCTGCTTGTTTCTTATGCCTCTTGCTATGCATCATGAAAATTGAGGCTAGCACTTGCTTATGGACTTGTTTTCCAAAATTTCTGTTCTGTTTGTTTTACAGGGTTTAATCCTGTTTGGGAGGAAACGCTCACTTTTACCATCCACATGCCTGAAATAGCTTTGGTGCGATTTCTTGTTTGGGACCATGATCCTATTGGACGAGACTTCGTTGGACAAAGAACTCTGGCCTTCAGCAGTCTTGTGCCTGGTTAGTCCCACCTGTTTTCCTTAACTTAGAAATCTAGCTGAAGAACAAACACCTTTGAACTTAAAGTTTAAGGTGAGGTTATCAGCATAAGATCTGTTTTTATATCTCTGAGACTTCATGTATGAGCTTGCACAATTATCCTGATGTCTTAGGGTGGTATATTCACTGTTACTTGAAAGAGTTTGGGTGTCTGTGCTTTTTGAAATTACTACTGGTGTCTTTTATATAAAACTTGGAGGCAATTTGTACTGGGGGGGCTTGGAAAACCTGCAAGACCATAAGTTTTACTAAAGGCATAAGGTGGCTTCCTGTATATATTGCACTTTTATAGACAGTCATTGCCAGTTGTGCATAAAATGCAAACTGTTGAGTATTTGTGGTGCAAATACTTTTGTTTTACTAGGTTATCGTCATGTGTATTTAGAAGGACTGACAGAGGCATCCATATTTGTTCATATAACCATTAATGAGATCTATGGAAAGGTAGGTATATCTGGAAAAATACATCTTCTATGACTTTTTTTTTCATTCTTCTAATAAGAATGGATTTAAACATATCACAGAACCTTATAGGATTTATCTGGTTTCTAAATGATTCTTACATCTTAGTTTCGTGGCATTTTGTACACTGGATTAGCAGTACCTAGCTTGCTCTGGCACTGATCAGTAATAAAGTTTAAACAAATTATTCAGATCATACAGCAGTGAAAGAGCACAATATCTGATTCTCTATGCCCTCAACTTCATGTCTTCATTTATACTCGTATCTGTATAGGTATCTACATACACTGCTAAGCATCAGCATGTTTAAGGAAGCAAAACACAGTTCCTTGTTCATAGTGTTTTCTCTGAGGAGCACTGAGCCAGGGCACCCATTTGCAGCACACCCATGTCCAGTAAAACACTTGGCTTTCTCCAGCTGAGATACCCCAGTAACAGCACAGACATGCTTCTGTCAGGGTGCTCAGGAAGCAGAGGGATGTAGCTCATAGTGTGTGTCGGGGGGGTTCCTTGCAGGTGATCAGCAAGGAAAGCATAACTTACTGTTACTCTAGTCGTAGTGTGTGTGTCCTTATGAATGTTCTTGCTGTTAGCACCTAATAATTATCACATCTAGGTACAATAAGTACATTTCTTCAATGTGTTAAACTAATTTTATTTCAGAAGTAAATCTTGAGAACTGTAACTGTTCCAGAACATGGTATTTGACAAGCTATTTTTAGCAGCTAATTTAAGCTTTAAATCTTTTAGGTTTTAGTGCATACATTTTGTTTTTCTGCAAGTTTACTAATTTTAAAACATTTTTAAAATGAAAGTAAAAGCACAGTGCTTTTTCTTTTCATTTCTGCTTCAACTGTCTTCATGAGCCGTTTACAAGAGGTCACTGGAGATAACTAGCACAAAGAAATTAAGGCCATGTTCAATAGGATACTAAAATAAAATAAGCCTTTGTAGCGATTTAAAAAAAGGCAAAACAAACACACACAAAACCACAAAACACCCCCACCTTTATGAAGGGTGTAGGTTGAAAAGATGTTAGCCCTGTCTTTCTCCCTTCTGAGAGTGGACGCAGAGAATGTCATGTCAAATATGTAAAACCACAGTTCTGGAAGCACCCAATGAAAGCTCAGTGGAACAGAGACAGCAAATAACATAGACAAAGCCTAGGGGCTGAGATTTGGTATAGTCCAGATCCTTACTTAACTCCACTACCTTTATCTTCGCTGATCCCAGTAGATCACTGAATGATCTAATGATGGCTCTGTAAATCACTTAGATATCTATCTCACTCTCGACATCCTTGTCTCAGTGAAGAGACCAGCATTTCAATGTACTCACCTGCTCTTGCCTCTGCAAGTGTTCCTCCCACCCGGGAGGACAGCAGCAAGGCAGTGACAGGAATAGCACTGACCATACCAGACCCACACATGTTCTGTGCACAAAGAGAAGGTTTTAGTATTCAAGGTAGACTTTGTTAGTGTAAAAAGAAAAGTCAGTGTAAAAAGCAAAGCAGTGGTAAACAACTTGGAGTGCATCTGCAATGTATACCTAGATCTGTACGCATCTGGGTACATGTGTGAAATCACATACAGTTTTGGTGACAGTCTGTAGGGGAGCCTGTTTGGCTATTGCTCTTGGCTCATGTGCTCTTCAAGGAAGAAATATACCCAAGAAAAATAGTAAAGAGTAGCTTCATAGGGAAGACAAGAGAAGAGCGGGGAAGACCCATTGAGACTTGATCTCTATATTACTTAGTCTATTCATCTAATGCTTGCCTTAATGATGGGCTATATTAATGTTTCTAATGTATAAACAAAGGCTGAATGCACATTTGTATCCTTATGAGTGAGGATATCTGGACAAGTTTGAGAGACTGACATCAGATTAATAGTTTTAAATTATTTGCTGTAGGGGGGTTATATTTACAGCTGATGTACTATTACCTTATTTGCTTGTATCACAGTCTTGAAAACATTAGCCAAATGTATTTGCATTTTTTTTGCCTTTCAGTGGAGCCCTTTAATCCTCAATCCCAGTTACACAATATTGCACTTTCTAGGAGCCACAAAGGTAGACTTCGTTAGCATGCACTTTGCACTTGCTGGGCACAGACTTTTCAAATGGTTCCTAATCGCATGATTTGCAGCTACCAAACTTACATCATTCTTCATTCAGACTCTGAAACATTTGAATATTGCTTTGATAAAGCCCATGCATAAAACTCCAAGTTAATGTGTAGCCTGTCACTGCAGTACACTTCTTACAGTCTTGTCATCTCTGATTAGGAGACTGAGCAAACTTCTCTTGTAATTGTGGCAGGCTGCCATCATAATGAGGAGAAATACAGACATGCATGAATTCATGGAGACCTATGCTGATAGTTCCTTGGTCAGAGTAGATGTGAATTGCTTGGTGTGAATTTTTGCTTTGCTGCATTTTTAACTTTGTCTTCATCATTCATAAATACTCTGAAAGCAGCCCTTTTCCTTGTACTCATTATGTAATAGTCTGAACTCCCTCGGAACTGTGGTTATTCTTTTTCCTTTCAGAATAAGCAGCTGATAGGACTCAGAGGGTTGTTTAACAAGAACCCTAAGCATAATTCTGCTGAAACCAGTGGGCACTATGTACGGAAGCGATCTATTGGTGATCGAATTCTCCGGCGCACAGCCAGTGCACCAGCAAAAGGTAGAAAGAAAAGTAAGATGGGTTTTCTGGAAGCTACTGAAATTAAAGACAGTGCATCTGAACCAGTAGACTTGAAAGACAGAGAAGGAGTTGTAAGGCGTACAAGCCGGAGTTTGCAAGCACGTCCTGCGTCTATGCCGGTGGACAAATATCTTCTTGTAGGGCTGCCGTGCCCAGAAGATGAAACTGCCCAAGATGCCCAAGGAAAAGAAAATGCATCTGGTAAGATGCTTCCAAAATTACTTTTGATGTAGTAAGTTGAAATAGCCCATTAAAAGGCTTAGTTCTACAGTCCCTATGCAAGTAGTTTTATTCAACTGAAATAAGAGTTACTGGGCAAAATGACGTATGCTTAAGATTGTAGTATTTTAACAGCTCCTTAAACTCTTTGATAAGAGAAACCCTGGAAAGCTCTCTACTCTCCAGACTAGGCAAGTGAATTAGGATAATTTCTGGAAGTGCTCTTAAAAAGACACTTGCCAAATTTCATAATTTAAGAACCAACCTTCCATTACACTTCATCAATTTCTGGTTTGCTACTGTCCCTTTACTTATGGAAACAGAGCTGCTGGCATGGTGGGTTTTCTGTCCCCATTTTCAAGGAGGAAGAAGAGCATGCAGGATATGGTTTTGGAAATAGTGTATGTAAAGACTAATGCAGACTTTCAAATAGATGTAAAAGGGGTAAAAGTAGGTCAAACTTTGTATCCAATAGTCTTGATATTCTCCTCTTAACCTAGGTTACTTAATTTGATTAATTTTCATGGAAAGCATATGTTAGGATAAAATCTTGCTCTTATATTATTGATACACAATACAATTTAATTCTTAAAATAGCTTTTTTCTAAGTCTATTCAGCAATAATAGTCCTGGTTTTGAAATGTGGTTATTCCCATGACTACAGCAAAGTTAGTGTGTTTGACCTACCTAATATTTGATTTATTGGAATATTTAAAGAAGTCTAGGAAGCTTTGAATACAATGGCTGTATTAATTAGACCTGCTCTCTTGACCCCTAGCTTGTCCCTAGCCTAGGGCACCTATACTGCTTTTTGGGGCCAGGGGTTTTTTTTGTTTTGTTTGGGAAGAGCGTGTGCACTCGTGGCTCCTCCCCATGAGGCTGTAGGGCTAGCCAGATCCTCAGCTTCTGGTCAGTTCTGACAGCGCGGCATTTCTGCAGTTAGTCCTGCAAGGGCTCTTCCTTAGCTGGTGCAGGACAGCCAGAAGCACCGTTTGTCTTCCTTGGCAAGATCCAGAGAGGGCACCGAGAACCTCTCTTGGCTGGGGGGTGGGGGGTGTGTGACGGAAATGCTGCTCTGCTCTGAATATTTACAGCTATGGAGCAGTGGCTTCCAGCAACCGCAGGAGCCACCCTAAAATAGGAGAACTTGCTGGGCACAGATAAGAACATGTTGTTAAGCCACCTTTGCTCTACTTGCCCATTATTAGTGGCTTTGAAGGAACAGATAACGTGCACATCATCTTGTAAAAGAAGTTACTTAGGAGAAACAGCAAGCAAAATTAAACCCATTCTTTTTCTACTACCCTGAGAAGAAACTGTAGACAGGAAAAAGGATATTCCTAGTAAAAGAAGTTAACTCTGAAATGCTGTATTTTAAATTGAAATATCCTCTTGATAAGCCCGGGAAAATGGTACAGCTCAGCCATTCTTTGCAACAGATGTAGTAATTTCTTTGATATTTCTTCCTAAAGATGCTACAAAGACACAAAATTCTTTTAGAAGAAACTTCCACACTTTTTGGACGTCACAGGTATTCACTTATACCAAAATAACCTTTGCAGAAAACACAGGCCCTGGTGAGATGACCTAAAAATCTGTCACAGGAGTGAATCTTGCCCCATCTAACTATCAGAAGACTAGATCCTGTCCATTAGAGTCTCTAAGGCTTCCTCTGTAACCCCTATGGAGTAGGACTTGCCCGCCTTAGACATAAAGAAATGAGACATGAGGATGATGACATTTCAGAGAGTCCTGTCCGGTCCTCAAGGGACCTTTTCCTTTCTGTGTGCTGCAGGGCCATCCATGGCTCAGTGGTGGACATAGAGAAAAGCAACCTGGGCCCTTTTTTTTTCTGGAAGCACTTACCTTGAATCATGGTGAGAAAAGGTACAACACAGCCTTGTACACATACAGGAATAGGCTGGGGTATTCACAGGAAGTAAGTTCAGCCCAAATATTTCAGACTGGGAGGTGGTTTCACCCTCAGGGAGGTACTAGTCAGATGAAGTGTTCGTTATTGCTGGATGCCATGAAGAATGGAAAGGGCTGGCCATCCAACAGAGATCTTTCTTGCTAAAATACTATGGATGAATATATCTCTACTGCCTCAGTTGGAAGTACGCCAATTACGCTGTCCATTTTCTCCTCTGTTCTTTATAGAAAAAAAATATCTACAAATCAAAGGAGCACTGGAAAGCTTGGGGAACTTTTCAGAGTTTGGAGATCAGCACTTAATGGCATGTTCATTAGAAACAGTTCTTACTCCACCAAGAATGTTTAGTCACTGTTAATGAATGATCAGGGCTTCTCTTGTTTCTTCCTAGGGTACCTGATTTCTAGCAAATGTTAGAAACAGTATATATTATGCCAAGCTTAGTTCTATAGTCCCTGCTTAATTAGAAGTGAGTTGTGGAGCTTGGATTTGGCATATAAAGACAAGCAAGAAGATACGGTGGAGAAAATAGCTAATGCATATTTTTCAAGGAATTCAAAATCTTGCTCTCATGAATGCAGTATGCTGGTGGAAGATCAAAAATGAAATCCTTAAATTGAAACACTTTACAATAACTACATGTATAAAAGAGTCTGGAGTCCATCTACTTGATGCTTTTTACTCAGCTCTTTTAAGCATGCATCTTGTTTCCAAGTATTATGTTTTTTAACAGAGCTGTTTTGTTCTGTCTTTATTGCCATGCTTCTTTATAGTACAAATCTGAATAGGAACACAGCTGAAGGTAATACCATGTGCAAGCTATGATATGGTACCTCATTAACATTATTTGCAACAAATATTACATCACATGTTTGATGTAATAGACATTCAAAGGAAGTTTCAATGAAGTGCCTGCAGTTGTATTTTTCCATTTATTCATATCACTCAGATAATTTGTACTAAACCTGCACAACCCCATAATTAAGTTCTGTCACAACTGTACCTGATTTTGCGTTCTCCATTTGTCTGTCTAAGGACAAAATAGTTGTTAATAAACAGTTCACAATGCTGTATGCAACTAACATGTTTCTTATTTAATTTAGCCAACAGTGATGACAATACAAATGAGAAGGAAACAAACTTGAAAGAATCTGTCTTTCCATGTTCTGAGGAAACAGCAAATACTTCAAATTTGCCATCTCAATTTAAGGAGAATGACCAGAAGGAGACTATAGTTGACTCTTTAGTACCACCTCCACAGGAGCAACCTGAAAATTCAGTTTTTGCAAGTGGTGTAGCTGAAACAAATCACCTCATAGACTATCAGGAAAATAATCTCTCTGATGAAACTGTCCCTCTAATGCAGGACTCTG
The DNA here is from genome assembly GCA_027564655.1 of Leptodon cayanensis. Classification (NCBI taxonomy): domain Eukaryota; kingdom Metazoa; phylum Chordata; class Aves; order Accipitriformes; family Accipitridae; genus Leptodon; species Leptodon cayanensis. The sequence continues at coordinate 41,690,640 of JANXJC010000088.1, forward strand.
ATTTTGAACTTTCTGCAGAAAAAACACATGACAAAAACTGTGCAGACAATAAAAAGGAAGATGACACAAAAGGATTTAAGGAGGAGAAAATAACTCTTGTGGGGACTTCCCTTTCTCAAAAAGTAGAGATGGAAAATCACAAATATGACATCATCAAGAAAAGCACTGCAGCATCTCTTTCTTTGACAGGTATTTCTTCTACTATTTGCTCTGATGCTCCTGATTTGCACTCCACTTTAACCATGCAAGACAGTGACATTTCTTGCCTTATAGATGAAGTTTCTTTAGCAAATGAGAGCGAGATGGATAGCGCTGTCTCAGCTCTGATTGGACAGTTTGATGTCACAGATGACCAAACTAATCTTACTGCGGTCTCAAACCTCCATGGCACCAGCAGCCAGACCTTCAGTATGATGGCTACACACCCACACATGCTTACTGCAGATTGTAACAGTCCCTGTAACTTTACTACCACAAAATCCATCAAATCCCCTTTATTCTCAACTCCAGATACTACCATATTCTCCAGCCCTGAGACTGCAGAGTATTCTGTGTACACAATTATCCATGAAGCAACTCTTACACCAGCTTTTGAATGTAAGACCCACAGTGAATTAGTTTGCAAGAAGAAGTTAAATAGTACAGAAAATAACTTGCCTAGCTTTCCTTGTCCTTCACCTCTCTCTTTGCTAAATGCAAATCCCAAAAGCAAATGTCGAACAAAATCTGGAACAAGCTGGGAAGCCCCTGAGACTGCCGGTTCTTTTGCTTCCAATAGCCTCATCTTTGAGGAGACACTTGTTGACCCCCTCACTGGTGAAAATTCAGAAAACAGCAGTCTTGTAGAAGTAGATGGGGATTCTCAAGATCTCTTGGTAACTGCATGTGAGTACAAAAGGGAAGACATGAGCCAGTTGGCTTCACCTTTGAAACTGAGGCAAAGGCAGGACGCTGGGCATGGTGGTGAGAGGACCTCTGGAAATAGCGCAACTGTTGAGCTCTGTGGTGCTGCCCTGGACTGCTCAGATAGCTTCAGGACTGCAGGGAGTCAGCTCCCTTTTCCAGTGTGTGAAAATGTTGGCTTTTTGTATCATCATCATTCAGATCAGCAGAAAAATGTAATGTGTGCCTCCGAGAGATCCCAGCTCAACATACACTCACCGGTGCTCAAAAACACTTTGGCTTTCCCACCTCATTCAGCCATCAAGCAGACTAGCCCTTGCAAATCCAAGAGTCTCGGTGACTTGACATCAGAGGATATTTCCTGCAATTTTGAAAGTAAGTATCAATATATAAGTAGGAGTTTTATCTCGTCAGGCATGAGAGACAAGAAACTTGCTGCTATGAAGAATATGAGACCACATTCTACAGATGCCCTGACAGAACAGCTGAGGAAGCTGGTGTCCCTGGACCAGGAGGACAGCCGTGAAACGCTGTACTCCAGGCGGATTGACGAAGACTGCCCAAAGGCACTGGTCAGAAAACTCTCATCCAGAAGCCAGAGCAGAGTACGAAATATAGCCAGCCGTGCCAAGGAGAGGCAGGAGGCCGCCAGCAAGCAAAAATCTTCTAACACAAGTAGCATAGCGGGTGTCGTCCTTCGGAACAAGCCTTCAGCATCGCCTCACGTTATCAACAGGCATTCAACAGGCTCATACATAGCCAGGTACTTGAATGGCTTCCCTGGGGAGGACATGGAGGGCCGAGGAATACCAGAGGGCGCGTGCACTGCTTTGCACTATGGCTGTAGCGACCAGTTGTATACACATGATTCTGTTCTGCAGCTGGAACCCAGTAGTGATGATAAGCCTGAAATTTATTTCCTGCTGAGACTGTAGATTGTATAAATGTACATCTTCAGTGTTTACAAACTATTTCATTGAAATGAAGGATTTTTAGCAATGTTTTGAGGGTTTAAATTATTTAGAAATGCAATTTCATGCTAGTGATTCACTCATGATTTAATGTGCCCTTTCCTGTCAAAGCTTATGTAAATAGAAACCATACTCCATCCTTATGTATGTATTACTTTGATTTAGAAATTATAAAGTGAGGTAGTCTGGGGACTATTTGCATGCGTATTTGTAGCATTTTGTATTTGTAATGTATGTCATTTTTAAGTCAAGCACATCTGTGCTCAAAAGCCTAACATTGCAATGAATGCAATAGTATTCTGTTTTCCTGATGTCCTGTCCTACTGTTTGGAAAAACATTTTTAGTGATCACTTTTGGCCTTTTGTGCAAATTCTACTCTGAGTAGAGCTTTCTGTTATTGGTAACGTCCTTGGGATTAGACTGCTGAACTAGGACTCGTGCTGCCCAACAAGCAGCAGTCTCGGAATGGGACCCTTCATTAGCACCACTGTTTTCGCTCCGACTTGTACTTAATCGTTAATTTTACATGTTTCCATGTATAAACTATGATTCTACAGCAACCAATTTGTAGAATTAGGGTTAGTCCAAATTTGTGAGTAATGTGTAGGTTTGTATTCTGCCTTCTCTATGAAGTATAATGACAGTTGTCTTCCTTTTTGGTCACCGTGTTGAATGATCATTTCAGGACAGAGTGGAATGTGGGAGTACTTCTGCATTTATGAATGGAAAACACTTAATTTCTGCATATTTTGTTATGTATTTTTGCTATTGGTTGTGTGTGTAGCTTCAGTACAGTAGCAGATCTGTTTTCTGTATATTTGTAATTTTATTGCTAAATTGTTGGCACTCAGTGGAATATTTAAAGCTGACATGGTAGAGTATTTTGACTGTCCATCTTTATCTTTTTCTATGAATGCTGAAAGTGAATTGAGTGAGTAATCTCAAACACCTGAAGCTTCCCTGTAGGGAACAACATAGCTTTATTTTGGTTTTAAGATATTCTTTGCCTTCGCTATAAGTTTTTTCTTATATGTAAAAGATGTACCTTTTACCTCTTTCTTTTGTAATGCAGAGTATTATTATTCTTGAAAACATCATTAAAATAGATTTTTAAGCACTTGGTTACATGGTTACTGAAACTGTAACAAATACATTATGCTTAAACTAACAGTAATTAGGGATTGCAGACATCTGTCTTGCCATGAGCTTGCAATAAGGTTTCAGAGAGGGAAAAAATTCTGTCATTTCACGTGATGGTAATGGTTCTTAGCTAGCAATCTGCAGCTGAGCTCTTTCACTTTTCTGGTTAGGAAGCCATGTTTTTTGAGTATGTCTAACTGCCTGCATATTCTCATTTTATTCTATTAAGAGTCTAACAGATGCAACTGGCTGTTGTTTTGATCACTTGGGAGAGAACAGTGTATTTTCTAAGTAAAAAGCATTTTTCCGTGGAGGAACAGAACCAGATACTGGATTAATCCCTTAAGCTTTGAACCTGAATTTCTATGTCGGTACTTGTGATGCAATTTGGAGGTGTGATTGAAGCCATTTCTAACCTTAGGGAAGTTCAGAAGCCCTGTGACTTGGAGTGTCAGAACTTGGGCCAGTACTTGCAGAGAGGTGCTTTCAACTTGCCTGTAGTTTGTCTGCTGTGGTAGTTTAGAGACCGTTTCCAAGTGAAAGCATGGATGTGTGCAGGCTGTGATCCGCTCTGCTGAATGCTGTGTGCCACAGATGCTCATACACTGTATCCAGAGGTATATATTTGTATTAGTAGAACCTATACATTCTTCAGAAATAACTGCTGTTAAAAGTGCCTTGTAATTAAGCAAATGATATGATCTCCATCACAGGTGGCAAAAATACCCTAATCTTGACTTGAAGGTTGTTTCTATCTTTAATTGGAATTAATTTAGAAAAATTGTATTGTGTGTGCAGAGGGTCAGAATAGATTATTACAGTGGATTCTCATTACTCTAATCTCTTATGCTTTCCTCTTAATTTTAGAAGTTACTTCAGATGGGAACAGTTCTTTGTGTGAAAGTGAAATTTGAATAGTGAAATGGGGCAGGATTTCTGTAGTGTAGACTCAAGCCAAAGGAAGATCTGGTTCAGTAGTTTTTCCTGTCTCACTGGACTTAGTCTTGTTTTTTCTGTCTCACTGAGATTCAAGTTGTATTTTGTTTGCACAAGTTTCTTCTTGGTGGTGTAGCATTGGGGTGTGCCAAAACCTCCTAATTTCTCAGTGTTGGAATACTCTGAGCCTTGAAGAACTCGAGTCAGAATATTCAAGCAGGTCAAAGGTCTTGTTGTGATCTAACACAGGTGAGAAGGCAAGGAGTACCTATGTCAACTGCCATTAATTTCTGTTCTTGAGTAATCTGTAGGGCAGTTTGTGAGCCTGGACATGGAAAAATGATAAGAAAGGCTGTTTTTATGTCTATTTGCAAAGGTGATATTATAAGAGAGAAGTTTTCAGTCTGCAGAACTTTAATTTCAATAGGTTCAGAAATGGATTTGGTCCTTACAGGTATGTCTTCAATGCATGAAATCACAAGTGGTGAGCATAGAAGCATGGAGATACCTGTGTTACCAGCTACATCTGCACAGAGAAGCTTGATGATGTGATGAAGTATTTTGACTATTGGAAGCAAGTGTTCTGTGTAAAATGTTTGAATTGGAGAGGGGTCTTAGCCAAAGTCAGAGACATTATCTCTTGCTTTTATGTTCATAATTATAAAAGAAAAAAAGATTAGTACTAAACATAAACTGCTAAAAAGTTAATGGTATTGTTTTGCACATACAATACATTTGGATTAAATTTAGTATTTTGGATTAAAGCAAATGCACCAGGTATCTTTACAGGATAACCCTTTGACCACCTCTCTTTTAATTTACTAGAAATGGAGAGCATTCAGACTTTGGAAGGAAGACCCTGAGATCCAGAGGAGCAGTCCATACTACCCTTGCAGAATAGGCAGGTGAAGAATACTCCCCAGGACTGACCTGCATTCTGTTTTCCTGTCAGCTGGCGTAGGGTCCATTCCAAGCGCAGTCCTGTTTCTCTTTGTATACCAGGTCAGAAAGTATGTATAATCCCCAAAGACATTGGGGCTATTCCTATGCTTACTGTTAAGTATCTGGTAAGGTCTTCACAGAATTAGGAACCGTTCTACAAGCACATGTCAAAGATCCTTGAAACCTCAAGTTAAATTTCTGTTTCTTTTCCAGGTGAGAGTGTGTCTAAACAACAGTTTATCCTTTGCTTAAAACTGTCGATGTTGCTTCTGAATCTGGAACTTACAAATAGTAGAAATGTAGGACAAGGACAAAAGATGGAACAGAAAGTTAAGACATCATTTATTTGATAAACTATAAGCTAGTAAGCTTTTGTGTGCTAAGTGGGAGGTTAAGATGAATTGGAGATGGGCAGACATCACTCTCCAGTGAAGTCATTTGGTGTAAACCCATTATTCTAAAGGAGGTATACTGCATTCTCTACCAGGTTATGCTCTGACTTCCAATGGATTTTATATCTCTTCAAGATTTCTCTTATCTTCAGTTTTTAGTTTAACTGAGTGAGCTCCATTTCCTTTCATGGAATGGAAGGAATATAAACGAAAGTATATCCTATGGTGATGCGAACTGTAATTAGTGTGTAATACCAGTCTGCTGCAGGCATTGTCTCATTTCCAAGTACTGGGCCAAACACATCTCTGGTATAACTAAAAGGTCTGATCAGGGGAGCTATACTAGGGATAAATTTGCCTTATTAGATATAAGCTTTTTGGCATGTTAAAGCAGCATGTTTTGGTTAAATACTACCTGCTTTTTCTGTGAATTTCTGATCCTTGGCATAAACTTGAAAATATGGCATACTTGGCCCATGCGTGCCTCTGGGAATCGCTGCTGCTGCTGTGTGTGCACCAGAATGCAGCTGTGTGAAAGTGGATGGGCTAACTGATGCTGAGACTGGGCTCGCTGACTGCCAGACAGTAGTCTGGGGATCAGTCTAATTCTATAGCTGCCAGTTTCCAGAAGGAAATGGGCGGCCTCTTTGGGATGCTTTTATGAGCCTGGAAGCACGCCGCCAATCCAGCCGCTCCAGTGGTGATGTTCTCATCATAAAGATGGCCTGGCATATCTGAAAACACGCTGCTGATCCTCCCATATCTGGAGGATGATGTCTTATCACTGGTGGGTATTAGTAATATGAGCCCAGAACTGGTGTGATGGGACATAGTCATGATCTACTGTAGTGATACTCTCAGAATCATAGAAATGTTTGTCTCATTGTGAATTTGTGTTGCAGAAATGATTGCGGTGTCAGAGAAAATCTAACCAGGGGCTAATACGCTTTATACAGCAATGCTAAAACATGGTGCTGAATAGCAGTAGGAATGGGACAGTTTTGGAAAACTGAGAATGCTTGCTTCAGTAGCTTTGTGTACTGGATAATAAAATGAAGGGACACTGTGTCAAGAAATTCAGCACTTTCTGAACTCATCTGGGTCTTTAAATGTCTGTGAGCATCTGGCACATAGATTAAAAGAAGCATTGTATAGAGCCAGGATTTTTAGATATATGGATAGAACAGAGACCAGCAATCTACAATTCAGACATTCATAAGGCCATTCATTTTTCAGTCCTTCCCCAAAATTAATTAAACTGTGTATGAACAAGGCTGCAACTTTTTGAAAATCCATCTAGTGAAGGCTTTTTTGGTGCAGAATCTGTTGCAAACTTCAACTTATTCCAATGTTGATTACTGTCAGTGCTTAAAAAAAAATATTTCTGGTTGATGTTTGTCTAGGTTCACTTTCCAACATGAAATTATGTTTTATCTGACTGCTCAGTTGAAAGGGCTTCTTACCACAGAAGTTTCTTTCTCATAAACATAAAGTCACAGCCTCCTCTGACATCCTACGTGGATCAAACCCCTGAAGTCTCTCTTTTTAAAATATTTTATTCATTCCTGGAGGTCTCCTGTGAAGTTTATAAAGTTTCCAGCACAGTTCAAGAACTGTAGGCACCAGCACTAGTTGCAGCATATCAGGGCAGTTATGTCAGTGGAAAGCATGGAGATAACATGATTTGTACCAGATTGTGGTTGTATTTATAATGTGAGGGCATTTAATCTTTTTTGGCTGCAATATTGCGGTTGAAGCATCTGTTCAGTGGGTATCTACCATGCCTCCCAACTATTTTTTTAGTTCTTTAAAGGATGGAGGTCTACTTTTGTAAATATGATTTGCATTTTTCTCCTTCTGAGATTCATTGAGATGTGTATTTTTCCTTGCTACCTTTTTACCTTGCTGTCCAGCTCAGAAATATGCTGTTTATTATTTTGCATTCCTCAAATTTTTCTGTCTTCTGCAAACTTTAATCATCACCAATTTAACACATTTTTTTTCGGGTCATTGGTACAGCACAGGGCCAATGTCTAAGCCTTGCAGGACCCCAATACAAATGTTCTTGCTCACCACTGATTCACTCTCTGTAGTTCCATTTGGAGATCTGGCTGCTAACCAGCTTTGTGCTCTTCTAGCAAGTGTCCTAATGATCATGTATCATTCAAGTCTCTTGATAAAAATATCATGAAGCATCTGATTAAATGCTTTATGGAAGACTAAACATGCATAATCTTCATCACTCTTACCTGTATGGACCGAACTGTTATAATTCATAAAAAACAAGATGTCCAGTAAATCTAGTTTCTTAATCCCATTTTGTTTGGGATTAATTACATTACCCTCCTTTTCTACATAAATGTTTCCTTTTTTTTTAAATAACTTTCATTACTTTGTCCACTATATCAGTCTTTTATATCAGTCTCTTAGGCAAGAGTTATTTCTCTTGTTGCATTTACTCTTTTAAATATTGGTACATATTAGTTTTATTTCAGCCCTGTGCAACTTTCTGAACAGTTGAAAATTCAAAAATTAAATATTGGGGCATTTCCCTCAGCCAATGATTTTTAAACTCTTGGATACAAGTGCCTGTTGATTTGAATAGGTTTTTGTTTGCTATTTTTTCTGTCATTTTTCCCTAATTCTGAAGAGAATAATTGATTGCTGGGAACTCTTATAAATAATGACAAGCTTTTGTGTATGTCCATTCCTAAATAATCATTTAAATGGCCAGGGCCAAGATTTCTTTTGCACAGTGAAGGAAGGAGCTACAAATAAATTGCATGAGTGGCTAAGTGCTGTTGGAAACTTTGCGTTAAGATTATGCATTTGCTGAAAGGGGTGATATATATCTCTTCTGCAAAAGAATGAATGACCTTTATGAAAATGAAAAGCCAGTGCACCGAGGATGATGCAAATGATAACTCTTCTGATTATTTCATACTCTTATTTCAGAAACTCGGTCATGAAGTAACGGAACACAAAACCAAACAAAGGTATTATTCAGTTCAAATTCTTTCTCTTGAAAGAAAAGCAAAGCAGCTTTTTAACAGATTCCTAACTTCTGTAGTATTTTGTTTCCTATACCTTCAATAGCAATTGAAAAGGGATTATTTTCCTCTAAAACTTCCTTTTCAAGCTCTCTCCATCCTAATTGCATGTAGGTATAAATTAACTGGAAGAAACTATTTGTTTTCTTCGCTAAGGATCTGTACTATTCTAGTGTGTCTTGTCAAGTATTTTTAAAAGCAAGACTATGTTATGAATGCTGAAAGTGTTTTTACCCTTTCTCATCTAACACATACATTTATTGCCTAGCAGGAAAAATCAGAAGAGGGGAATAAGCAATTATTTTCACCTAGTAAAGGCTAGTGGTTCACATCCTGGGTTAGCAGCCCTAAATTACTTTTCTAGTTTATGAAAGAATGCATAAATGAATCTGTTCAGGAATCTGCAGAGAACAGTTAATAGCAGCAAAAATGAGATTGGAATATTACTTTTAAGAAATTATATTTTTTTTAATTCAAAAGCAAAAAGGGTCTCTAGTTACCCTTATGTGATTGTTTACTGGAATACCTAATGCCCCTGCTTTTAAGAGAAGTACAAAACACTCCTAGTGTTAGGGATCCAATTTCACATTCTTCACTCTTGGCAGAGGAGCCTGTGTTCTGATAGAAATGCACTGCAAAGACATGAAAAGATCTGCTGGGAAGTTTTTCTGTTTCTTCTATTCATCCTAATAGGCTGAGGAGGTGTTTATTACCCAGTCAGATTCACCACTGATGTATCGAACGAGAACTGAAGCAGTAGCCAGAAGAGTGATTTATGTGTGGGCAATGGGACAGGGAAGGCATTAGCTTTAGGCATTAGAACGCGTGAGAAACAGAAGTAAATATGTTGAACAATATTTTTTTTTAAAGCATTTGTTTCGTTTTGGCCAGTTACGCTGCATTTCAGCAGTGTTGAGGTGGTGTGACATGACCCATACGGTTGATCAGATGAGGTGATAAGTCACGCTCATCACTCAGGAGTAACATTTTAATGCTATATTTTCAAGGTCAGGTTTTGTAAAGTCTGCCTGCACAACTCTGAGAGGATGGTAAAGCTGCCTAGTGCTTGAGATGGGGTTGCTGCTGTCCAGAGAAACCTCAGTTTTTCCGAGATAGTTAAAAAACCCCCAAACCATAACCCAACAAACTCCCAGTTTTTCTTTACTGCATTTCCTGTATCAGCTGCTGCAAGGTTTTCTGCTGTGAGGGGCGAGCATGAGGTGATGTGTGGATGCTGTTTGGATGCTAACGAGCCCGAGGCTGGTTTTGTTGCTCTCCTCTTGCAGAAGGGTGACTGGTCATTAGTGTGCCTCTTTCTGCCCATGTCCATCACCGTGATTACCAAGACCTGGTGCCGCAGGGCACAGGGGTTTGCTGCAGCACTTCTGGGAACCCACTGCCCTGAGCGTGCCCCATGGCTCTGGGGCACAGTGTGGGCTATGGGGGGAAAAGCAGGGCATGTGGGGGGCACGCCAGCAGCTGAGGAGGTATCCTTACGTCCCAGGCTCTGCTGCGTGCCAGAGCCCACCTTGAGGCAGACCAGGGGCTCAAATGGCAGGTCAGATCCCTGGGCTTAGGTACCTACTTCATCCTCAAGTCTCTCTTTCTGATCTCACTCCGAACAGGCATCAATGCACATTTTACTGCTTACAGGATCATAAATCCTCCTAGTAAGAAACATATTTTGTATCCTAAAATGTTTTGGTCAGAGAGCTTTCTTCATTAGTTTCCCATTTTCACCATAAATAAGATTAAGTTTTAAAAGAATAAAACATTTCATTTTTTTAAAAAAGTGAAAGCCATAGAAAGAACAGTCAGAATTTCCCTCAGAAGCATGTTGTGTCAGCTTTATTCTTGGACCGATGCTCATTTGGATTTGTTTTTGTAAGATTTTAATGGTGTTCCTATTTGCGACAGGGAAAACAATGTTCAGGACCCTCAGTCCACATGAATGAGTGTGACAAAGTGATTACACTGATTACAGATCTGCTTAGACGTGTAGAAGGAGAAATAGATTGCATTTCTATCAGAGATTATCTTTTAAAGTCCCGTGTTGATTGAGACAGAAATAAATGAAAATGGGCAGTGCCTCTGCTGGCCTAGTTGAGCATGGAAATTTTTTTGTGTGTGTGTGTGTAAAAAGCTGTGGAAGTTGAAATGTGTTCTTTAGTATGTGAATTTAGTATCTGGTATAGCTGTGGACTAAACAGGAGAATTTGCAGTCCAGGTACAGCTTACAGCTGAATTACCTTGCCTTCTCTTGCTGTCTTTTTGCAAATATTTTCATGTCAGATGTATGTATAAGAAGGGGTCACGGAAGGGAGGGGAGGGAGGGCAGCTGTAGGTATTGCAGTGGCTTTGTTAGTCCTTTGCTTAAGGAACAGCTTCATTTTTAATATGTAAACCCTTTGCAGTAGAGACTTGTCTTTATCTATGACTTGACTCAATCACTGCTGTAGTCCTAACAGTATTTCTAGGGTCCAGATCCAGCCTGAGGAGTACAGTCAGCCTCTTCTGCAAGTGGAGTTTTGTTGATTTAATGCCTGCCTTTGCTGCTTTGGTTTACACATATGTGTGTACAGTGAAGACACAGGGGTAAGGAATGGTGAAAATGGTCTAAGGGAGTTTGAGATTCTGAATTGACTAAATTTTTACAAGTTGCTTTGCTAAGCCCTTGCAAATAAAGATAAATCCTGTTTTTCCTGGTGGGTGCATTTAAAAGCAATGTGAACTTCTGTTTCAGACTTTATAATGACATGGGAATAATTCCTTCATATTCAAAAGAGTAAGATCTAATCCTGGCATGCAGGGAACATGGCTGTGTACAGAATGACACACGTGAGTGGGAACTCTGATGTCTTAACAGGCCAGAACTTTGGTTCTGGGTCAATGCAGCGGTCTGGAACATCTGTGTGAGCTTCCTGCAGGCTGTGCCACTGATGGTCAAGGGCACCTTGCTGGTTCCCACTTGGACTGTGCAGTGATACAAGAGAGCAGAAGGTTTCAGGAGGAAAGCCCCCAGCTTGGACAAAACACTCATGTAGCATTGCATGGGACTTTGTTGGTTCCATGTTATGACCAGTACTAGAGATAAAGCACTGAATTAGATCTGCTCCATCGCCTTTGTGTGACAGTTATTTCCCTGAAGCTTTGTTGTTCCTGATTCATGCAATGTTCTGTAATGGCATTGGTTGGATGGTTAATTTAAGTATGTCTGGATATAGACTTAAATTTGTCAGTAAAGTCAGACAGTATTTATGTGATCCCATTTTAAGGAATAATAGTCTTAAGGAAGCACATTTTTAAGGGAAGCAGATGTCTTGAAGCAGATGATTAATTCACGCTTAATTTTCAAGCACTCATTTTGCTTACAGGGTTTTCAAAGTGGATTCTTTTTTTTAATTTAGTGCTTCACATCTTAAATATTTATAGCCAAAATCTTATTTCAGTTAAAGATGTGTTAGTCTAAAGTGACACTGTTAAATTCAGTGGAGAAGTTCTGCTGAGAAAACAGAATATAGAGAGTTGCAGAGTGTCTGCAGGTCATGTTAATTTGACTTTTTTGTTTTCAGCACTGCTAATATATTTTTCAGTAAAATGAAAATTTAGTTGCATCCGAGCGGATCCCCTTGCAGGGCAGAGTTCAGCAGAACGAGGGAATACAATCAAGTGCTAAACTTGGGTTCTTTAAGTCAGTGCGGATCTGGGGTGTAACTACTGCAGTTGATGGAGTTTCCCCAGGTGTATGCTAGGATGAGAGTCTGTTTCTTGGCTGCTTTATCCAGAGTCAGTCCATTTAAAGCTATTCAAAAGGCTAACACTAGAGATGGAAGTTTGATTTAAAACATGTTTCAGGTTTCTTGTACTTTTCCATATCTGATCTTCAAATACAGGTGATGCTGAGTAAGGAAGATGATAATTAATACCCTTGTATTTATTTTGTCTTGGGACTAAGATGTTAAATATTTAAAATATATGCCTAGCCTTCATAAGGGTGAGGGTGCTTGTGCTGTTTTGAATTAATTTAAATAAATAGTAGCAATATTGACCTGCACTCCTGCTTTTTTTCCTATAGCTTGAGTGAGAACCTAGTTATGCATAGCATTTGCATAAAATGAGGCTTTCGCATTAATCAGCTGCATTCCTAATCCTGGAGGATAATCGTTACGATTTCCTGGTTTGATCTGTGTATCAGTGGGTAAAGGTTCAGCCCACTTGGATGTGTATTGCCCTCTGGAGGAGACTCTTCAGTCTCTGGCTGTATGCACAGGGTGCATAAGGTGACTGTTTTTAATTGGGTACTCATTAGCTTTTTAAAGCTGGAGTGCAGAGCCAGTAGTCGCCCTGCTGGCTCTTAGTACTGCACACACACACAAAGTGCACATTTTTTGAGGGTATTTATGAAGCATGAGCAGAGAGAATCTGTTGTCATGTTATCTCACCAGATGAAGAAATGTAATGCCACCAGAAACTGTCTGCTGTTCTTCAGAGATCTTGTCCTCAGCTAGAAAGGTTGACGTGAACACGGAATCTGCTGATGGAATACAAAAACCAAATCTGAGAGCAGTTTGGGATGAGGCTGCCAGCACCCTTCAAGGGGCAAAGGGAACAAAGACAAAAATGTCTCAAGGCCATGTAAGTAAAACCAGGCGATCAAGAGTTAAAGCTGCTGCATTGATTTGCTCCATGTTTGAGTTGTGGGAACACCGGAGCCATGAGAGCTTTGTGGCAGTGGGATCCTTCCGCATCCACAACAGTGTGAGAGAAAGTTGCGAAGGAATTGATCTTTCTGGATTTCCCTGAAGCCAATATGTGCTTTCATGAGATAAAACAAGATTTACTCATTAATATAGTTTTTAATTTGAAAAATAAATCCTCAGCAGTGTCTTTTGCCTCTGGCCTCCATGCTCAGTCTCTCTGTGCCAAGCACAGTACTGAGCCAGCTTTGCAGCAGGAATACTGCTAGACTTGACAGCAGGAGTGAAGGGAAAAGGCCTGATGCACACATGTCCAGTAAATTGTCCCTTTTATTTCCTTGCTGAAAAGCACTTCTTTCTTCATGCAAAAGATGTGAAAGTGTGTTTTTCTTTTGCCAGTAATTCAAGTTCATACATTATCAGGCCAGTAGGACGCAAACCCTTCTCTGCTGTAGGTCTTTGCTAGGAATCATGCAGAGGGATTCAGTCCAGTGCCAAGTGAAATGGTTTCTATCTCTTCAATGGTTTTGGCAGCACCTTCTGTTGCACTTAGTAGAGATGCTAAATGCTTAGCAGGCTGAATAAATACAAGCAATAGCTGACTTCTGCTTCTGAATGTGAAGTATTAAACAAGGAATAACTTCATGTATTTTGTTTGAGCTATATAACAGTATGATTTAGACCAAAATTCTTAGTCGTTGGTCATACACATCAAATCATACACATCAAATATATTTTCATTTGTTTCAAAGCGAAAGAATTGTGGAGAAAGTGCTGGTATCACTTGTAGAAAACAGTGATGTAAGCACGTTAGTTCTGGGCTTCTGATCCATTAAAGCCTTGCCAGGCTCAATATTCAGTCCAGAGACTGCAGCTGCCACATGGATATATGTTCTAGAAGGATTTGTAGTTTCTGCCAAATAAAACTTTGCTGTGTAATTCCGAGTAGTTCAGGAGCTGCATTTATGGAAAATCCTTTTTCAAGGGGGACAGTTTCATATCAGACTGGCAGCCACAGGCTCCGTCAGCTTCCAAGGTTCCTCACCGTGTTGAGGATAGATGTTGGTGAGGTCTGCAACAATCTCACTTCCTCCCTTATGATTGTAGAAGGGGGCAGCAGGAGGTGTTTGTTCTTGTCAGATGAATAAAATGATGCTATCCTTTTGTGCAGTAAAAGGAATGCATCCGGTCACCCATGCAGCAGGAATGAGACCAGACAAATCCTATCTTTTTGCCTTCCAGAGCCAAGGCACCAAAACCAGTGTGGTGGTATGTTGTCAGGATGTTGGTAATATAAGCTAGTATCAGGTAATTCTGAACGGTATGAATTTCTGCTCCAGGTATTGCTAAAGGAGAAAGAGGATGATGTGTGCTTGCTGCTAAACTCCAGTGAGTTTAAGGCTGGCTCTTATCAAAGCAGGCAATGCTGAAAGATAATGCTTGAAGAAGGGGTTTCCAAAAAGAAAGTTTGCAGGTGATTATCCCTGTAAAGTAAAGGAGAAGGATGTGATAGTGGCAAGACGACTGTTGTTGAGATGCTACAGACTCGTTACCTCCCTAATGACTTGTAATTAAGCAGCATCTTTGGAAAAGTCTCTGCTTGCTGGGTAATCTCCAGCCACCTCAGATCTAGACACCCAAAAGGTATTCATTCCCCTGTGCATGCATCAAAATGCTCTGGATGCAGTCAGACTAGTCAAGTAGAAATGACACAAGTACTAGAGAGCCAGGTTAGCTTCTGTGGGGAAAGGAGAAGGAACAAGGGACTTGAGGGAGGGTGGGGGTGGATTTCTTTGTTTCTGATGAGCATGGAGAGCAAGCTTATTATAAGACATGAATGTCTTTTTCCAGGAGCTGAACCCTGGTGAGAGGGAGGCAGATCCCTCCAGCTCTGCCCTCTAATGCCAGCTTGGCCCTGACTCGCCCACATTCACTGTGAGGTCCCTGAAACACAGGCCCTATGTTTTGGAATTTTATCACTTCCAGAGATGGAGCAGTGTGGAAAGGCTTGCAGGAGCTCACCTGTATTTTCCTGTACTTTCAGGATGTTGACAGAAGGAAATTTGCTTCTTGCCTATGCTTTTTAAGATGCACCTTGGTTTAGAGCAACAGGTTTGTATCATGACAAGAGTACAATAGACTAGTATTTAGATGTAAAAAAAATAATCCTAACGGAAAGCAGACTTGGTATTTTTATCATGTTATGTTGAACCAAGCAGGATTACTCAGTGTGTAAGTCTATTAAAGCCTTTATGGCTTCCTCTGAATGTGAACTGAACTTTTAAGGCTGGAATTGGATCTTTGAGGGCAGGAGTTGCATGCTGCAACACTTGTGCACAGAGTGCCAAAGAACAGGTTAGTTACATCTTCCTCTTCATTCTTTTGTGACAATATATTGTCTCAATATTCTTCCAATATTCTGGTATCTCATTAAATTACAAACAAAGATTCCTGTTTGCAGCCACAACTACTGCATTCAGGTAAGTGACTGTTCTTACACCTGCATCGTGTCTGTATGATGATGACAGCTTGAGTGGTGGGTCTAGAGGAAGGGACAGGCTGGGATATTCTTACATGGGTAATAACAGCTAAGGGATGGGATACTCTTATGCAGGTAATAGCAGAAAAAGGAGAGCAAGGTTCAGTCTAGACCCAGAACCACTAAAGAATCCAAAAGGATTTGTGTTCACTTATGCCATTCTAGTAAAAGACTGGGGAGAATACTCCAAAATGTTTTAAAACTCCTTTTGGACTACCTTGAATACAATTCGTCTGAAAAACAGAGAAAACACAAGTCGGGAGGAATACCTTCAATTGTGTTGCTTATCAGATTCCAGGCCCTCTAAAATCCCTTTATTTTTTGATTTGGCACTGCTACTCTTTTTTAAATAGAAGTCTAGTCTCCTGTTGAAAAGAAATGCATACTAAAACAGTTGATGCTTTTGTTCCTGAGAAAACAAAGTTAAGCTGGTTTTTCATTTCTAAAAGATTGCTTGGTCTTGTGATTTTGCTCTAAATTGCTTCTCTGTATATATTTGATTCCAAATACTGATCAATGACAGTTGAAATATTTCAAAGAGAAAAAAAAAAAAACCCAAACCAGACTACCTCCAGAAAGTTCTGTTGTTTCTTTTTCTTCTTTATTTCTTTAAGCCTAAGAAAAAGCAGCTGCCAATACATTCATTGTCTGTCAAATAAAGCACTGTCAGTAAGTCTGACTTGCTCTGAAATATTAGT
This sequence comes from Leptodon cayanensis, assembly GCA_027564655.1. NCBI lineage: Eukaryota > Metazoa > Chordata > Aves > Accipitriformes > Accipitridae > Leptodon > Leptodon cayanensis. The sequence goes on from JANXJC010000088.1 coordinate 41,706,909, forward strand.
AAACAAGCAGTTATGTTAACAGTAGCCAAGTTTAACAAGATCTCCACTTATTATCCTGTCATTTTTTGTGGAAGAATATGCCATTGCTGTCAGATCCATCTGTTCAATTGCACAGCCTGTGCATAGAAATCACCTAGTCTCACACATGGGGAAAGATTTTGGAGAAATCTGAAACTGAGAATGAAAGATGAATAGAAGATTTGTTAATAAATAGTTAGAGCTCAATTTGGATAATCGACCGTCTGGCTGAGAGCAGCCAGGTTTTGTTATGTTGTGTGTAGTGGTGAAAAATCTGGCTATCTGGCCCAATGCAAACACGGTTTGTTGTAGTCTGCATAGATCAAATGTTATCTGCGGCTTGGTTCATCACAAAGTAATATGGAGAGGAAGCAGAAGAGAGAACATTGCTGGGAAAAGCTATGGAAGAAAAGCATGTAAGAAGGTGTCAATTTAAACATATTTTTTTCAAAAATAGACAAATTAACCTGATCACTTGCCATAAAAATCACTACTGGTTTAGTTGGAATACCTTTCTTGGAAGCGGTGGTATGGAAAAATTAACAAAGCCTAGAGAAACTTCAAGGGATAAATATATATCCCTAGTAATATTCTGTTTATGCTATTCCATCTAAGAGGTTGAAGAAAAGTTGCTGGGCGAGACAGTAGTTGATTGAATGGTCTGTTGAACAAAACCAAAAGATCACCATTGGATTTGGCTGTGGGGGGAGTGAAAATCTGGTAAGAGATTGGTTGTCTTCCTGTTCCTTCTGTGGAGGAGAGACTTTCTCTGGAAGAATACTTGGGAAATCCAAACTAGTTACATTTCAGTCATCGTCAATCAATCAATAATGGTTTGACTAATTCTAAAACCAATTCAATAAAAAGTGAATCCTATTGCTGCTTTCCTCCATAGTGGTGAAGCCATCTCCCATCGCTGTCAAACCTGTCTGCTTGCTTCTTGGGTACAAATGAGCTTAACAGCAATTCAAAGGTCGTGCTGAAAGGACTGGCAGTGGAATGGGATGAAGTGACAAAAGCATGGTAGGATGTTGACAGAAACTGTTTGGGGTTTTAACCTGGCTCCCTGAGCAATGCTAACACCTTTATGGAACTGGCAGAATAACTTCATAGCTGCCAAATATATATTCGTTGAAGTTTAGTAAGTTACTTGCTCAGACATTAAGGATTGATCCAGCTTTGTGACTTTTGCACAGCAAATTTGTGTCAACTGTCAAATGTCTTTGCTGCAGACGCTGCCAGGTACTATAGCATATTTGTAGAACAGACTTCTGTCAGCAACTGTATTGTCATACTGGTGTCTTTTGCAGTTTGAGATTTTTACTTGCCTGTCAGTGCAAGTCTGAATAATACTCTTAGCTACTCTAAACTGAAATGGATCCTTTCATTTCCATGGGGCTGGTTCAAACCTCAATGTATTTAATAGATCTATTTGGAGATATTTAGGGGTGTCAGGTTTGGAGGATTTAGTGAAGTCACATATTCTCTAGTGTCAAAATTTGTTTAGAATTTCTCCTCCATCATCTATGTCATGCACGGTTCCTCTCCTTTTTGCTATTCCACACTATAGACAAAAAGTTGTTGATTGACAAAAAGTTATTTTGCTTTATTTTGACAGTGGCCTGTCCATATGGCCTCTCCATTTGGCAGCCCTGGCATATGTCACTTTGCACTGGTGAATTCATTATGTTGTCAAGACTTAATACACCTGTTCATCAGCAGGGATAGTGTTGCTAGTAGGAAAACAAAAATGATCTGCCAAAGCATTCAGCTAGCATCTTTAAGAACCAGAGACCAAATGTACTCTTATTTGGTGGCACATGTGAAGCTACTGGCTTCTGGCAGGACACTTCTGGTGTCAATTCCCCCTCCACCCTGGGTGAAGCACATCTCTCTTGCTTGTCTTAACACCCCAGGTGCAGACATAAAGAGCCAAAGAGGGGTTGAACACACGATAGTACAGATGAGCTTTGTGTCAAACCAGGTGAGCATGGTCAGTCCTGCGTGTGGTGGGTGTCGCTTGCTGTCCAGTCTTCATCACAGCTCCTGCTGCTCCAAGACAGCTGAGGGAGCAAGCAGGTGTGGGGCACAACTGGGGTGTCTCTGAAATGTTTGGCATTTAGGGTTTTTGGTGGTGGTTTTTTTTTGGGGGGGGGGTTGTTTTTTGTTTTTTGTTTTTTGTTTTTTTTT